>OX375870.1:74555814-74663469 GCA_947359475.1 Heligmosomoides polygyrus bakeri
ATTGCCTTCCAGAGGATACCTTGCGGTGAACTTCACAACACTGAAAAGAATAACCTAGAAAAGTGAGTTGAAATGAGGATTGGCAGAGCAAATCGTGATGCTGTCGTTAATGAACCCCTTTTGAGGTATTCTTAATACAAAACTATTGTGCACGCTATCAAGAGAATGAGGGCTGAAAAACACCACAGAAAGGAAATAAGCATGAAGTATTCTGTGCGAACCCGTAAAGGTACAATCAAAAGCTTAAGAATAAGAGCTGTCGCCCTAGTTCCATCATTGCCCCATCCTTCTCCAAAGATTCTTGACCAGAGATGGTGAAATGCCCTACCGATACTCAGCACTCCAATATTTTGTCGATGCGACCAGGTTCTTGATCAAGGATTATCATAACCCTGAAGGATGGGACCTCTCTAGGACGCCACGATCTACTCTGCTTCCGACAAATTTAAAGGTGCAGCTTGCAGTTCCGTGGTTCCTGAGACGATTCAGGGGCGCATTGCCACGTATTCCGCGCGAACCGGCAGTCTCCTCCGAGGTTGTCATTCCATCGTTTGCGGTGATCTGGTGAGGTCGGCTGGAGCTCCAGGTCTGACTTCCCATTGTGGTTCAGCTGGCTGCGGCTACCTTCGGGTGCACCCATTACCTGTCTGGCCCACCTTAGGTTCATACTCTAGACGCAGGTGGCTACTACCCTCCTGGTCCTCTATCACCCTCTGAGACCACCGCCTTCCCATCATCAACTTCGAAGCTGTCGTGGGCCTTTATCCCTTTCATAGGACTGTTGTCACACGACATCACTATCGCTTGCCTTGCTGTTTACCTCTGCCCGCTACTCTTCAATTGTCTTTATCGCCGCTCGTTCCCTCTGCTGGAATTCACCGGCACCGTTCTTGAAAGATATGGATGTCCCTTTAGCTCTTCAACCTGTCGAAGCCCTGGCCGCTCCTTTCCTTTTGTTATAAGACTGTTGTGATTGCTTCATCTCTCCAGCTACTCAATCCATTTTGACCCTTCTCTTCCCTATTGCGCTAGATCCATCGTGGTTCTCATGCCTCGCGCCATCTTCCAGCACCATCTTTTAGGAATCATAGCGCTTGCGTACATGGTTTTCTTTCTTTGGATTGTTGTCTCTACTTTCCGGTAGCGTTCGATTGTTGCGTAGAGGCCTTCTTGGGCCGTCTTCTCTACTTCACCGCCTTCCTAGATCCGGAGTTCTGTCAAGACTGTCTTTGTCCGTTCCCTTTAACATTCCGGAGCATTGTCTATACACCACCCTACTCCTTCGGTGTCTCTCAATGCGTTTGTCTCCTGACTGACGACGATGTTTTCAGTAATTTCGTCCCGAACACCTGCAGAGTAGAGTGCCCGCCACTTGGTGGCTTGAATGGTGTGCAGAAGGTAAGAATGCGGGTAGCTAAGACTGACATTCTTGAAATACTCCTCAAATTCAGGCAGCTCATATGTTGGGTGGGATCGAGCACACCGCCATAGTGGCGTCTCGCACTCGGACGACGTGTCATCAGCGTTTCTTGGTCCTGCACAGAACAACATCAGCACAATACATGGCCAAGTACGGCTTACAGGCCAAAAGCTATCTGTTGTTCAATTGAACTGCACCCATTGTTTCAGGTCAAGCACTCTGCCCGAGAGCGACGAATTACTGAACACCTGGGTCTACCTCGCGAGTACGGCAAGATCCCGCACCCAGATGTGGCGATCACCGAATGAACGTGTGGGACTGTCTTGTTTTCTCGCATAGCTTTACTGTTTGCAGCGGCTTCCTATCGACCCACGTGAAGAGCACGAAAGTCGCGGATGTTAGTACCTTCACAGTGACCGCTATTATAGATTAAGACTCGTGCTCAAGGATCCATTTAGGAACGCATGATGCTCGGCACTACCATCATCGGTCTGAGCAGTTCAGGCGCACACGTTCCGGAATAAGTCCTAGCATACCGATGCTCTCGAGGTACGACAAGTCATGTCTTTAACTGTGTGATGGTCGATTTCCACATTTCTAGCTAACGTTTAGCATCCGAAGTGACCGCGAAAATTCTGCTTATTGTAGGGCCATGAGCGGGTCAAGCTCGGTCCTCGCCAGCAGCCCTTGTGTTCGTCACCGGTTCTCCTAAGGCAGTCCCTGTCGAAGAGGAGGACCTCAAAAGACCTCAAGAGCTTATAGGAGTTTATGCTCAGACCGACCGTGACATCAGGTAGGCGACCTGAAGACTGAATGCGTCGTGTCGATCTCTCGCATAATAACGGATCTGTGAAAAGTTCCTGTTCCAGATGCGTCTGCTGGTCAATTCGGGGAAGATGTAGCTCGTCAGATGAGGATTTACGACTGAAGAATTATTGTATTTGTATCGGACCGCCCCTGTTGCTTTTGGGGACTGCTTTTGGTTCATCCCTGTAGCTAGACCGCCGCCTACTCTATGCTCCATCATGCTCTTCTTGTCGGATGTTCACAGTGAGCTTGTTCTTCAAGCTTTGTGGTTCTCCACCGTCTCATCGACACGAGATGGACCTCCCCAACTGCTCGCACCTCGCTTTACTAATGCAGGCACCTATTAAATATGCAATTAAAGACAAGCGCTAATGGGTCATCCGGCGTGCGTCTGCTCTGTTTGACAGTTTGGCCCTGTTCCCACCCGGTGGCTTCAAAAATCCCCATTATCGGATGATCGAGCACTAATACCACCCCACAAAGCCATCGTTAACCCCCGGTGAGTGTGTTACTTCCGTCGAAGAACATATCACCTGCCCTGCCTCTTGACCCGAACCCACCGCTCCCTGCTTGAGCGTGGCATCCCCTGGGCACAGTTCCCTCTGGTTGGAGAGCGACATTCTATGTACTTGGGCGAAACTGGTCACTACTAGAATGTGTGTGACTTCCTTCCTTTCCTCAGCACTGGCACTCGTAGTTACTCCCTCCTTGATTTTGCCGACAGTTTGCTTCATTTGCGTTTCTTCTATGGTAAATCGGCAAGCGTCGCTTTCAACCAGCCTTACCCGGGTGCAAAGCGTCGCCACAAGTCCACTTTACCAATTCCCTTAGGAGGCGCGCATTCGAACCCAAATCTCATGTCTACTCTACTTCACTCTTAATATTAATTTAAGTGGTCATTGTTAAAATCGCGCTGTCTGCCTCCTTTGGGTCTGTCCCTGTCCCCCCTGAGCACTACGCTGGATGTGGCGACAACTGTTGTAAGGTCGGTCAGACCGGTCTTGAACAGTTCCCAATAGCGGTGGCGGCTTCAGTAGGAACATGGGGTTCGAAACGGACCCTTCCCTTGCTGTGCCTTTAAGTAGTCCACGCTTTAGCACTGTATTAGCTGTCCTTCGGAGTAGGCGACTCCTGTGATTCGTATCGCTGTCAAACCTGGATCGCCAAACTTCACAAACCATTCACTCTTAATCTCGCTTAAGCTTCGCAGAAGTGTTGTCTGAGGTCGCTTGCGGCAAGGATTGGTCCTGCCTCTGACCGGTGCCTTTTGTTGGACAATAAATTTATTTTATGGAAATCTATCAACACATTGTGCACAACACACTACGAGATGAACACTTCCATCTTTTTTGGGTGGCACGAGTCAAATTGTCGACATCTTCCACTGGTCTTCGGGTTCTGGTTCAGCGTAATGAACGTCAGCCTACCGCGTAATGGCGATGGACTGGGGAAGTGCACGGATAAAACCGTGGTAAGATGGTGATGGTAAGAGCGTTCACGGTTGTCCATATTACCAGCGTCAACTTCAGATTGAACTAATGCAATGGAGGTGGGGGGGGGGTGCCTGTGAGTAAAAGGTAGCAAGTTGACCTAGTCGGCCTCAACGAGGGATATGATAGTGTTTTCGACCTTGCTGTTTCATGCATATTCCCAAGCTTTCGACACCAAGCGAGATAACGATATTGGAAGCACCGCTCTCTCTCTTGTTGTGCCTCTGGGAGACTTGGACCTCTAACAATCTCCTCCCCAGAAGGCATTGGTTTCACAAGAAAATCATGCCCGCGATCTGAACAAATCTCGAAAAAAAGTATGTTAACTAGTGAGGTAAAGCGCCGTCTCTCTTTGACTAGCCAATCACTCTCTTTCGCTGGAAATCTTCGTAAAGCCCTGACTAGCACGAAAGGTCGGTTGAGGAAGACCGAACTGTTGTACACGGGATCAGCAAAACGCAAGTGCCAGTCCTAACTGTCCGTTTAAAAGGAAGCACGATCAAGTCGTTCCGACGAGAATTAGCAATCGCTCAGGACGCGATCAGTCGGACTACCGTTCCATGACCATGTGCAGATGGAAGACATGCAAATGTAGTGAGAAACGCATTAGGGTGTCCAGGAAGTATCTGCAGAAAACTTCGCAATACTCCAGATTTTTTCTAGAATGTTCTGAAGATTTCAACTTAAGTGCTATATAAAGACAATATCCTGCTGTATCTGCATAGCATATCCAGCTCCGTCTTCCTTCCCTATTTTACTGTACGATGGCCGAACTGTCTACCCATATTAGATACATACTCTTTTACGAGTTTGAATCTGGGCACTCCGCTGCAGAAGCCTATCGAAACTTGTGTCGTGTATTCGGTTCTGAAGCTCCTTCTGTACGGTCTGTGTAGAGCTGGTTCCAGGAGTCTCGAAGATGAGCCTCGCTCTGGTCGATCGACAACCATATCTATGGATGAACTGAGGAAACTGGCGGAGCAGCATCCATATGAAGGTGTGCGTTATTTTGCTGCTGCTCTTGGCTGTTCCCGATCCACCGTGGACAATGGACTGCGATCTCTTGGAATGGTTAGAAAGCTCGGTCAGTGGCTCCCACACGGACTGACCGACGACAACCGGCGAAGGCGTCTGGACATATGCACTCAGCTGCTCTCCCGAAGTCACACCTTCAACTGGATGGACACCATCGTCACAGGAGACGAAAAATGGGTCCTCTACGTCAGCCACGCTCGTAAACGTGCGCTAACGCGATGAAGTGCCGAAATCTTTCTTAAAAGGTGAGGTTTATACGAGGAAAATCATGCTGAGCGTCTGGTGGGGAGTGTATGGGATCTACCATTTCGAGCTGCTGCCTGACAGCCACTGTCACTGCCGAGGCCTACGCTACCCAACTGCAGAGACTGGCCGACAAGATGCGGAAGGGACAGCCCAGTCTCGACAAAGTTCGCTCGCTGCACGATAACGCGCGTCCACACATCGCGAAGACGACTTCTCAGAAAATTCTGGAACTCGGATGGGAAGTTCTGCCGCATCCACCGTACAACCCAGATCTAACCCCAAGTGACTACCATCTTTTTCCATCACTTCAGCATCATCTGGAAGGGAAGCGCTATGAAGATCGTGACCACCTCGAAAATGACCTCCAAGCTTTTTTCGCTTCCAAGTCGCCGGATTTCTATGCCAGGGCAATTCGAGGTCTTGTGGAACGTTGGCAGAGAGAAGTCGCTGTTGACGGAAATTATTTGGTTGATTAATAAAATGTTGATGAAAAATTGTATTATTTTGAAAAAATTGTCGTATTTCTGCAGATACTTTCTGGACACACTAATAGAAGGTTGTTGTTGCACATTCACGCTATGCGGCCGGAACGTCCGCAAATGCTACGTGTTTAGGAGGGAAATCTACACACAAACGCACACAAATGACCTAGAAGAGGAAGCGGGAAGAGAGAAGCATCTGGAGGGGGGGGGGGGGGTGATCCCACAAGGACGCAGAAATGGTGAAGGAGGAGAAGTAGGTCTAGTGTATTGGAATCATTTGTTTCTTCCTTACAAGCATATCTTCCAAAGGATGAATCCTACGAAAGCAGCAAGGAGGTGAGAGAGCGACGGTTGCCTTTTCACGATTCATTCACGAAGGCGGCCTCCGCAGTCCCCAGTTTCATCGACGTGCGAGGAGCAGAAGCGCTGTTACATTGGCTATATCGTCGAAAATTAGGTGGACCGGGAGCGCAATCCGCATCGCATACATCTGCTGGATGAGAGCCGTAACCTAAAGGATTTTGCTGCATGTCAAGAAAACGCCAGAACGCCAACCAATGCTTCGGCTGGAGTTTTTCATAAAGCCCTATAAGACACTGTCAGTTGTCCATGTTGTCCAAAATTAGGTTGGCCGATAGCGTTGTAATTTATGTGCAAAATTTGCAAATTTTGCTCATGTATACATAAATTTGTAAGCGCACAAACAAGTGCATTAAGTAATAAATGTGCCTGAATGGATATGTCTGTCTACCCCTGCCTCAAAAAATTGTTTTTAGTATTGCTAGGCTCACGTCAGAACACCTAGTAAATGCACTTGGTAAAGCAAAGTGTGTGGCGTAAACGTTCAGGTCTCCGATGACAACGAATAACGCCGAATAAAAGAAAACAAGCTTGAGCTTTTGCACAACATTGGCAAATAATACAACTGAATGCATAGAAAAAGTAGAGAACATGGTCAGAGTTTCTTGCGGAAGCCCTGAGCGAGTCACATAAATTGTTCGTATCCCTCGAGTTCAGAGTTCAGACTGGGTTATTCTGACATGCAATAAGAAGCAATGGGAAAGTTGTTGGCATAAGCACAAACAAAGTGATTTTCGGCAGCATTTCTGATGACGTATGATACCGGTGATCTCGCGGCGTATTTCTGCTTAGGGTGTTCCAGCAAGAGATTAGCCTCTTGGGGTCGACTGTAGTCCATCGAGAAGTGACAGAACGAAGAGCAACACTGCGCGAGCCAGTCTTCCAGCACCACTCATGGCTGAGTTGCCTTCAAGCTTCTCTCCAAGTCGAAGTCCGAAGAGCCTATAGGAGCTATCAGTGTTTCATTGTTCATTCGGGAGCTACCAGTGTTTCACTGTTGTTCATTCAGAGAAAGAAATCCTCAGTTCTAGCCTCCTTTTTCCATTGATAGTGCGTGTATTGGTATTTTTACTGCATTTATTGTGAAATGAATCATTCAATATTTCTTCAATATAATCTAACGTTAATCTCCGTAAATCAAGATATCGGTAACAGCAAAAAAGCATTTCGATAATAAACGATACTCCATCATCCGATCCTATAAGTGTGTGTTTTCGGCAGAACACCATGGATTCTGAAAACGAGTCTATTTCTGTCTGTGCGTTTGTTTAGAGTTTGCCATAATCGGCTCAACATATTCGGTTTCATCAGCGGCAATATCAAATTAAACGAGAAATTTCAACAAATCACCAGCCCTCCCGTCCACTCGTGTGCATTTCGTTAGTAAGTCATTGTTCTCTATAACCTTTGCTCTGGTCCACTTCTTGTTTATATGCGACAGGAGACGTTTGCCTTACTCCTCGTAAATAGCTTTCTGTGTTGTCTGTTTGAGCTTGTGGTGGATGTATGCAAAAATCAGCTTTAAAAGGGGCGGTGCCTTCTCTTTCGTTAGTTGGAGGTCATAAGGAACACGAGAATTTTTGCCACATTGAGAAGTTATTACCAAAGCCTTTGCCACGCCAAACGGCATTTGGCGCAGCGTCAGGAGTCACAGGTGTGAAGAGGTGCTCAAGCTGAGACTTAATTCAGCAGGTCTTCTTTCCATCAGATTCATCCTTGTTGTCATCCTCAGTAGGTTAGAGTAAAGAGGGAGAGAGATCAATCCTTTCGGCAGCATTGAATGAGGCATCACGTAGTTACATAAACTATAAGGTACAATACATATAGGCTTTCAAAGGAAAAAATGAAAACAAATACTACAATCCAGTGCGCGCTGAAGACCGCTGCCGGTAAAATAAAATATTAAAGTACGGTATTGGAGTACGGTATTAATCAATTTCTTTGCGGGATGTCCCATCCATTATACTGTTATGGGATATGGAGACACAATATGAATGTTTATGTGAGTTATAGAATTCTCGATCAGGAAATTGCTAGAACATTACTCTTTCTCGCTTCTTTTCTCTGTTTCGCTAATAGTTCAGGTCAGGTTTTCCTTATTCAGGTTAGTTACGCTTCGACAAGATGAACGACTATTGTGTTTCTTATCACGTGTGATTCCGCATGTCTAAAAAAATATATAGGATGAGACTTGCGGTGGTCAATTCAGTACTTTCCTCTACTCATGGAATCTGGTACCTACATATTCATCGACCCAGGAAGAAGGGAATTTTCGATTAGCCTTGACGGGGCCTGTATGTAGCTTCCGTCAATGGGGCGATCATCGAGCTAGTACACATAGATGAATAAAAGAAAAAACGTGCTTATTACTGAGCGTTGCATATTTATTTTAGAATAGAGTCAACTTGTATTAGGTCATCCAATAAGTAATGTCGTTTTTTTGTGCACTACCGTTTTAGCTCATTATTTGTCGGCAGATTTGTGTATTTCTAAGGTGCACTAAAGTGATTCTAAGGTAAACAAGACGTGCTCTTTTAGAATTTACCATTCGTCGAATTGTTAGCTTGCAAGTTTAGGTGAAATGGCTTGGCAAATCTCAGAGGAGCATAATCGGCATTGCATGCTGTTCGAATTTCAGAAAGGTAGTAACGCAACGGTTGCTACGAAAAATATCTGTGATATATATCCAGATGCACTGGACGTTTGCAAATGCCAGCGATGGTTTTCCAAATTCAAATCCGGTAATTTTGACCTCTCTGACTCCTCTGGATCAGGAAGACCCGTAGCATTTGACAACGACATGCTGGTGGCAGAACTGGAGGCGAATCCTTGTCAAACAGTGAAGGAACTTTCGAGTACTCTCAACGAACCTAAATGAACCATACATTTTCATCTACGTCAATTTGGCGAGGTATGCCGGGCAGGTGTTTGGGTACCGCACGATTTATCCGCCGAGAACCGTGCCAACCGATCGACGCTTTGTAGCGCACTGCTTCAGCGACACCGTACAGACCCGTTTTTTAACGATTAATCGCAGGAGACGAAAAATGGATTTCGTAGGATAATCCGAAGCGCAAAAAGCAGTGACCATCCAAAAATGAACAACCAAGAAGTACTGCGACGCCGAATATTCATCTCAGATAGGCACTCTTCTGTGTTTGGTGGAATATCCGTGGAATTGTTCACTTTGAAGTTCTTAAATCTGGACATACCAGTGACGCAGACTTTCACAGTGAGCAACTGGATCGAGTGAACCAAGCTTTACTGGGGGGCGTATTTCTCCGCCACGACAACGCAAGAACGCACTGTGCAAAACGGACGGTGGAAAAAATCAACGAATTGGGATGGAAGGTTCTGCCTCATCCTCCGTATTCTCCCGAGCTCGCGCCTTCGGATTAACACTTTTCCGGTCTCTACAGCATTTTCTAAGTGGCAAGAAATTTGAAAGTTTGGAGGATATTGAAAAACCTATGTCCACATATTCTTCTCAAAATCCGCAACAGTTCTATTGCTCAGGTATTGATGATTTGCTCGTTAGATGGAAAAATGGTTGTTGATAATGATGGTGGTTACAATGTTGAATGAAATGAAGTTTTGTTGAAAATTTGTTCAATTGAAGTCAAGGTTGAAAAAACGACATTACTTATTGGATGACCTAATAGAAGTTAACCAGGCGCATGACGTGAAGAAGATATATCTTCCCATTTTTTAAGACTCAGTTCATGATGCTTTCATTGAATTTGATTTTTTTTGTAATTTTATGTAGTTTTGTATCACACACGTAACGTTTAAAACCTTTAAAAAACGGAGATGGGTGAACACTTTTGTTGATAAAAGTTCTCGTTGACATAAATACATACTACCGTTTGCTTAAATGTGATCCAAAAAGGGCGTTTTATTCTTCACTTAAAGATCCGCTGTCTTCCATATGTTCGCGCTCAAGAAGGCTGGTACGCATATAAATTTCGGAATCGACTGATACACACAAACTTGAAGATTAGATCGAATGAGCAAAAGACAGTTCTGCCCTCTCATTTTTCGTATACAGACACTCACACATGGAAATGCAAAGAATTTGCAACTAAAGCTAACGTAGTTTTAGGCGAGCGGTTTAAACTGGAAATCCGATCCTGTTGCTGGTTCGCGAATGTCTAACTTGTTTGAGATTGCTGGGTTGTGTGAAGCAATTGGACCACCATCCGATTGGGTAGAATACAAAGCCTCTCCTAACTTGTGCACAATCTACACATTCAGACAGATTTCTTTGCACTGCATATGTATGGTATAAGCGAAACGGCCCTGGTGTTTTGACGAGAGAAATTAATGACGCAATGTCGATGAATTTTTGTGTTCGAACAAAAAGGGCAATGCATTCGGGCCACCTGAATTTGCTGACGCTCATTAACGAAAGTTGACAGATCCGACGAAGAAATGGGGGGGGGGGCGGGTTGAAAAATTTTTCAACTGCCCCAACAAAATGCCCGAAGGAGTGGCCAGTGGCGTTTTTGGAGGGGTTATAAAATAAAGGATAAAGGGCGGCGTTTCTCAATCCTTTTTGGGATGCGCCACGCATTCTACTTCTACGGGATATCGTGGAGGCGATTTGAATGTGTATATGGCCATACAATGACTTGCGGTGGCCAGCCGATGAAAAAGTCAGCGCTCTGTTCTTCCCAGACAAGCCTGGTACCAATTCACCGATTCCGGAGGGATGGAAGGCTTGGTTGGCCTGGGCGGGAAATCCGAACTAGGAACCTGATATCGGGTGCACGCGACAGCCGGCGCCTCCACCGGCTGCGCCACACGCGCCCCGTTATATAATAATAAAGACTTATTGAAGGAACAATGCCGAAAACTATAGAAAACGAAGTATTTTGTGGCCCATTTTCACCGGGAAATTTACTTGATGAAAGAAATCGTTAGGTTCAATTCTATTTTTACAAGAACCAGATTAACTGGGACTATACGTGTTCCTAGTTCGTTATACATTATTCAAGAACTCCATTAAGGACAGAAAGATAAAAGTAAACATCAAGCAGTTCCCTTGCAAGCTGTGTCACGTGTTCTACTTCTTCAGGATAACGTCGAGTGGGCTTGGATATTTGGCCTACACAATCATCTATTTATTTATTTTGCAGACTACAATAGGGCACCACTTGCGGTGGCCAGCCGATGGAAAAGTCAGCGTTTTGTCCATCCCACACAGGTCTGGAATCTAACAATTCACCGATCCCATACGGATCGAAAACCTGGGCGAAGAATCCGAACCAAGAGGCTTGAATCGAAGTGCACGCGACATCCGACGCCTCCACTGATTGAGCTACCACTCGGCCATGAGTGTTTTACCAAATGAAAAATCGTGTAATTGAATTAGCGATCCTCGACAACAGCAGGCAGCGATGACGTCGGGAAGAACGAGAGAGATTTGAGTGACACCTGGCCGTCGTAGCGTTTGTCATCTGTCACGACGGTTATGAGGTAATATGATCGAAGTTACAGCTAGCTGGCTCTAAGCTGATTAGTGTGAGGTTGTAACATCCACCTCTCAGTCACTTCAACACATGTTGTACATGCGACGACAGACACCGACAGCCAGGTGACGCCGAGCTCTCCCGGTTGTCATTCGCCGCGTCGCCATAACTCTCCTCATCCATGCCTTCCTACGGTAACCGGATATTCTGAGAAGCTCGCGCTCAATTGGTGTCCGTTTAGTCTTCAGTAAGCGCTACCATGTCACAAGCTTTACAGCACAGAGCGTTTTATGGAGAGCAAGGTGAAAATGTGCAAGAGCTCCACTAAAGTCTCATTGAGATTAGTTTGAGAAGCCGCAACAAGCACTGTGGTTTAGGATTGCTTTGAAGAAAATAATACGAAAACAGTGATCCAAAAAAGAAATAACACTATTTAATCGTAAGCCGTATGCCTAACAATCTGATTTAAAAAACGCCCTTCGAAGGGGGTGGGGGAGAGCAAAGAATGCATAACGATTTTTGTCAAGCGATTGGCTGGCATTAATCGATTCGCACACCTTGCATGAGCGACTCATTCGCTCTTGTCGTTTCCTCGCCGACTGTGAACAGGCCCTCAAAGGTCTTTGCACGCTATTGGAAATCATAGAGGTCTTTCTTGAGTACGACAATTGCCCAGATCTTAGGTTAAAACCCTTGAGAGCTAAAATCGACTGTATTGACGGAGGTGTGTCATGCACAGAAAATTCAAGAAGCAGAAAATTGCATAAAAATGGTACGTTGACGATTGTCTCACATATTTTTTAGTTTTATTCTGTCCCTAAGTCAAGTGTCAAGACTTTAAGGAGTTCAATAAGTTCCTAAGTTGTGAAAAAAAAATGTCGTTGAGTTCATCTACCCAAGCCTTCCAGAAACTTTTATGAAAAAACCCCTTCGAAAGAAATATTGATGCTATGTTTGTTATGTTTGTTGTTGTTTTTTGAGCCTTGTTGTATGATTCGGAATGATCGTCCACAGGTAGGAATTGTTGAGCAAGATTTTATGTTGGCGGTTTTCTCCTCACCTTCAAAGTCTGTTTCTAGCTTTTTTGTTGTTGTGTGGTTTGGTCCCACTTCTTTAAATATATAAATAAATAGTCTTTCTTTGGTCGACTTTTTCACTTGTCTCTCCTCATCTCCTTGTTTACAAAAATGTTGAAAATAAATGACTTTACTTAGTTTTCCACCTTTTCACGTCCTCCACGTTTTCCACATAGTCAACATTTAAGATGCTGTAGCTAGCCGATGGCCGATAGAAGAATGAGCTACTTCACCGAGACTCTTTGTCTTTTTGTACCCTCCCTGTTTCACTTTGTGTTGTTCTTTTCTTATTTTATTAATGCAATTAAAGTTTAATAACAACTTTCAGCATACGCAGATATCTGTGTTACTCATGATGGACATAAAAATCAGAGCATGTACCTAGCATTTTTTTAAAGCGGTGAACCTATGAATTTTAGTACCATATTTAATAGGCCCTGATGAAATTTGATGCTTAATCTAATAGGGCTTTAATAGTCCTAGTACGGATTCGAACTATTATCGGCTTGGCTGGAGCAAGAGCCAATTCTAGCCATTGCAGAACATCAATAAAAATAGAATTTCAAAGAATCGCCTTAAAGCATAGAGTTTATTTCTGAATGAGAAGAGCTGTTGGAAAGCGAAAAAAACGATCAGCTACAATTGTTCGTGAAGTGATGTTGAGTTCCTGAGCAGAGTTTTAGGCCCATAGCGAACTCGAACCAACATGCATTACGACATCAGTGCCTCCAAGCACTACATTTGGTTAAACTGAACTGCTAAAATTAGTTGTACAAGAGATTATAAACAGGTGGATCAATTGCTTAGATCATGGAGAGGCCCGTTTTCAAATTCGGTGAATTTCAATGTGCTAAGAACTAAGATTTCTCTTTTTAAAACAAGCATTTTGAAAGGGGAACAATGCTTAATTTTTCGCATTTCATAGCAAATGCAAACGACATATTGTCAGTGCTTCAGCCTTTATTCGTTCTCTTGACAATTAGTGGCAACAATAGTTCCGTTTGCGTAATCACCCTTTAGTCGGCTTCACTGAATGTAGCATTTGTATTTTCAGGGCGATTATTATGGTTTTCTTTCGAAACTGCTCACGCTTCATAATTGTTCTTAATGTCGCTGCAGATCTCGTCGGTGTACTCTTTCCTCAATTCATTCTCGTAAACACGTCTTTTATTAGTGCAGCGGTTCGCTTTGAACGGGAGTGTCGAATATGTATTATACCTGTTAACCACTTCATAAGTAGATCCCATCCCCCATTTTCGAATAAATAAATAGCGTCACAGTTATTGGAGGCACGGCATCTCAACTGCTTAAGAACTGCATTTTTATATCAGACACAAAAAGTCAGTTTTAGTTTCTTAAACGACTCCACGCGAAAGAAGTGCTGATTAAGTGGAGAAAACGGCTCGTTGCAGAAATTTGAAGTGTACTTATGTTCAGCAAATGGGTTAGATACTGCTTCAGAAAGCTCTTGAAGTGCAATCGTCAGATCGCAAGAGGTTGCCTACGTTTTTTTTCAATTCGCAAAACTGCGATTAAGAAAAAAAAGAGAGGAATGCTTTTGAAATGAACGTATTGAACAGAACCTATTCAAAGGTATACCCAAATTGAAACAAATATTTCGTTTCGAAGAAGTTCTTGCTGGGCGGGATGGTCATGTTAATGGTGCGAACATGTCCTCTACATAGGCCTCGCTGCTTTGCTCACAAGATTTGAGTTTTTTTTTTTAAATCAGAGTCCACCTTTCATTTCTAACACACTTCAGATGGACCACCGTGTTGGTATTCCGAGCGCGTGCAGCTGCTGTTCAGGAGTCGACTAATCACCGTCGTCGGCATCCATCCCTTGGCGTTGCTCACCCATTTTAATTAGACAGTTTCAGCATGATTCATTCGATAACAATCATCGCCATTAAAGGACTGACTAATAGTCGCATCTTGGAGCACGCTCATCAGTACTGGCTGCGCAGTTAAAGGTCGAGCTAAGCAATTGCGAACGTTCCTGTTCCATCGGCACGTGCATAGTGACGTAGATTCTAATTTATTGCAAGTGGAGCTCATCTATTTCACAGTGAACTACTTTCTATCGCCTCACGCCTAAATTAGGGTAAGGAAGTGAGTATTCGAAAGACCTCAAAGCCAGCTTTGTTCCCATTTAAAAGTTAGAGTTAAAAAGCCAAAGTCAAAGCCTTAGTTAGTTTCACCTTGCGTTACATAAAAGATGGTAAGCATCAATCAGTGGATGCTCAAAGGAAAAACTGCTTTTATCTAGTCAAACTGAAATTTCTGCGTAGAGATCACTCTGAATGGTAGAGTTACAAAAATGTTTAAGTTTTTCAAATAGTCAGATGCTTATTTAAATTTATTTAGACCGAACTCAAGGTAAGAACCATATGCTACGCTAGAGACTAAATTTTCTAGAGACGGTAGCACTGTATTCTTTCCAGTTGGGACTTACTGCTGCTATTCGCTTTCCTGCCTTCTGTGCGCTCTGGCCGATCTGGGTGAAAGTGCGCCGCCGGCGGCAAGCTCCGCGTCCCTGTCCTATGGTTAGGACCACTGCTTTGCCGCGAAAGTGTGCGGAGGTCTTTGAAGTGAAGGCGGTGCGTCGTTATGAAAACTGTTAGTATCGATTAGGCATTAGCATTTTGGGCTCGATATTGGTAAATCTTGAGATGCCGCCCGGCGCTTGAGGTATAAACCCCGTCTCTCCTACGAGCTTTGTGCTCTTGATGATATTTCTCTTTTTTTGAATCTAAAAGTAGTAAGGTTACTAGAATACAATAACAGAACGTCAGTGAACGCCTAGGAATCAGTCCTTTTTTAAATAATAATGCTGCTGCTTGCAGTGGCAGTGTAGCACTGCACGCATTTCTTACTTTAATAAAATGTTGGGAGGGTTGGAACTGTTAGAATGTTAGAGATGTCAGAACTTTACATAAATCCTTCTTCATAGGATGCGCCACATTTCCTGTTTCAAGCTGAAATCGTATAGATCTTTAAATGCGGCCTCACAATGACTTTAGGGGTCAGCCGGAGAACTCTCAAAAATTCATCGCATCGGACAGATACCTGGAATCAGCTAGCTAACTCGAGGAATGGAAAAGTCGTTCTGGACACGATCTGGACTAGGATCGATTCGTGATACAGATGACACTTACGCCTCCTGCTGACTGCACGGCCTGCGAGCTCAGATCGCGGGCTTCGCTGGCGTTCTTTTTTTCGGAAAAAGTCATTGCGTTTTTTTTTCGGAAAAATTGCATTAATGTAGACGTTTTACTACTATTTCACTTTTTATTTTATTGGAATTGTGTAGAATACGCTAGAGTTGTCCGCTGGTAATAAATGAACCACAATAAATTAAGCACATTTAGTTAGCTATTCAGGAAATGAATGCGGTTTTGTAGGTCGATAGAACCTCTGTATTTCACTGGTCTTTATCGCTCCTAATAATATTCACTCATTTTCATTAATTTTATTTCGTGTGTAACTAACTAAATAAAATGTAAACTACTTATTGCTAAACTCACTGGTAAGTTCAGTTAGCTGTGAGAAAGAGAGCTTCAAATCCCTCTGCTCATCGAAGCAATTGAGATCCAGCTCATGCGAGACAAATGCTTTGCAGCCCACTCGCTCAAGCCAAACTTTAAAAGTTCAAATTTCGTTGAATCACGTTTCAGAAACTCTGAAAGCATCGGCGTCACTTAGTTCTTCATGGAATCATGAAGTGTTTCGAAGCTAATATCGTGATATCACGCGATAAATAATATTGAAGATTTCGCAACTAAAGCCACTTTGCCTGCCGTACTACGGTATCAAACTGCTGCATAATTCGTTCACTGTTTGAGCCCCCCTAGCGTATGGCGGCGATGCACCTTACTATACTGTCCTTCCTTTGACCATCGTACTGCGCGATCATTCGCCACCAACACTTTCAATCGTCCCCGTCTGGTGCCAGAGTTGCCCAATTGTTCTTAGTTGTTCGACGGAAACGAAGAACACCGTATCGTCCAAGGCTTTTACGAATAAGTCCGGCGAACGAATTGGTAGGCTTCCTGGTGCTCTATACCGCGGAATCCAGTCAGTTTCGGATTTTGCCCAGGGGGTTTCCTCGAAACGGCCTGCGTGGCCTGTCCACCTAATTACAGAAGACTTGACTCAATCAACCTCTCACACGAATCGTGAGACATCAAAAGCGGTCCACCCCCGATTTCCAATGTTTTCTCCTTTCGTGCATCAGCATACGTTCGCGAGTGAGTAACAGAGCAGTCGAGTGCGGTAAACCTTATTTGCCTTTTTTCACGACTTCTCCGTCGCTCTTAAAGGTTCCACTCCTCCTCCAGATGTCTCCGCACTTCCTATACTAAGTTACTTGTATTATAGAATTGTCACCTAAATATGCAAGATTCTTAGACGTTCGTTCATGACATCAAGTGTGAAGGAGGCATAAGAGTCTTCCTCCGTCCCTATTCTGCGTAAGACTCATCTGTGGTCCAACTCGTTCGGCCGTTGCTTGCATCTCTCGGAACTCAGCCACCTACCGTCATCGCCAGTGGTCTTCGTGATCGGAACACCTAATTTTTAGCAGTTTGGCTCACGTAAGGCATATGTTATACTTCAGCGACGCTGTTGTCGGCGGCATCGGCGACAGAGTTGCCCGGGCAGCTACGCACTTCGTAGCACCCGCTCGATACTGTCGCCGACGTCGCCGACAACAGCGTCGCCGAACTATGACATAGGCCTAACAGCTCTCTGATTCTCGATCCTCGGTAAACCTCTAAACTCCGGAGGCCTTTCCTCACCAAAATAAAGTTACCACGAGTATTGTCCTCGTGATTCCTTGTAGTTCGATCCTGGTCACATATTCGCCCTGCCGTCGTGAGGTCAAGGTTTTTGAGGAGTTTATTAAGCTGGGAGAACGGTAGAACCAACCGTAAAGGATCGGTATATTTTTGTCGTCCTCATTACTATTTAGACGCGTTTGCAAGTTTCCCAAACAAGCATTAGGAATGGGGAAAAGGCTTGAATTGATGTAAACGCGCTTCAGCTGCAACACCTCTATGATTATGTAGGCTATTCTCGCCCTCTTCTCGTCGGCTTGCAGCAAAGATTGAAAAAATGGCATTAATCAAGCTTATTGCGTTTATCATCGCGGTTATGTTGTGATGCACTTCCTTCATAGGAAGTTCCCTTAGTTAAGATGCAAAATCGGACCCAGTTGATTAATGAGCCCATGCTATCTCGTTTCGTGACCTTAGCGCTACTTTTAGTGGGTTTATGTGTGAGTCAGCAGGTACTGTTTAGGCTATTTCGCTCTAATTTCGCAACTTGGTCATCAAGGTCTTTGAGCTTGGAAAGTTTGGGAACTGACATCAAGCTTAGCTGGAAAAAGGAAAAAAACTTGATTTGGTTGTGCTGCACATGCATAATCTGTAAGTAATACCTGGTTGAATAAAATGCGTTGCTCAGCCTTGAAATATATTTGACTGGCGAGTCAGTTTCAAAGCTTTAGATGCGGACCTGAAAATTTGACGCTTAGGCATTAGGTAAGGTACATTTCATGGGTGATTACAGGGTACCTCCGCGAGGATTCCAATACACCACTTAATAGAATGCGTTTTGAAATTTTTCTCACCGAATAATTTCCCGCTAACACAAATCGAAAATGAGGGGAAAATCATCTATAGGGAAAACCGAGATTCACATATCATGTCGCCAGTTCGAACGCGGCTCAAACAAGTTGCATCTTACATTTTAAAGGCGCCGTACATTCGTTGGCTGCGAGGACAGTTGTTTTAGAAGACATTGTCGGATATTCGTTCTTTGTTAACGATTTATTTATTCTTTGCTGAATGTATAACGCTCTATTGGTCTTTATAGCAGTAAATTCGTAAATTTTTTTAAAAATCAGACTGACCCGACGTGATCAATTTAATTTAGAAAATACACTATCAACCGTTTATCGACTATTCGTAGCGGTAAACAACAAACAAAAATTAGTAACGCAAAGCAAAGCAGTGGTAGCACTTTCAATTCGGTAATGTATGGTAGGGAGAAGGGTTCTCTGGGGTTTCGATCACGAATCTTGCATCCGTTTTTTACTCTTACGCTGAAGTACGGAACGTAAGGATAGGGAATGCTTCAGAATAGATACCTGGAGGTACACAACGTATGGACATCTGAGCCTAGAAGATTCCCGAAGTCGGACGGCAGGTCTGGTTCCAGTTCTCCTTATTCGAAACATTATCTTTGCCACAAAAAAATTCTTTCATCTGTTAGCACTCGAAACTGATGCCGAACTCTTTGCGACTGGCATCTGTTGCAGTTCAACTCTAAGGCAGAATTTTTACTTCGGACGCCGTGAGGCGTGGCGTAAGTATAGATCTCACATACTTAGACAAAAATCGATTAGTGGCAGAGCATGGAAGGGTTCGGAACAGATTTACTGCTAGATTTGAACCTTGTTGTCGTGTCTCAGACACTAAGTCCGAGCACGAAAGGCGGCCACGCTGCGCAATAGCGTATTTACCAAGGTGCCCAAGGTAAACGCACAATCGTTAGCGGAAGTAATGAAAGCGGGCAGTCCCCTATTCGACGGCGAGAGCTGTTATTTGTTTGCATATGTCACTGAAGGGGCTTCAAAATATAATAATAAATAGTATTGGCTACCAGAAAATTGAACTCTGCTATGATCGTCCTCCGTGGAGAAACCCCATGAAGCAGTGAATCCGGCCGCCAATAATTACAGAATGAAAGAATTGGTTGCTGTTCAAAGTTGTGTGTGTACTTTTTTGTGGTCAAAAATTTTGTTCCAAGTATAAAACAAGGTTATGTAGACAAAGATTCGTTAGATAGTTAAGTTTATAATAGTTAATAGTTTTCCATTCGCAAAAGGTAAAATAAGTGATACACTACCAATAAATTAAACATTACGATACGTGGTTGGAGTGTATGGCGCGATAGTAATAACGAACGTTTGCTTTCCCGTTCTTTAAAATAAGCAAAAAAGACTTTTTGAAAGCCATCAAAAAGTGATATTTCATGGTAACTCAAACATCTTTAATATTTTTATGCCACCCTGTACTTTAAACCTGGGTAGGCAGACGTTTTCGTTTTTTTTTTTAAATTGAGGACATCTGCAGCCATTGGAGACCTAAGATTTGTGTAGCGGGTGCATATGAATCCGCAGGGTTACTTGCACATGATTTCTGATCGTTGCTGACCATTCTATGCCAGACAATTTCTAACGAATCAAACTTGCTGCTGAATGCCAATATGAGTCATTTTTTCCTTCAACAATCTGGCAAATTAGTTGTCCTACCTTGGCTACTTGAGCCAGATTATGCTCGTTTCTAAAGAGTTCTGCTTCTTGTTCAAGCGGTCTTCGTTTCTTCTTGGCAACGACCATCGTATACAATAGTTCGAAGTGGCGAAAGGGCCTCTGCCGTTCGCTGCCTTTTAAATGACTGCAACAATGACGAGCTGATTTTGCAAGATTACTCATGCAATCACATAGACGGGTGAACGGCTACAAATCGTCGACGAAACGCATGGCGTATTTTGTTGTCTTTGATGTCGACGACGAGTGTTATCCGCCGTGAAATCTTTAAATTTGATGTCTTGCACGCTGCGATAATGCGCACTGTACGACCGCCACGAGACTTTTTTTAGCGCTTATGAGTTCAAATGGTGTGAAATTGCATAAGTTGATGCTTTGGGTATTTCTTGGATTGCTTGCAGTACGATCAACGTTCATCATGGTGATGCTCATTGCTCAGATCGAAAACCAGAAAAAGTTTTTGAATCGGAAAAGCTTCGATTTTGCACAAGTGGCTCTGTTTTTTCCAGCTGTAAAAATTTCACGTTTTCCTTCTACTATACTGTAGCTGTTTCTTCATCGATTGGCACGATGTTATAAAGGCTTATTTCTATGTACTCAACCTCTCAGGAATTGTTATACATGTGCTCTAGCCGATCCGATGTCCTTTTCCACAACTCACACTGATGTGAACCCAGCTGCTATTACTTCAGTAGTATGTTGACTAATCAAAGTTAAACTTTAGTTTGATGGGTCTGATGGGCACGTGGCAGCGCAGTCAGAGGAGGCGCCTGCTGTCCCCTGGACCCGATTCCAGGTATTTCGTCTGAATTTCCCGCCCGGTCCAACCAAGCCTTCCATCTCTGCTGGATCCGTGAATTGGTATCAGACTTGTCTAAGAGGGATAAAACACTGAATTATCCATCGGCTGGCTACGGCAGCTAATTGTTTATGTCAAAGTCACATTAGTATTCCTTTCACAACTTCCCGTGGAAGCATGTAGAATGCGTGGCGCACTCTAAAAAGGATTGGTTAACGCCGCCCTCTATCCACAATATGCAGACGGCTTGGTGTGGCAGAGCAGGACGCTCACACTTACTTGTATCCCTAATGGGTTCTGAGCTCCAGTGCAAGCCAATGAAGCCTCACATCCCGAGCAGACGATGAATCGGTGCTTGCTGTATCGTGAGAAAGAAGCACTAGAGCGTCTATCCGCCTGTCACCTTGCAAAGCTTATTGCATAGGCCGAACGAATATCCAAATTGCCTCCAAAACATTCCGCAGAAATCGAGTACATAAAAACATGCCCCTAACAAAGGTGTTTGTTAATATCAATCTTTAGGCTTTCAATTTGCTGTCCATAATAGGTAGTGCTCCAATTAATAAAATGGCCCCTAAGGAATTTGCAGGTGCAAAAACAAGTGTTTTTGATTACCACTTCTTTTCACTTAATCGATACTTTCAGGTGTAATGGTAGAGAGACAGATTTTTTAAACAGACCTGTTCAAAACTGGCGATGTCCAATGTATATTAAAGTAACCTTTCAATCAAATAGCTCTACACATGGTTTGAATTAATTTGAATAGTTTATTACTTTAAATTAAAGCGTAAAAGCGCCACACAGTGCGTGCCATAGCTATAAGTCCACCTTATGGTTTGCCAGTGCCAAAATGTCCTTTAAAGAATGTGAACCTTTCGCTAGAACCACCGCTGTTGTCGTGTGAAGAACCAAGACACACATACTCAGAGGAAATTTAGACTCCCAGTACCATCATACTCCTACCAGTATTTCAGAGGTCCCTGTCGTTCTCAGGTTCTCCATTAATCCGTGCAGTACGCTCCTGCTCTATTGATGGTACAGTCTGGCAGTTTGAAGTGATGAATATCATTTAAGAGCGGTAAACTACTACTTAGCCCGGCAGACATTCTCCTAGTAATCATTTGATCATACTTGATACGTCATTTAAACAAAGCTTTTCATGCCTATGTTGATACCAATTCGTCGGCGTTAGTCGTGTTTATAGACCAGTATGTTTATTTATTTACAGTTACCTTTCAATTTACAAAATGACCGCACTCCCTCATATGATGAAGCACTACAGCTTTGAACTGGTCACCCTTACAATTTGCTGTTGATCTCGAGGGGGAGGTGAGGAGAGATGTTGAAAGCAATACTTCTTGTTTAAGGTCCACAGATTTTTTACGACGAAGCAAGTCTGTTCTTTCATGAAAGTAAGGACTTATTATGTGTTGCCTAAAAAAGTGCTACATGAGTGGCACTTCTTCAATCCATGCTTTCTCGGCTGGCATCAGATCAGCTAATTGTCAGCATATTAGTCATCACCAGCAAGCTGAATTGAAATTCAGACGTTCATTTAACTATCAGAGAAAAGCTGCTATCCAACGAAAGCAAGATAACAAAAAGGCTGAAGAACGGCATTCACCAATCCTCATTTGGGTTGCAGCAGGGTTTCCACTTCAAGTGGATATCTTGAAACCATTTAAATGCGTATTTAGCCTACATATGCGGTAAGTGGCCTGCCGCTGGACAATTTAGTGTTTTATCCATCTTACACTGGTCTAGTACCAGTTCACTGAACTCGGAGGTATGAGAGATTTAGCTGGACTGGGCCTGACATCCGAACCATGTACCAAGAATCGGTGTGCATGCAACAGTCGGTAGCTTCTCCAACCGCACCACTAGACGCCCTTCATAAGTAACTTTAGGTAAACAGATGACAGATCGTTGTTACACGCAGACATCATTTTCGTAGACCAAGTGGTCATCACAGTGATTATACAGGCCAAATACGCCTCTCAATTTTCTCACGGTAGAAGTCGGATGCGTGGCGAGTCCCATAAGAAGATTACTTAGGCACCTCCCTTTGCATTAATCCTTCATCTTTAAAAGCAGTGATATGCAGGAAGAAGGACTATTTTAAATTCTTCAATCTTGACTGGCATCGCTAGTCCCATGCAGGGAGGCCTCCTTGTGCGAAAGAATTTTCTCCCATTACTTTACACATCTATTTCGCGTTGCCACCATGTTTACCACCACTTGTAGCTTTTGAAGTGCATCATCCTTAAAATGGGGAGCGTGGAAACGCTGTCGGAGAAGATGCCGGCAGCTGTGTGCACCTGAGACGAGACTCCTGATTCGGGTTTCCCGCCTAGGCCAACCAAGCTTCCCTTCACCTTGGGATTGCTGAATTAGTGTTAAACATGTCACGGTAGGTCAAAACACTGAAGGCTGTCTTAAGGATGGTCGCCGAAAGTCACTGTTTAGGCTACATTCGCATTTAAATTTCCTTAACGACATCTCAGACGTAGAATGTGTGGCGCATCCTGCAAAGGGACTGACTAAGCCCATCTTCGTACTTCTCATTGGCTCTTAAACGACTACACTTTATTTGCAAAATTTCTTTCACCAATGCTACATATTTACAGCAGTAGGAGTCTGTTGGAGTTCGATCGCTGTGACCGACCGAACCTGTCCCTTGTCAAGCTTCTCGGCCAAACGCCCCGTTCTCGGCAGTACAATGCGCCCGAAGGCATTAGTCGGATGACGTGTACGGCAACAGCGACTCTTCCCCTCCACCAAATTGCATGTCTGATTGCTCAGACGAAGTGCTTTATTAGTTCGGCGCCAGTGTGACGCGTCGGAGGCGACGGCGCGAGATGGTGGCGGTGGTGGTGACACATTGTGGCGCTAGGCTGAGCGAGCGGTGGTGGCGGCGGAGGGAACGGAACGACGAGACCACCTCACCTGCAAGCAATCACTTAATTTCACTCGTAAAGCTTTCGTCGCCGGGACGCTTTATAACACGAAACATATGCGGCCGGCCATCGCCCATTGAGAGGCCCCTTCTCGCTTTATCGGTTTCTGAATGGCGCTGAGGAGATACTGCCCCTGGCTTAACCTCCTGCCTTCGCATCCTGCATCCGTCCACCCTAGGAACCCCCTCTGGCGATCTGTAGCTGTCACGATTCACTGAATGATCACACCGAAGCATATTTCCAGCATTTACCAGAAGACGCCAACTGTCGGCGGTTAATGAGCCACATAGTCTTCTTGCGAATCGCCTTAACTTGACGCTTTCAGCAGCCATTCTTTCTGAAGATTAGAAATAAATTATCTTTCTTTATTCCAAATGCTCGTAGAGTCTCATAGAGTTTAAAGCCGAAGTTTGATATTTTTGCTGATACTATAGCATTTGGCGGGTGCGTAGCGCAGTCGAACAGGCGTCGCCTGACGTGTGCTCACGATTCGAGGTTCCTGGTTCGGACTTCCCACGCATGCCAACCAAGCCTTACCATCGTTCCGGAGACGGTAAATTGGGAGCAGACTTTTCTGAGAAGGATAAAACACTGACTTGTTCATCGAGTGGTCACCGCAAATCATTGTATAGGTAAAATACGCATTCAAATCGCCTCCAGGATAAGTGGAATGCGTGGCGCATCCTAAATAAACATTGATTAACGCTGACGTTTATCATTCTTATCCTTCATGTGTTTTTTCCAAGCATATAGTGGCTCAATGGCGGCGTAGGGTGTCCCAGCGAATGCATGCTGTTCCACTCCGTGCCTGCAGGAGGGCCGTACAGGTACTCCTTCCTGTATGGCTCTCCTCTCTGCCTGATTACGTGAGCAAGTGGCACAGCTAGTTCAAGAGACCTGGCTTTTGAATGTAGTATATAAACCCTCGTGTACGTTGTGATAGTATGATAGTGCTTCAGATTTTCACGTTAAACAAAATAAATAACGGAGGACGCCATCCTCTATCTTAATGAGGTGGGGAGGAAGAACACTCTGTTTTGACTCCCTGACAATGGCGGCAAAACTAAAGGAAACTACAATACCGCTGGTTTGGAGTCAGGAGGAACAGGAGTCCATGGAGGTATTGCAAAGCGTCAGAATTGTTTCAGTGCGTCTACTGGAGAGTTGCGCAAACCGCTGAAATCATCCATTCGGGGAGATCTCGAAAATCGAAACGATGTTCATGTGAAGTTTATCAAAACAACCCATGAGCTGGTATTTGAGAGGATCCCACCTTTTCCATTTCCAATCCGGGAGAAACCACAAACCACGGCGTTATTCAATGCCTTTTGGGATGCGCCACGCATTCTACTTCTACTGGGTGTCGTGGAGGCGAGTTGAATGCGTATTTGGCCATACAATGACTTGCGATGGCCAACCGATGAACAAATCTGCGCTTTATCCTACCCAGACAAATCTGGTACCAATTCACCGACCCCGGAGGGATGGAAGGCTTTGTTGGCCTGGGCGGGAAATCCAAACCAGGAACCTGGTATCGGGTGCAGGCGACAGTCGGCGCCTCCTCCGACTGCGCTCCACGCGCCCTTAGGATAAATACTCATAGCAATTGCCCCCAGATATCTCATAGAAGCAGTGTGCGTACTCATCATAGAAAGCGATTAAGTATCGTCCATGCTTGTCCCATATTTTCTGTTTTTTTTTTCTTAAAAGCTAACGGCATTATTACGCATGCGCGTTGTTTTCACATTATTTAGGTCAAGCAGGGTGCAGAGTTATGTATTGTAGTACACGCAGGACGTCCCTGAATGGGATTTATTAACACTGGCCTTTATCCTTAATTGTACAATTATATGAATAATTATTAGTGTTGCAGATAAATTAATTACAGAAAGAGTTTTCGAGTAGATAGCGAGAGTGCAAAGGCCTACAACTACATCACAAAATTGCAGAGAGATTATGCATGCTACACGATGTGCAAAAAACAGTTCGAATGTTGACGAAAACATACTCCATTAAATACTGAAGTAATTCGCATACTAATTGTTTGAGCAACTTCCTTGTAGGCATTTGTTGTTGTTTACTAACGCTCCTTTTTTGTTTTGCTGCCTTTCTGTGCCTCCTTTAATAATTTGAATATTTGGTTCAATATCAGACTTCCAGAAGCAGCAGCAAAAGGATATTGAGGTGAAGCGTCGTCAATGCAAAATCCTAACAATTTATTTGGTACCGACTTGTCTGAAAATGACAAAACACCGATTTCTCCAGTATGTGGCCACAGGATGTCCCTGTGCGCATTCGAATTGTCTCCAGATGTCGTAGAAGTAGAGTGATACCATAAATAGTGGAGGTCTAATGCCGGTCTTTACTCTCTACCGATCATTGCATGGATTGAAAGCTGGCATGTTTCAAAAAAGGTGAGAAGTTATTACTATATTAGTTAACGAAAAAATGATTATGCAGATAAAATAGGCAGGAAGCAACCAAGCAATTTTATAAAGCTCTTGAATCAAATTTTATTGGGGTTATACGCAATTAACAATAGAGGCTACGATGACGCCTTCAGGCTACCTGGAATAGAAACGACAGTTCAATAATCTAAACGTCGCATGGAGTGCCATGTTCATACTTAGCTTAGCTTTTGGTTCAACAGTTTAGCTGTTGAACCAAAAGCCAATAGGCTGAAATGAAAAAAAATCTTCACTGTCATCATTGAGAGCTGCGAGCTTAAAAACGAAGGAGATTCGTAACAGCTAAGATCACCTATGTACGCTATTAGAGTCACAACTGAAAAACACACAGCATTTGTCTTAACAAATTTATTTATTTATTCATATTATTTTATTGGCTATTATTATATTATTATATTATTATATTATTATATTATTATATTATTATATTATTATATTATTATATTATTACATTATTATTTTATTTTTATTTATTTTATTTTTATTTTTTCACACATAGCTACTTAACAAATTTATGTATTTATTTATTTATTTTCCGTTCATGCGGATAGATAAACAAATAAATAAATTCCTTAAGTAGCTCAACTAGGCTGAAAATGAAAATTTGGGTATTGCAATGCGAACTCTATTGATGTCTCCATGCTGGTTCTGCTTCACTTGATGTTTATCGTAGTTTGTTTAAATAGGCATGTAGAGCGTTGGAAAATTCGTTTACACGTTCCTAATTTCGGATAGTCCTGCTATGTTAAATTGTTCAAAGAAGCAGAAAATCCGGAGGATGCTACTCTATCCGAAACCACTAAACAAAAATTAACTCTTAGTGTTAGAACCAATAAGATCATTGACATGATTGACGATATCTTCTCTGGAAACTTTTTTAGGAAATAGTGCTGACAATGACTCGTTTACGTTCAAAACTACACGCCTAGTGAGATAGACCGTCAACTCCAAATTTTACCGCTTCCGCACGGGTCAACCTTATTTGTTTTATCTACACATAAATGCCGTAAGAATGGATAGAAGCACGTCTTTTTCGGAACAGGGTAATTGCAGCACTTTTTTTCTGAAATTGGTACTTTTTCGTTAGGCTTTAATTTATTTTAAACATTTCGGCAAACAACACAAGCAAGATTTCACCAACTACAGTATGTGTTAGAAGGATCTAGAAGATTGTGGTGGCGAAAATTACTAGTTCTTGCTAAGATTGCTTGCAAACCCGTTTATTTTGCTACATATGATCTGTGGTAATAAAAGTTCACAACTATTTTTTGAAAGATATTCGTTCGTTGTGCACTAAAGAAAGAAGCCTAAAGTTGCTATGGGTATTTTTGTGTGTCTAGACGACGGATGGTGGAGAAGGGCTCAGGTGAATCTCTTATGGATGAACAAATATTACACATGAATAGAATACCCACCGTCGTGCTGAATGAAGGGATGACCAGTTGAGCACCGCCTTTAATTACTTCAGCGAAAGGAAAATTTCAAATGCTCGCGTATCGTTCCCCAGATTCAAGCAAGCTACAAAATGCTAACATGAAAGCACTTCGACACCGGAAGCTACCAGTAACTTTAATGTGCCTTTAAAAAAGGTAAAGAAGAAAAGGAAGAGCAGTGCTTTTGCTAACGGAGTTTTACATAGGGCATCGCTTCAAGAATGAAGGTTGTTTAGAGAAAATACATTTTTAGCACTTTAATAAGCGTATCAGCTCTGATTTTTTGCTTCAAAATTCTTGTTTTACCACTATTTTACGTAAGTACAAAATATTCGTTTAGAGTTCTTTTAAAGTTTGACAACAAGGCTCAAGGTTTTCCCTGTTGCCATCTATGTCGTATTTGTCGTCATTTTAGTTTTTTGGAAGTGTTCTGCCGAGTGATATTATAAACCCACAAAAGATGAATAAATAAAACAATAAATAAATAAAGTTATTATACCAATATAATTTTGCAATCAAAAACGCAATACAATTCAGAACTCGCAAACGTTGCTTCAACAATAAAGGATGAACGATTAATTAATTCCTTTGGGAGGAGGACTACGCATTCTACTTCGAGGGGGAAACATGCAGAGAATTTGAATGCGTATTTCGATCTAGGCAATGACCAGCGATGGTAAACCGGTGTACTTGTCAGTGTTTTACTCTTTCCAGACAAGTCTGCTACCAATTCACCAACCTCGGTACGTTGGACAGCTCGGGCTCGGCCTATGCTGGAAACCCACTCCAGTATTAATAATATTACCCTTTCATGACGCTTTTGTTACTATATCATAATTCTTTATAGATCTGATCTATGAGAACGTTTTCTTCTTTATAGAGTACTGCTTGGATAAAAATTGGTGTCAGTGTGTCCTCTAGGAATCGAACCTAGACTGCATAGACCTCTGTAATAATGATACTGGTCAGTCAACATTAATGTCAGCTCTTTGCTTCTTTCGTGAACATTTTCCGGAAACTTCTAAGGAAAATGCGAGTCTTTGGTGCAGGAGCGAGCTTACAGGCTGTGCCTCCTGGCGAAAGTGCCGTGCGTATTAGTGGCTCTGAGACTTGCTATGGCATGCGTTTAAAGAAATTCCCGACTATTTTTGCCCATCCCTTTCCGACCACCATGAAGCATCACCTCGTGGTCAGATGCAAACCTTGATCACTTGTCTATTCGACGTCGTTGTCTGTCCGGGACATGACGAAGGTATGCAATCCATCGCCGTTGTAATGTGTTCTGTATTTGTTTTGATTTGCAAAACTACATGCACATCGTACATGCTCTCTAATCGCTTCGTTTACATCGAGTCCTCTCATCAGCAGCGGCTTCTCGTTCTTTGATGCCGCCTCAAAGCATGCTCTCCTCCCTGCAAGTAGGTTCGAGTTGTTCAACAAGGGCACATGCATCTGTATGAATGCAGTGCTTCTGATGGTCTAGTAATGAAGTTCAAGAAGGTGGGCCGCCAGAGCCCCAGATACAGAAGAAACAGTTGAGAATATTCACTTTTAATGCATTTGGCGCTATGCAGAAGGTAGCAAAGATGGTGAATTGAGGACTAGCAATTGCGTTAGTCAACTACTTTGGGATGAGCCATGCGTTCGTTATTCTGGGGCTATTTTGTGTCATTATCATTATTGTACTTGTTTGTGCACCTTACGCGGGCGAACAGTGCGAAGAAGTTGTAAGGAGATGAGATTCTCGACCTTATGCCTCTTTTTGATGCGAACTTTACTGACTCGAAACGTCGTAACAAGGTGCACTCATTCCAAAAAATCACGGAGCGGAATACCATGACATTGGTGTGAAAGAGGGGGTCATCCTGAATTTGATGTTTAAATACTTCTGTGCCGAAATATGATGTATAAATACTTCTGCGCTGAAATATGTAGGTAAGAACTGGACCGATTGATGAGATTTTGTGCTATGAATTACGTAGGCAAATTCCCTATGTGGTGGAGTGGGAATCACCATGCAAAACAGCAAGGTAAGAGTTCGTAATTATGGCATATGTCTGTCATGTCTTGTCCATCCTTATACGTTAAATGAATATATATATATTGTCACAATTACATGCTCCTTCACCTGACAGGCAACGGTGACAATTCACATCACTTGAACGTGGTAACAGATAAAGGATAGAATGCGTCGTTATCCAATCTGTTTGTGAGAGGCGTGACATGTACATGTGTACCTCAAATGGTTGTCGCACAACTGAATAAGCCCTTCAGCGAAGACATCCTTGAAACACTTGTATTAGGAGAGAGAAGGCAAAGGAAAAAATTACCAGGTGTGCTTTCCAGAAAACTGAAGGTGCATAGGCTTTATTATAATTTTCGCTATTTTTACACTTGTTGAAAATCCTTCGTTTGTCCTTCGTTTGCGGGTGGGTAACGCAGATAGAGGAAGCCTGACCTGAATCAGAAATACTTATTTAACGTCTTTTTTAACCTCTGGTTTAACGACTGATTGGAATGTTTCGGAAATTGAATGGAATTTTTGACGGCTCTTTTTAGATTTGCATGAGATGCATCCATAAATTAGCCGTTCTGTTCTAGTAAATTGTGAAGCAAAATTTCAAAAAAAAGTTCATAAAACACAAAAGTCCCCAATTTGTTCGAGAGCACTCATTTTCCGAGGTAGCACTGATAATCTTAGGATAATTAAGAACATCGCTGGAGTCATAATCGAAATGAATCATAGTCACGTCAAATTTTAAACTTTTGAACTAAACACCTTCCAAATTGAAGCGGGCTTCCTCCAGATCTCACAAAGCGCTCTCTATGAAAGTCGAAATAAATTTCCTGTGACGTTCCCCGCAAATTTCTTACTTTTCAATTAAAAATTCTGTCTGTTGTTCGAAATTTTACGAAATCCTTATTCAACAAAGGACGGTTTTGAGATTGGTGAAAAGCACCAAGTGTGTTATGATAAAAGACCGCGCCATACACTCGTCTGCGATTTCGCTTGAAAGGTAGTGTAGCTGCAGCTTATCTGAATCTGCGAAATAAGGACATGTTTGCTTTTGTTCTTTTGAAACTCATCTGAGTCATCTTCACCTAAGCTCTTGGCTCGATCTTGTCTTCTTCTGTGTCCCCCCCCCCCCCCCCCCCCGGTTACACACATGTGAACGTGCTGCACATCCTCGCTCGTGTCTGTTCGCTTTTAGGAGTGATTCAGCGTCGAACACCGGAATGTCATTACCATAATTATTTGATTGTAAGGTGCTTGACTTTGGATGTGTTGTTTCAGCCTTTTGCGTCAAACCGCCCCTGGCCTCCATGCCACTGATGACTGATGCTCTTGATAAAAGTTTTGTGTCATTCATATATAAGGCATTCGAAGAATCTTGAAAAAAAAAAACAAGGTAATCGATTATTTGATGAGATACGTTTTTCCCAAGAGTGAACGCAGTTCTTCAGCTAGAACGAAGAGCAATTTCGTGTGCCGGTCACAGACTAATTACTGAATAGGTTCATATGCTTACGCCACCTTTCATTTTGCATAGGAGCATAGGAGACGTTTTCTTTCTCGTTTCAGACCTTCTAAAAAACTGAAGACTTAAATGAAATTCCTATTCGCACAATACAATGAAAAGTGTGCATACACTGGAGGTGTGATAGAGTAAAAACTGAAACGTGCGTTCCGAATGCCTGCGCATTTAGGGGGATTTTCTGGGGACTTTATATTATATATTTCTTTGCTGTGTAATCTTTAGCTCTAGGCTAGTTTTTTTATTATGTTGCTTTAGCTTGAAAATATTGAGGCACTCATTTTTTTGTAGCTTGCCGGCTGTGTTTTTTTCAGTAAGTATGTTGCTGTTTGTGAATGTGATTCATCGAAAGATTCAGTGGAATTCATTATTCACTAGAAATAACTTCATTGAATGACTTTTGGTCAAGGTAACATCGGCTGCTTATTTCTTGACTACGTTATATATATATATATATATATATATATATATATATATATATATTAGGTTGGTGCCAAAGAAATGCAGGTTTTTTGTTTTATTGATTTTAACACTATTTTTTAAAGAAACAGACACTTTTTCATAAGGCATTTTGCATAGTTGGAAAACATATTATATGCACTTTTTAAATATCAATACGGAATTTAATTCAAAAGGATATTTAAAAATTATTTTGCTTTTCATTTTCAGATGTCTAAACGCGATTTTCGTCAAATTTACTTCTAAGAGAAAAAAAAACTGGGCCGAAACTTGAAACGGCCGGACTTCCGCTCAAACCGCTCAAAATATCGACGAAGTATGGGACCAGGAAAGTATCAACGAATGCACATACAGCGTTGGTTCCAAAAATCTCGCGCAGCGTCGAAGACGAACCACATGACAGCCGTCCACCAACGCTTGATATCCTCTGAAGCTGATCCGCGCAAAACTACGCGAGATATCGCCGAGAACCTCGACGTCGATCACACTACAGCTGTTCGCCATTTGAAGCAAACTGGGAATACTAAGAAGCCAAATTGACCGAAAGTCAAAAAAAAACGTGAATTGCGATGAGAAGTGGATACTTTATGACGACGATTTGCCTAGCGAAGGAACCAAAAGAAGCTCTCTGACATCATCCCGGAACGTCCAAAAAAAATCACCTCTAGACATCTAAAAATAAGACAAATTCGTCTCTTAAATAAGCGAATTGAATTAAATTCCTTATAAATATTTAGAAAGCGCATATAATAAGCTCTACAACAATACATACCGCCTTTTGACAAAGTGCTAACTTATTTTAAAAAATAGTGTTGAAACCAATAAAACAAAAACCTGCATTTATTCTGCACCAAACTACTAATTTAGCTCGTTTTCAATACTTATCTTTCAAATGTGCCATTAGCATGTTTGGAGCCAGGAAACGTTTGCTGGAATAAGTTTACAAAATTTTTGCAAAGGAACTGTCTGGTCCGATGACAGCTTATTTCTTGCTCTCTAAAAGTAAAAATAAAGTGAAATAATATAAAAAAATAAAATGTGAAAAGAACATTGAATGTGTTGGAAGAAATGGAGTCTATCCAGTGTGAGGTTTGGTTATGTTGCCCTTCTGCAATTCAACATGCCAGGCAATATTTGTAAAAAAGAAAAGCTCGATGATACGAGAAGGATTTTTTCAGTTAACCTTTATTTATTCACATTTGCTATATTTTTAGGCCATTCTTTTATTGTAAATCTGCATCCTCTTCTAAATTTGGTCTCAGCAGAAGCGAACCATAGTGTGCATAGACAAATAAAAGTATAATAAATAAACGTCGTTAAGGCATCTTTTCGCTCGTCCTTCTTGTGAAGAAAGGCAGTACGCGACTTTCTCCACAGGTCGGTGTTCGTCCCTTCTGATGGCAAGTATGACGGGTAACGAATATCCTCCAGCCCGAACAAGGTCTTCTAAAATGTAGTTCGGCCCAGAGGCTGTGCCACTCTTCACGGTCTTAATCGCAACTCGAACTGAAGGGAGAATCGAGGGCGGTCCTTCACCTGCGGGGTGTTGGGGCTCTGCTCGGGAGTATAAGAGCGAATTAGGTTCGTGTAGAACCTTCTCCGTCACCGGCTTCATATCACGACGGGAAGAGATGAGAGTCCCTTCAGCGTTCAGCAAAGCCGATAGTGCAGTAGTGTGTTCAGGAGATCCTTGCCGCACTTCTTTAGACTAGATCGTCGCTGTGCTGCTTACAACAACTTTCTGCGTCTGTATTACTGTAGATTCCCTTATAAGGCTCTTATACAGCTGTCATTAGCTAACAACCGCTCCATGTGTTTCACATTTGGATCCAGTCCTAATGCCCTTTTCATTGTTAAAGCAACTCCTTAGTGATGTTCCAAATGCGGTTCAACAAGTTCGTTGTTAGGGCGTTAAGGGAGGCTTCCTCAGACTTGGAGACCATTGAGAAGCAGGCCATAGTCTTATGTACGGTGCCCCTTAAGGGAGTAGTCGCATCTGGATATAGACTTCAAAAGGGTGTACTCATCGTAACCGACACTTCTGCTCCCTCTCATGCAATGGCTGATATTCTTCGCTAGCTTGTGGCAGAGTCGCACCTTCGCTCGAAAGTCACCGACTGTAGAAGGGCATTTTGTTGCGGATAACTTCTTGCAGCTACTCGTAGAGTCTCGTTAGCAGCCGAAGTTAACGAGTAGCAGTTGGTAATACTGATCGGCTACCGATGACGAGTATTAAGTCGAAGGGTGGCAAAGATAGACAAGATAATGTGTGATAATGAAGACAACGCCGCCGACATTGCAGAAGAACACCTTCTTTCCACAAATAGCGAGTGGCGAGTGTTCTCCCCGTCAGATATCATACGTCGTTCCTCCGACCCTTGGTCTCCTGCAGTGCGATCACGTGGAACCCGTTATTTACGTCCCGCCGCTTCCAGAATAGCGTTATGTCGGCATTTGAGGAGACTGTCCTGGCCTTCCAGGTACAAAGCATGAAGCAGTCTCCGAGGCATGTCGTGTTGGTCTAGAATCAATGACGTCCTATGCAACCTGCGACTTTTCAGCCACTCACCGTTTGTTATACCGTCCGACGTCGAAGACATTAGAGCCCAGCGTGCAGGGTACCGAGCAGGGATGAGCGGATAATGAAATTTTGAAAACCGGATAACGGATAACGGATAATTTTGCCTGAAAATGGCCGGATAACGGAAAAACGGATAACGAACAAACAACAAAAATTAAAACCCGTTTTAAATTGCAATAATTTCAACAACAGATCAGTACTTGAAGCATCGTTAATTTATAAGCCATTTCTAGACTCTTTAGTAGTGTTTTTTAAACGTTTTGCAGTCGCCGCATCAACGACGCTCTATGGTGTTTTCTGTTCTGTGGTGACCCGCCGTAGACCTGGATTGTCTTATTTATCAACCTTACACTGCGCTTATCTCTTTTTTTCAATTAGAGCAGTTGAAAAATAGAATAGTCCTTGGAAAAGCAATTAATCCGATGTCTCTAGAAAGAAGAAGAAGGCGGAGACATCCAGTCAAAGAAACTTCACATAACCATCTTGTCCTATGCATGCTATGAACCGCTACTGTTGTTGCTGCTCGATAGCATCACAAGATCCAAGGTAGTTGAATGTGGAATTATTTGGGATGGATAAAATACTAACTTTTGGATGGTAACTGCAAGCAATTGTGTACGGCAAACACACACTCAAAGAGTTATGACATCCAGACCTTCTGGATCTTAGAAAGAATATCCTATCTATCTTTTCTGGAACAGAGAAAGAATACCCAACCCAGCCCCAAAACGGAGGTGTTCCCTATGTTGCAGATAAGTTTCACAAAAAGCTCACAAACTAAAACAAATCTACATGTCTTCAGCACCCACGTTGATAAGTTTGTTTAGTTGTTTATTGCTCCCCTAAAATTTTCAATTGAGAAGTTGCTTACTCTATGTATTTGGATTAATCCTATTTCTTTTGCTGGTATTCACTGCTGTACTGCAGTATTTTTGTAATTCACGACAGCATATGGCTAAAAGCCACCTGCAATCAAATCGAACGTACTGCAATCGTGTAACCACGAATGATACGATGAAAAGATTGGCGGTAAAAATTCTTCCCAGGATGCGGCTCTCCACTTTTGACGATTGCTTGTAGCAGTTTGTATGCCTTATTGGTCAGCACATGACTTGAGATGGCTGAACAATGCAGTGCTAAGTAGGCCCCATAAAAGTATGGTACAGGCTTAGCGGGCCTTATGGAAGGTTGGAAGTTAGATATCTTTAAAACTATGTAGCCAGTTCCCAAATAAGGAAACTTCAATTAACCCTTCTAGATTTGAATACTTCTGTTGTTTCTGACGACCATTCTTACGATCGTGGAGGATCCTGTACATAGTCCTCCCACCACCGCGTCCAAAGCTAAGATTAGCTAATTTGTTGTTCGTTATCCGGCCCAAAATCGCCGGATAACGAACAACAAAACGGATAGGCCAAAACCACCCGGAAACCGGATAACGGATAACGGATAACGGTTAATCCGCTCATCCCTGGTACCGAGGCTGGCGCTATGCAGCCGTGGCACGAAGAAGCCATGTATGAAAGGTCGACTTCGGGGTGTGGTTCAGACTTCGCTTTAATTCTCAAGACTTGTTGAGCTCGACACTTCTGCTTTATAGTGGCAGATTTCCAATTAACATTTGCTTATGCTCCTACCATTTGACTGAAGATGTATTTTTTGATGCAAAGTGGATAGAGCCAGGGATAACAATACCCTGCTTTCAGTGCCAGCATTTTCCTGGCTAAAGACTCCAGAGGAATGCATAGCCTAGCCTTGTCTAGGATTCATCATCGAAGCTCTCTCCTCTCTCTGAACCTCCACGCAAAGGCATGGCTAAGAGCCAAGCTTGCGTACTGTGAAGGTATGAGGAGATGCTATAGTTTGAGTGTGTGATTACTGGACCGGAAATACTTTCCCCATCGATGTCGATGCAAATTAGCTGCATCCAAATCGAATTAGAGGTAATTTCACATGAAATCTGCTTTCGTCGATGTGATTACATCCATTTCGTTCTAGGAATTGACACGAATATCCTCTCGCCGTATTTTCCACGTCTACGTCATTACTCTCCTCGCGATGGCTGGTCTCTTCTGCAGACGACTCCCCACTGCTTTCCTCTCACCGTACGGCTTTTTTCCATGGCTCTTCAACGCTGAAAAAATCGTGTAGTGTGCTGGGTTTTTGTGGGGTCGGCGCTAACCGCCGTCGCTCACGTTATGAGGTGGTTGATGCGTGCGCCGGGTGCAGGTGTGAGAGAAGCGGAGACAAGGAGCTCTGGCTCTGGGTCTCTTCTGACCGATCTTCTCTGTGCATGGCTAGTCGGAGCGTGGTCGTCGTGGTGGTGGAGGTGGAAGACGTGTGGCTCGATTATTAAAGCGTTTATGTGTAGATGAATCATTGCCGAACACGTCAGACTGTCCGCATGGTGAACTAATCTTTGCAATGTTGTCGCTACTCGAAATGTCATCCATCGCCCATCACTCGGCTAACTACGTTCGGCCTTCAGAGCTCATCGAACGGAAGCTGCGGCCTGTACCTGCTCTAGTACTGCTGCTTCTGCTTCCGATCCGCACTGTTCTCGTCGTCGTCATCGTTTTCACCCAATTACCTGCTCCGCAACAATTTCTATCGCTTCAAATTGCCCCCTGATTCGGAATCAGTTCATCGCACGGCGAAATCTGCTGGTAATCGCATTAACTCGACCGAATTGGATGAAAACCTGAGCGAGGATGTGGCTCGACTATCCCTCCGCTGCTCACCACGCACACATTCATCGGATTCTGTTCAGTTTTGCGTCAACGATAGGATCGGTCCAGAACTTTCCAGCTTAGGCAACGTCACCGCCATTGTGTTTGCTAGTTTGTTCCTAGTTTAGTACTTCACACTTAAAGTACACCATCTCTGATGTCACCAAGCTTTACGCAAAGCTCTAAAAACCGGAGTGTTTGTGTCTTAGACATCCTAAGTTACTCTTCTGGAACATTGGGAAGCCGATCTCAAATGAGAAGCTCCTTATTTCGACGAGATCCACTGTCAGATGAAACAGCTATTGACAACAGTCTTGTCCTCTTGCCTTTTTCTTTTTGTTCTTTTATATTTTTTAAAAGAAAACGTATGTGTCATCTCTACAAGGTATTCTTGTCTGTTCATGTGGAAGGTTTATTATTACTCAACCTTGACAGAGAAATGCTGATCCATAAAAATTTCGGCGAAATACGTGTTAAGGGGAGGGTGCAATGTTGTGATGACGATTTTTCTCACTCCTTTCTCTTATTAAAGTTCCATATTCTAAGGAAGGGCGCATGCAGCGCAGTCGGAGGAGGTGCCGACTGTCACGTGCATCCGATATCAGGTTCCTGGTTCGGATTTCCCACCCAAGCCAACCAAGCCTTCCATGCCTCCGGGGTCGGTGAATTGGTATCACTATCTACTTATCTGGGAAGTATTGAGCGCTGAATCATCGGCTGGCCACCACAAGTCATTGTATGACCAAATATGCATTCAAATCGCCTCCACGACATCACATAGAAGTATAATAGAAGGCATGGCGCATCCCAAAAAGAGTAACATCGTCCTTTATCCTTCTATTCCAAGGCAACCCCAGATCTTGGATGCATTAAACGAAGGAAGAAGCAAAATGCTGTCGTACCGCGAACTGTACATTGAAAAAATTCACACCTATGACGGATTGCCTACCCCCAACCTGCATAGCGCCGATATTTCCTCTACCTGCTCCTCCGCACCACGGCTATGACCTAACATAGATGGCAGAAGTATTGTACAGAGGCCCCTGATCTCAGAAACATGTCGATTCTTCTTGCAGTTCAGCCATCGTGATCGTGTTCAACTTTGCTCTAGTTTGGATTACTAGAAGTATTAGGTTGGACGAAACCTCTAGTGGATGAGAAAGGGTAACGTAATCTTAGACAATCGGTTTAATGATCCAAAAGTCCCACTACAACTGTGGGCAAGTGTTTTTGTATAAGAAGTGCTCCTGCATACCTAACTTCGCGTCTTGCACAAGCCCGCCGACGGAATGAACACTCGAAATACTTCGCGAAACAGCCAGAAATTGAAATAAGGAATACCGGAGAATTTTGGTAAATGCCATGTTTGTGGTCGTCCCGGTTTTCAGTGGGAGGGGAGCATAATTTTGAAATAGACCAGCTGTCGATGCAGGCAGCACTCGATGTGCTGCAACATGTAAAAAACTTTGGGTGCCTTCTTTAGGCTGTTCAGTCACCGAAAGTTATGTAGGGTGTGTCGATCTATTGAGGATGGATGGTCCTGTCGCTTTTTTACGTTTTTCAGCCTTCCAATGGTCTTTCGTGGTACTATGTATGCTTCTTCGCGACGAGCCATTCCTTTAAATCGTTTTGCAGCGACAACCTTTCTTCAATTCCATTAGTTGTTAATGCTTTCAATGACAATGCCTTCTCACAAGCTGCGACTTATGGCGCTCAGAACTAATCTTAGGAAGCTTCTCTGGAAACCTCCCGGTACTACTTGTTGCCGCCTCTCTATTCTCATTTATTCTCTCTTCAAAACTGTTGACATGATTATGAATCTGTCAGTACATCTCGAAATTGGTTAATGGCTTATCAGGTCAGCAGTAGCCGCTAAATCGCAAGGGAACAACCGACTGCCAGACGTCGTAACATTGAAATAACACCTAATCGTTAACGACGGGCAAACTTCATTATGTAGTTGCAGACTGTTTATAGAATATTAATGTTAGTCCTCAATTGCTGCACATCCATCTTTAAGAAAAGATTTCATATTTTATTCCAATTTTCAAAATTTCGGAAAAACGGGTACAAAATTAGTTCACAAGAGATGCGTCGCTAAAATCTTGGTGCTCCTAATTTTACTGCAATTTTTTTAGTTTCGTCTGCATATGTTGATACGTGATGTGACGATAAAATGACGTGTCGCCTTCACTATCAAAAAAAAAAAAAAAGATTTCGAACACTTTTTAGAAATCTCAGCAGTAGTCTTCAAACAGTGATGACATGAGCTAGCCTAAAACGACTTCATATGTGTTCAACCGCAGAATGAGCCCATCAAGGTGCGGCAATGAAGATCGACTTAGTGATCTAGAAGCCATCCTCACAGAACTGTTTTGAAACTTCTGGTAGGTGTAGACTAATTGTTTTAATGAATTGGTAATCATGGTGAAGCAGACACTTTTAGGGACGCTCTCTGTTCAGGACGTTCAAATTAGTGGCGACAACGTCCCTCATCCTTCGCCACCTTATCGGTTTTAGAACTTCCCATGCTACCTTTTCAAAACTGAATAGTAAAGCCAAGCTCCGCAGTAAATGAGCGACGAGGAGAAGTTCCAAGTTGAAGCACTTTTGAATGTCCAGGTCCGGTTCTCAGAAAAAGGCTGATATTGGGTAAAATCATGCGTTTGGTTCTTTGTAGGTACGTAATTGAAACACATCTCAAATCGTTTTCCTTAATCTTCAGCTGGCTGGTAGGGAGGTTGTAACCTTGTTTAACAACGCTCTGTTGCAATGATCAAAAATTCTATCGTCAGACGGGACTCGAACCCACAACTCGTGCTTCCTGGGCGGGAATGCTCTATGCCATTACACCACTGGAGCTGTGTGATTGTACATAACATCCACACCTCGTGTGACCAGTCAACACGCACCATTTATTTGAGACACGTTTATTTAGCTCACGTTTCTCGAAGCTTCTGAAGGGATTTCGATGCTTTCGTAAAATTAGATTTGATGAAATGCGATAATGGGGAATTCTGAATACAGTCACATCTTCTGCATTCTTGCTTCCCTTCTTACAAAGAATGATTCACTTTTGATGTTCGAGTGAGATTACCGATTGCTTCGCACGTGGCATAGTACAATGACAAGGTCTTCAGAGGCGCTCATTTCGGTCCAAGAATATCCACGTCGGAGGAGGTAACACTGGGACATTCGGCTCTTACTTTTCTCGGTCCCTTCTAGAATACGTATTGTTCAATGTACGTGTTATACGCCTTTAAACAATTACTAATGGTTCCCTAAAAACTGTCTTCATATATTACACTATGAATGCATTGTAGAAATGGAGTTGTAGGTCAACACAGGTGGCTTCACGGGTACTTCACTGTACAGTACGCGCCGCTTCAGGAGTTTTGTCAGGTACGCCAGAGATCATGAAATTATACATAGGGAATATTCCGCACCCCTTGTATTATGTAGGCAAGACTGCAAAAAAAAGGTAGGTAAATTATCTTAAAGATTAAAAAACACAATTAATTGATCGGTGATCTCAGGTGTGACACCCACCTTTTCTCTTTCCAATCGCCTTTCCATATGTGTGAAGTCCACGAGCCGACTTATAGGTTAATAGACAAATTAGTATTCTGTCGACACGAACTTTAAAAAACTTTAAAACTTTTTTAAAACTCTAAATAGTAAATAAAAACAATATCAAAATAATAAATAGTAAGCATAGATGTACAACCAAACTTTGTAGACTCTTCCGCATGAACTGCTTCCATTGGCATTGCCCTGCAAGCGTCGTGACTACCGTGGTATTTCCACAGGCACTTTGTAACTTTCCTCTATTTATTTCAGAAGATGAATTTCATTGAAACCACGCGAATGAATGTAGTTGTAAGGTCGACTTGATGAATTGCACGGAATTGAAGCATAACAAGGAGCGAGTAGTCCTTGCAAGCTCGCGTAGGAAATCTGAAACGAAGTCAAAAAGGCTTTCATTTTAACCCGTAGGGATGTTTCGTATCGAAAGATTGAGGAGGAATGTTGAGTCAAAACTTATTTCTGACCGAGATTCCTCCTTGAATGGATGCAGAAGCAAGCGCTGACAAAAATTTTCTTTTGTGACCTGCTGCGAAGGACTTAATTCGTTGCTCGTCGAAAAACATGGTAGGATACCAGTATATATATATATATATATATATATATATATATATATATATATATAATTCTGTGGGAAAGTTCCAGAACATTCTAACAAGTTCTACTGCCAACATTTTTAATTCCAAGCCTTTAGAATTTGGCATCAAAAATTTCTTTTGGTGCAAGACTTTCGGACCATTCAGACCAACCTACAAGTAATGGTAAAGGGCACAGTATCGCCATGGCCACTTTTTGAATTGTCCGTTCGCTTCTAAACCACTAGAATCCCGTTTCCCTTTCCATACTGCATTTTTTCTAAGAATTTACCTTTGGGCCACTGAGTTTTAATATCAAGTGTAAGCGCTCTGCATCGCAATCCTACTAAATCGTCCCATCTGCTTGGATACTCGTGTAAAAAAGCGATTCCCTCAGTTTGTAGACTTAAGGACTCAGGGGCATTTGGACGAGATCCAGCCACTCCTCATTTTCTCTCAATATTTAGCAATCCCATCATCGACAAGTGCTCAAAGTTCGTTGTCGGCTCTGAAGTCGAGGAAGTCTTCTGAAGTATTCAGACAGCGAGTTGGTGCGAGTGTGTGTTGCTCAACGGCAAGAGCTCGTCGTCGCCGTGCTTGGCGCGCTCGCGTTCATTTTGGCCGGCACATTCGGTCGTTGAGGATTTTAATAAAAGCAAGACGCTGCCGTGCTAATGGGCCAATTTCGCAGTCCAAGTGGGAGTAATTAAATTTGTTAGGATTTTATTGGAATCCCTGTGTAAACAGGCGTCTCGTCGGATCGGGTGTGAACGTTCATCTCCTTCATTCTTGCCTCATTTCGAGACCGGGCATCGAACAGCAGAGCGTGCGCGCCACGCACACACAGACGACGACACACGCACACACATCATTCCCAGCCATCAGGCATTTCGAAATTGCTGTCGAATTCCGTGGACAGGATTTCCTGTTGGGTGCTGGGCGTTTGTTGAACAATCGAGACTCCTCGTGAAAAAACAACAACTGTCGCTGCTGCTGCTGCCGTTCACTAACTGCTTAGACAAACTCCTAAAGACCACGACAGCACACCTACAGTAGTCCCGGCTGGCGCTGGCGCGCTCCAAGTTAGCGCAATTCTTTTCCGCTCCGATTTTTAATTACGCAATTAGCCCATTGTTCCTCCACTACTAACTCGGCTGTCGCTATTCATTAGAGCGATAAATCGCGTTCGATTCAAGACAACTGCACATATAAACGATTCGCATGATGGCCGCGCCGCGCACGCAAAACACCACCACCTCCTCACGAGCACGACGACGACGACACCGACTTCCATGCTGCCTAGCGCCCACCCACGTTTCTGCGTCCGGCAGACACCGACTCCACTCGGCCGCTAGAGAAAACTGGTATAAGATGCGCTCGGCGCAGCTACAGTACACCGAGCGGGTTGTTCTCCACCATCCTTTTCAGCAATGAAGTCGTCGTCGTCGCCACCACAAACAACCAATCAAAAGATGATGTGTCTTATATGCTCGCGGGGACACGGCGGTTTGACTAGTTGGTCGTGGAACGAGTCGAATTAAATTTTGTTTGTGGCCGATTACAGCGACAAAAAGGCGTTTACAGTAATTACGATGCGCACGCCACCCGGCGAAACTGTCTTTTATGAGAAGCGACTCGCTCGGAGGCAGGCGGCGGCCGTTTGGCTGTCGTCCGCCTTGCTCACGCTGTGCCTTTGTCAGTGCGTTCTCTACCATGTTTCTCATTGAAAGTAGTTGAGGGAGGGCGCCACATCTGACTGCTGCTGAGCAACCTGTAATCCAGTGTCAAGCTTCTAGAGGAGTTATTTTCTTAAAAATAAGAGCTGCTGATTGAATCAGTTTTTTCCTTCTTCCTTCTCCATGTACGTGTAGTAGGGCAGCGAAAATAGCCATATGAATATATTCTGTTTTTGTGGAATCCTCACAAAATAATACACGCTTTTGTATTCCCACCAAGGTCTCTAAAGTTTTCGTAACACTCTCGTCTATATTATCTGCATAAAATAACAGCTGGTTACCATATGAAGTATTTTCTCAGCACATTGGAAAAAAACATCTGCAAACAGCTAAAAATAATGAGCTGCTACTTTAAGTTAAACTCATTTTCTTTCGGAACATTTTTGTTTCTAAGGTTTCACTAAACCTACTTTTTCATCCAGCAATGCATCAGCATCTCTCAGAAACTATAACCGAGCTAGCCCACCTTCGTTCACTACTTTGTTTGATGACAAAGCGTTTGAGGCATACGAGTCTTGTTGGCAAAGAACATTTGGCGTCCAAATTTGACACCTTGGCCTTGACCCTTCAATTTTTTGCAATACTCTGCGAAAACGACTCATGCGGAAGACTTGTGATTCAAACCTTCCTAGAAAATTACTGCCTCTCCAAACAGATTTTTCGATTGATCACCTACACACACACCCTTGGTCAACTAGTTAGACTGAAGTGCTTTCCCCCCCCCCCCCCATTAGGACAGGTCCGTTAATTCCATCCCAGCCTTTCTCGCCTTGATCAATGAAGGGACTTAGCTCAGTATGAATTTCTGCTTTACAAGGACACCGACCGTCTGGAATAAAGAGGCTAGAGCCAAAACACTTCCAGCTAATTTTTCAACAAACTTTCGATCCACCTATTTCCCAACCGCCTTTGTTAGTGTCTTCGAGGAATCATCAGAAATTACTTGCCGGCAGCTACAGATAAACCTGTGCTGCTTCAATGCCATCTCATCTTCTTTTAGGATTTCTGGTAAGACCAGCATTTCTCCCAATCCATCTATTTCTCAGCTAGTTCTCAGTCACAGAAGTTATAGCCCACTTAACTCAGCTTTGTTCACCTTGTCCACTTTTTCCGTAGAACATTTAGATATCATTCGGACCAAATTTCCATAGAAAATTGGATCTCGAAATTTAGCATCTTGCCATTGAGTCTTTGTTTTTTCGTGACTGGCTTTGATGATAGATGAAGATAAGACTTTGAGTCCAATCCTTTGTAAGCATCAGTGAGCGTTCGAAAATCTTACTGAGTTTCCCATCCATGTGAATACTTTCGCATCTATCCCTTGTGAATCTCGAAAATAGACAAGTTCTTTCCAGCCTCTTTCGATTTGATAAGCATGTCTAGCTCTTTCTAAAGCTCAGCGGTGCGAAAGAACCCCGACATGTCTTAAAGGATGGCCTGAAAATAAAACTTCTCGTTTAACTTCTTCGTCAAGATATTGAAGTTTTCTTGCCAGCTGTGAAGAAGCGCCTGCCGAATAGCGGATGCAGGTGCCCTGATCCCTTCATTACTCGCTAGTATGCCCCGCTTTGTGGAAAGAATCCGCTTCATGGTCGTATAATTGCCGGTGAATGAGGAGAGAGGCGAAGCTGCCAGCTCATTGGACGTCTTTCAGAGGCGAAGGGGGTCCTATGGACAAATTGCCGCCGTGTCGCAATGATTTCCCTCATAATTCGGCTCCTTCGCTCAAGCGCACGACTGGCCATTTCTCATTCGAAATACCTTAATAATCGCGCTTCACTGTCGTGCGTTTAGTGTATGCCCATTATTCACTGAAGCCCATCGCTGCCGCTCTCCTCCCTCTACCTCTCTTAAGCCAACGAAGGACGACACGAGAAGAGACACCGACCGACGGCACACTTACACGCGCGCGAGGCGTCGTCGTTGTCGTTGTCGTCTCCATCGGAAGGAGACATCGGTGGGTATTCTCTCTGCTTCGATACTTCGCTCCTTTGCGGAATCGACGCCCTCCCCCTGACCGGACCCACTGACTCGTAATCCAGAATTGCATAGCTAATTAGACAGTCGCGATTACCTGTCGTCGCCCTTCAAATAGTCAAGTCGAGCAATTAGACATTCGCCCGACATTTGAACCCTCGTCGCCGTCGCCACGGCGGCAGCTTTCAGAAGTCGTCGGGCCGACTGCCAATTTGGCGCGTGGCCAGGAAGCGATCTCGATTATGTGATCCTCGAAATGTGCAATGTTTGATTTTCGCCCAGGTAATTTACCGCCGAACGGCGCCACTGACCAGATGGCCCACTGCCACCCCTACGATTTCCCTCTCACCGCAAGAGAAAGCGACTCGCGCCTGAGTAAAACGGAGCCCCAAGTTGTCCTCGACGTTCAGCGTAGTGGCGGGGCCCTTCGTTATGGAGTTGTTTTGCAGCAGTAATGTGGAAATCCTTGGGCTTGTCGATGATTGACGAGTGGCCGCTGCTCCCATGATAGCAATCGAGTGCAGCGAGCGAACACCGCACGGACACCCCGGTTTCCGCGTTCACACCTGATGATTGCTCATCAAGAGCTGGCCACGGAGCAGATATCCTGCAGGTGATCGAACGAGCGACCTCATCTCTGGGCCTGAAACAGACTGCACAATGAGAATCTGTATGGGAGTTGCGGTCTCATCAGATCTTCCTTCACACTTGGTAAGGTAGCTGCAGCCAGTTCCTCGTTGTGGGAAGTCATTAAGCTACTGTACTGTTCAGTTACTGTATACAGAAACCTATAGTTATAAAATCGCAAACATCATATGCATTATGGTCGAAATTAATTTTTTATTTAGTGTAAAGCTGTTTAGCCAAAATTTGTGCGGCACTTTATTTTTTACATATTTATAACCCTTCTTAGCCTAGTGAACAAGAATGCAACCCAAAAACAAAAACTAAACGACCGTCTAAATGCCGGCTTAGATGCGATAATTCTCCTCAACCCATTGTTTTTTTTTGTTGCGCTTTTCCATTGATAATCTTTTAGCTTTCCCTTCTAGTTAAGTAACTACAAGCTACATAGGTGTTGGCAGATTAAGCTTAACTCTATAAGATTTTGAAAAATTTATGTTACTACGTAATTACGCTTGTAGGCAAGTCAACTGTTTTGAAGTAAATTCTTAGAGCAATACATATTTTGCTCAGCTGAAGGAAAAGTTGTTGCGAACCCAAAATGATTTCTGCTGGTCTTTATGAGACTGAATTCATTAGATTTGGTGAGTAAAAAGATATTTTAAGCACCACTAAACAAAGTCCTATTATCTAAGAGTAGGCGCAGTCTTCTGTTGTTATGATATTTTCAGGCTTTTTGTGTGGCATAGCAGTTCAGATGTCTGATATCGGCAAGCAAGTATTCAGAAATAAAGGAAGCATTGAGATCCATGCCCCATGTTAATGCTAAGTAACCAGTATACTTAAACCATTATACAATAACCACTATACTCGCCTTTGTCTACTGCATATGCATTAGCTTTCTGCCAAAATACTATGCCAATGCTAGTGGCTGGTCTCCCTGGTGTTCCCTTCTTAAGAAAGCAAAATGCAGGTCGTAGATTAGTTGTTCACTCTGTAGTTGTTTCGAATCAATTAAAAGACCCTGCGCTTTCTGCAGAAAAGGAGTCAAAAGGAGTACTTTAGGGGTCAGACGCGGTCAAGTGCACGTACACTTCACGACGAGTTGGTGAGTTCTTTTCTTCAAGGAATGCTGAGGCGTCCCACGTCTCTAATAGACGGAAACACAGGTTACCTTACAGGCTTTTATAGTTAGCCCAGGGATGAAGAGAACTGTCCTCTGACGGGGTGGCTAATTAGCCTAGACCAGAGCCAGTGCAGCAGGCTCGGCGCGGAAATTCCAAGTGCTCGTTGGGCCACTTCCTGCGGGATTAGTGCCCCCTCTTAGTTCACGCTGGCACATTGGGCATGGAGACGATCGCCTGAGCAGTGTTACGACGGACCACTGGAGTCGCTGCTGTTTCCCGTGGAAAGGACGATTGCCGGTGATACGATCTGCCTACCGTACCTGTTCTCGGCACTAATTTCATCAGGCCGACGGAGGTGTGTCGGCGCGCCGCGATTGGCCGGCGTCGTGCAGCCGGCGCCGCCCATCTCGATGCCGTCACTCGGCGCCGTCTTCAGTTTTCTATTCAATTATGCTATCCACGCATCATCTATGTACTATCGTCTGTCGACCTCACGTTCTCGAACCGAGGTAGGCCATGTCATGTCACATGTCATTGCTCTAGAGTGCTACAACCCATTAACGGCTGATAAAGTCCGCTTCGATCTAGAGGATTCTTAGGGTTTTCAGCATCTAGGCCAACGTTCTTGCATGCGCTTTCCCTCCCGTCACCTCAGCACACTGCAGCTGCATGAGGATTCACGATTCTAGCGCTTCACAACCGAAAACGACAGGTGTGTGCGCGTATGCATGTCTGGATGTGAGAAGAACCATTAAATTCAGCGCTCGCCTTCGCAGCATTCGAAGGTGAAATGACCTAAATTTTTGACAGCTAATACAGCCGATAAAAGGTGTTAATGTGCGTGTACTGGGAACTGAACAACTGCACATTTCTCGCCTCATTGAGTTCGCACCTCGTTGAAGGTCTTTGTTCGGTGGCTAAGTTGACCTGGATAGCCAACCGATAGGCGATGCCCATTCACTAGACGATGAGAGCATTTCCACCCTGGTGTCTCAGATTACGCACTTACTTCCTTTTTCGGGGTTTTTCTGCGTATTCCTCGAACGTTTCAGGCTATCGTGGCCTCGCTGGCAGCAAGCTGAGTGAAGTACATAGCACCTCATCTGAATTGGAAAATCTAAAGCATGGCTTTTTTCTTAGAGGCTTTTCCCGTTAATAGTTAAGAAAAAGAACAGCGCTGTTTAACTCCGTTTGGGACGTGCTACGCGTTCGACTTCTACGGGATGTCGCGGAGCCAATTTGAGTGAGTGACCTCTACAATGGTTTGCGGAAGCCAGCATATAGACATGTCAGTGTAAAACCACTCTCAGAAAAGTTCAACGACCCCGGAGAGATGAAAGGCCTGTTGCTCCTAATATTGGTGAGAAGCGGTGGTTGTCCCAAAAGTCCGGCTCCGTTCTGATAACACTCGCTTATCCCATCAACCCACGTGGATACATTTCTGGAATTCCACGTCATTCTAATCGGGTTATGTCTAGGAGAAGAGCGCCTTAATAGGAAGACAGGGGCTAATAGCAATAATAACGGTTCAAAATAGCCTTAACACATCATGATGAGTTTCGACTAATGCGAGCCGTCTCAGAATAGTGGCACCATTCGCTCTGAGGTGTTGATGTGAGGAGGTGGAGGATGATCCGATTAGCTGCTTCGGCTGAATCGTCGTCGTTTGTCTGTGGAACTCGTAGATCAAGAAGGTGTGTGCGATGACAGACCTGGCGTCACATCATCCTGCTTCTCCACTTGCTTCCTCATTTCGTTTGTCTGCGGCTGTTAGCCTGAACTTCAGAATGCATCCAGCTGATGAACAAGCAGGGAAGAACAGGCAGACTCATCGTGGTGCTTCATGAATACCTAGTAAACGATTGCTGGTTTTCGTTGGCGATAGGCACGCGCTTGCAACAAGCGTTTCGAGAACATATTCGAAGCACGTCGTCTGACTTCGTCGCCCCATCTTATCCATTTCACATTCGCATGTATACTGTGCGGCGCTGCAGGGGGAAGGTGACGATGGCGGAGGTGGTGCTAGTGGCGGCGGTGAAGTGCAGAGGTGGCGGCGCTCGTATAGAAGGCAGCGTATTTCCTTTCTAATGTCATGTCGTCTATGCGATTGAAATGACAAAACGTTTCGCATTTCGCAGTCGAACGCCTAAATCCCGCTGTCGCATCTAATCGCGTCATCTGCCACGGCGATCGCCGTCGCGTCGCCGTCGCCGCCGACGTCGCCGTGTCGCGCCGCGCACGTGCTCGCGCGGCTTGTCGTCGCCATTCCCGACACTTTACGAAACCGCCACAACGGTGCCTTGCTCGGATAGATTCTAGTTGCTCTACGACGTGGTTGGCTGCCCTTCGCGGGTAGCAAAACGGGTCGAATTAGGCGGTGGATGCGGATTACAATGGTAAAATATACCCCCTCCATTTAACTAATACCATCTTACCTCATACAGTAGCCTAAACGTAGTCCGTTTGCTTTTCAGGTTCCTTCCCCACTTATAAACCGACTGGTGCTCACGTTCAGGAAGCATGCAGCTTTCTAGTTAACGTACCGTCTCATGTAAGACGGAAGCCTTATTTCGCTTATATGTAGTAGTACCCCAACCCCTCACTATTTCAAGAGGTGGGAATGCGTGAGGACTACGTGAATCGCTAAGTGCCGACCAAAATTTTGTTCACAATATTTCTCGCAGCTCACATAGCAGAACAATTGAATTTGTTCCTTTGCGAACCTGGAGAAGCCGTTGCGTTGAATCGGGCGAATCAGATTTAAAACGAATGAAATGCGACTAAATTAAAGTGCTTTAATATTCCAAATCAGGTTTGCAGGGGCGCGAGAACAACTCATGTGACTCCCATTTATGATAATGGCCCATTGTATGTACGGTGCAGCATTCCCTATATTGCTTACCTGTCCCTAAGCCATAAACAGCTAAACTTCAATTCAGGGATGAGTTTTAACGCAAAAACCATCACTTTAGAGAAATACGCATTGAGCTCTTATATTTTTCAAAACACATTCATGTTTAGGTTCAGCAGATTCACACGGTGTCCGTCCTTCTAGCTTTCGCACATTCTGGGCATTGGAAGTGATCCAGTTCTCTGAGAAATTGAGTTTTAAAAAGTTACTCTGAATTTAGAACCGTATCTATAATTACATTTTCAGAAAAAAAGGTGTCACCTCAAAAATGATTTCCTAAGAGCGAGTGCCTGTAAAATCTTTTACATTTTATGAAAGTAAATAGAAGTAGCAGACTTAGCGCCTTGGCTGTTCGTCAGTTGTATGAAACGCACCAACATTTTTCACCAAACAAAAATTCGAGGAGCTTATTCTGCTACAACATTTATTGGATTTTAAGATATTAGATTCGCGACCAACTTCTTGGGTAACATACTCCAGTTCTTCAGTTTGAAGATTTGCATTTGCCTAGGAACATCGTTTGATTTCTAGGCGCTTCGCAGTTTTCTTGTTGTGATCTAGCTTCCACCCACAAACTGCTCAGAATGCAGACAGTCAGAAAAAAATGCATCCACTGAAAGAGTAGCCGAGGTGAGAGCTGAGAAGGATCGAGAGAGAGAGAAAAAGCCGGCGACCAGTGCCGAACAACGAACGACAAGCCTACCTTCCATTTACTTTCTCTGTTCGTCGTCGGTGAGTCCATTTTCGCCGTCTCTCCCCACCTACCGTAACCTCGTCTATGTTTGCAAATATGAGTAATTAAAGGGAATTATGCGACATATTTTCCAGTTGATTTAAGCCGCCCGAGCGCTCGCGTGTGCATTTATGAGGAATGTAAGTCTCAAAAGACGCCGCGCGCTCGCCCGTGCTGCTGCGCACAACAATCGCCGGCAGCGGGACACGGGCGCACGTCGCTCTGCTGGCGAGTCTCCTCACTGAGTCGCGATCCTTTAATAATGACCCACTCTTACCACTAATACCCCCAAACAGACGCGAATCAACGGGCGTAATTCGCCTTGCAGCGATAGCCGGGCCCGGCCGGCCGCCGGCCGCCGGGGCCGGATCCGCCGCCGCCCATGATACGCCGCGCAACCAGCACACCCCACTGGATGGGGCTCCGATGGAATGGTCCCCACTAGACCTGTCCTCGGGCTCAAGCTTAGTATCCACCCTGGTGAGTGGGAGTGGAGGCATGGCTGAGAAAAAGAAAGAAAAAGAAAAACCAAACGAGCAGACGCAGCTTCGAATTTGCAGAGCACTGTCCCCTGATAGGCTAGTTTAGTGTGCCACCCTCTTTTGATGGCACACTCTTAATTTTCAACCTTCATAGAGGCGTCAGAGTGGGTGGCCGCACCTTCTTCGATAGGTTCTCAAGCATATTCTCATAGGAGTCTACTGGGGGCCATTCCATCGGATCATCTTCCTCACAAGGGGCTCTTCTTGAAGTGCAGAACTTTAGTCAACAGCGTGTTCGCTCACTGGAGAAATTAAACCCACTTCCGAACGATTTTTTGAAATTAGATTAATACCGGGGAAGCGAAACACATTGGAAAAGCCCAACAGTAATATCTACTTTCCAAGAAATTCAATGAAATAGGCTCTAACGGTACTCAGCGGGCTGATGCCCGCACTGAGGTTACACATGCTCGTAGAGCAATCTCTCAACTCAACGTTTCTGTGTCCTCTCCCACTGACGAGGAGAGCAAAAAAATTAGACAAGCGAAGAAGCTCCTCATGTTAACTCCTAACATATCCGTTTCAAGATGCACTGCCGGCATGGGCACCAGCCCCTTAATACAATTCTAACTAGCCATTGGTGGTGTTTATAACTGGATAAGGACTGGTCAAAGTTAGGTGAAGGTTTGGGCAATAAGGTTTTGCCTCAAAAACTGATTACGCGCTCGTTTAAATTAGGCGACCTAAAAGTGGCCTAGAGAAGACAACAAGAAGTAGTAGAAGATTGTATAAAGGAAATTGGAAATTAACAACGTTTAAAGCTGTAGAGAACTAGAATGAGACTCTACTTGTTAAGTCTTGTCCACACCGTGTTACATTTTCTAGTTCTAGCTTTACAAAAAAAAAACATGCAGAACGCACACTAAGCATAAACGTGTAAATGTGTATTACACACCGAGCTTGAAACTCCTGTTTCGAACTCGACATGCTGGAACGTTTTGAGATCGCTTAGAGTTACATTTATCCTCAAACCCCTTGTTCTAAAAGGCTAACGAAAAAAGTGCTTGACACTCGGCTGTCCACGCCTAGGAGAGATGATAAAATTCGAAATTTTCAATAGCTTTGCAGTACACAATCAGTACTACCGCTGGATAAGATTTTTCGAGTCACAGCGCATTTTAATTCACTCTGTTTTAATTTGAGTCTCGAATATTCAAAAAGGGCAAAAAACATGTTGCCCAGTCGTGCGGCTTTCTATGGAGTTGCAACAGGATTGCGGGTTAATTTACTTTCAGTTCCATCTCAAAGTCATCTTTTTGTAGAAGCTGGCAGCATCTCATATTTTTCCCAATTTTTTTTAAGCCGGGCGCAAGTTAAATTGCAAGGAGAATGATTTTGTTCAGTGTAATGCCCTCATTGTCATGCAAAACTAGTGCCAAACTCGAAACATGTTGAACAGAGGAATAGTTACTAAAAAGGCATAGAGAGACGACTTGAAATGTCTTCCGTTTCTCCCATAATTGCTTTTATTTTCACGGCTTCTGCGCTCTGTTTTCTCATGTAATGAAGGCTAAAAAGCATAACCGAAAGCGTAGCTCGTATTATTGCTTTCCTAGCAAAAAGCGAATTCGTTCGCAATATCTTGATGACTGTTATGCTCAACTTCATGTCGCTAATCGCTTACAATACCACATCTGATCTGAAGGTAAATTGAGCGAGAGGGAATGACACCGAGTGCTACCTTTATAGGACGTAGTGAATTTCATATTTCTAGAGACGCTACGGAAATGATAAAGATGTGTTAATGTCGACTGTTGTGTGTATTTCCATTAGAAATGAAAGCTGGACATTTCCAGGCAGGCGCCGAAGATTCATTCCGGAATTCTCAGCTCGTAAGAAGCTCTACTTCTGATCGTGCAAAGCAGCGCCACTGGTTGGCAAAAAGCTTCTGATACGACATCTGGCGTCTGTTTTTTTTTGTAGGAATGAGCTGAGAGCTCCTTCTCCCAACCTTCACAGTAGCGGTTTCGTGCTGCTGCACTTGGCGTCTGATCTACGCGGATTGTTAGGCGGGCGAATATCATGTCGGCATTAGTGACTCAATTAATCAGACGACGTCATCAAACAGTCGGCACCGTTCTACCGACACGTGACTCATGCGACGGACTGATCGGTCGGCCGGTCGGTCCGCTGTGCTGTGGTGCCGTCGCTGCTCGGCTAGCTGGCTGGTTGGCTGGCTCCCTTTCGGAAAAGCTCCGCTCAACGTCAACATGCGAGGTCCCGGGGTCCGACGAGGGGACACCCATAATTGTCTCATATCCCAATATGTCTAATAGACCACCGCGGTGATTTATTTCCTCAATTTGCGCCCATTATATGGCACCGGGATTGTAAATGCGTAATCTTATTTGGGCGTTTTTCACGAGGGGGAAATAGCGGCCGACGTCTCATTCATCATTCCTAATCTAACTCACCTCTGCAGCCAAATTTCATCCACATCAAAGATTGAGGGAGACTTCATGTCCACGCTGTTCATCCGATCGTCGTCCTCATCAGATGACGATGATTCACTGCTTTTTCTTTTTTCCTTCGCTGTGCCCTTTTTATCGTGGAGCAAACGACACGACGACGACGAAGAGAGCACGAGCCCCGACTATGACATCACGAAACGGACAGTCTCTTCGGATGCCTTCAGCAGCAGTGTCATCACACATACATACACACATGTCAGATCTAAAATCGCTCTCTCTCTATCGCCCATCCGCATCGCTTTTTGCTGCTCGGTGAAAGCTGAGTAATCGTATTTGATTATTGCTTGTCGTCCGCTTTTGTTCGCGCCGGTGTGTTGTAGGGACGTTTTCTTATCGTTTTAACTCCCACTCTTATCAACCATATACAAACACCAATAATCCGCTATAAGCCTAATGAGAGTTGAAGGCAAGGCAAGGCGAGGCGTCGGTTTATGTGGGGTGAACGTCCGTCACTGTATAATCCTCTAATAATTGAAACATTCCTGCAGGCTCTGTCTTCCGTCAGCATTTGCAGGTGAGATGCCTCAAAGAAAATGAAAATAGATTTCAGAGGGAGTAGTAGCAAACAACGACACATTATCACACTGAAATAATGTCGTGTTCAAAACCAGATTAAACTATCATCGCTACGATGAATGAGGGACAGCCTTAATCTTTGGTAGCGAAAATATCGAGATTTTTACTCACATTTTTAATTCGGAGTCGAATATTGGATTATTACTCGACTAGGTATGGCATTTGTTTTGTTTAGATCTCACTCTACTTCAATTTTCACGTGAAATTAATTGGATATACCGTAATCGGTGGGTTAGGGCCAGCCACCAATTTCCGACGTTTCCTTTGTGAACAATAAACTTGACGTTTTGGATGTAAAAAAAATCTTGTAAAAGAAATCAAACTGGATTTTCGGCGTATCCGAATGATGGACCAGTTAATAACATCTGCTCCGACTGGACGAACTCTCTGTTTTGAACCTTTTCCAGATTTGAATAAATCCACTTCTAGACCAAACAATGTCGTTAAAAGAATATCCCCACTGCCCATGAAGTCTTATGACCTTTTCCTCATTATCCACTGGTATCCGAATGCTCGATCACCATCTCTGGCCCGGTGTATTTTCAATGCATGTCAGATCAGCCCAATTATCGAGCACAAATCGTGTTTGTTTGGTTGCCTCCTACATAGGTTTATGCGCTCGACTGGAATATACTATTCGGTTGCTCGAATCGTTGTCTCAAATACCTATTACAAAGGGACGCACAAAATTCATTGGACTGCCTACATGTTTCGACCTTTACTCTTTACGTTAACTCCAGCAGAGGTTCTTTTCAATTTGTATGCTTTAATTTTTTTTTATTTTCCGATGGAGGCCTCTACATCGAAATAGGGAGAGAATACTAAAACTTTACTCTTAGTATATTAATGTAATGACTGCCCAGCGTTTACTGCAATTTGTCCATTTCTAAAATTGATTCGTTGTCGCTACGGAATCATCCAATAGAAAACATATGCGGCGGGATTTGAACTGCGTTGGGGTCGTAAAAAGAATCTTACTGGCACCGATGTTTCTCAGAAGTAGCGTTGGCTTTTCAGGCATACGAAGTATGTTGAATGTGCGGAAATGTGTGTCTTTTCCTCTGTTTTATCTCCTGGGATAAACTCTTAATCAATTTAAAACTAGAGATATTTTGCCATATTGCATTGGAAAAATAATTCTCCTGTTGTGGGAAATTTTGCCCAAATTTCCGAAAACAGGAAAATAAAGATATTTTGCCATATTGCATTCTAAAAATAATTCAAAATTTCACTCTCTTCTTAGAAGAACCGCTTCTAGATACAGAGAGGTGTTGACCAATTCTCTTCCGGAAATCGTGTATGTATGATAGTGAATGCCGTCGTTCTCGATTACGCTCTCACTCAGCAGAGCTCCATTCGTCATGCATACACCAGACGTGGAAATGCAGACTGCGTGATTAGTCGCTAAAACGACGAGGAAGTTCCGCAGACGTCTTGCGAAAGATTTGGCTGTTTCAATTCTACATCCTTCTGTGCAGTCATATTGCAAAGGAATTTTCGCCTTCATGAGCCCTCTTCTATAGGTGACGTGGTCCACGTAGTGACTACGGTCTGGAGTCGTTGGGCGTGTACTTACAGAATATTCCTCAATCCCGCCCCCTTTCGTCTTATCGTAGCCTTCGTACAAACTTCGTTTCCCAAATGCACTGTGCGCTACACTTGACATTAAATGAGAGGATCATCTCCTGCTGAAGGCAATGAGCCATTTGGTTTCACTCCATCCGCCGTGTCTCGTCTCAGACCTCACCGGAGAGTGTCAGTCCTCCCGCGTCTTGCCACGACGTCCTCCCTTGCTCAGCTGCTCTTCGCTATTTGAGTTCTTAACTCATTCAGTTGCCGCTTGTCGCCCATTCCGACCAGTCACTTGTCTATGGACGCGATACTGGATCACCCCGACCCCGTTTGACGTCTTCAGCAGATTACGTCTTCAGCCTACGGCGGACATTCGTGCTAACTGTGAAAGTTGCCGATTATTGTTGTTGACGAGACTCAGCTTAATATTATCGAGTTACGTTGGCACCGTCTAATTCGATGAAGTATCCTCTCGTTTCGCGATTACATCGCGCGATTCCACCAGCACCGGCGAAATTGATTTCGGCCCGTTTAAGTCACACTGGTCCCCCGTGCTGCTTTAAGCAGATTATCTCCCTCTGATTCTTTTAGCGCTTTGAAAGACGCTATCAGCATTGTACGCAATCACACCTCCGTCCCATAAGCGCCCACCGTCATGCCTTTCGCCGCCACATTTTTGCTAATTTTTTGCTCACTCTGGAAAAGGTACAAAAAAGAATTGTTTGCTGGGAAATTTTTTTTGAAATTTCTGAAAATGTATCAAAACCTAGCAGCATACACACTTTGTGAGGAAATCCAGTTGAATACCTGAAGTATATTTAGAACTTGCCCCCTCAGTTTCCCATTTTTACCAAACATCTGAAGGAAGATTTGTTTTAAAGTTTTAGCAATAGCATTCTTTGCATAAACTTTAGACAAAATCTATCTACGAATAAATGACAACAACTTTTAGTGAGAAGTTTTCTGTGAAGGTTGATGAAGTTTAAATTGTAGCTTTTTTTCTAAAACTTACTGTCCATGATTACACCTTTCACTGAATAGCTTTGCTTTCATCTATCTCTTAATGGTCGTCTATTTTTGTCGTTATAATTTATGCCAAGATGCTTGTCGGACGGCTCGTTACTGTGTTTTGAAAGCCTGTTTGATCAAAAATTTGAGTGTTTCCCGCTCGCACTCTTATCTTCGACTGCAATTTACACTTACTAAAAAAAGGAGGTACAAAATGTTATTGATCTACCTAGTAGTTACACAGTATGTTCAGGGAAATCTATGGTTCTAGAGCATTTTTAGCACTTTTTTCCTCAGATATGGAGATTTTCTTTGGAAATCGGAAGGCAGGCGCTTTCTTTTTAATACCTTTAGCAATACCTTAATATCTTTAAATACGTTAAATGAAATATCGGGACGAAACACATAAGCTCCTGCAGCCCAAAACTTGACAGAGGTTGATGTGGCCTAAACTGCTAGATCTGTCTACAATTTACTAAGCACAATGTGGGCTTTTACGGAAAAAGTTTCGTTTCATCCACGTTTGCATATACTGCGGTAAACTGTAGCAGAAAAGGTTATAAAAGAACACTGTCAACGTTGCTTTTTCCTCCAAAACGCTGCGCTTCTTACCAAAATTAAAAGCTATAGCGAAACCTGATTTCAAATTGTTTCAAACATGAGATTGAAAAATCGTTCGTCTAGATTTTGCTACCTATATTTTAAAGACGTCGTTCATCTGCTGGTTTTATAGTTCCATCGAATCGCTGTGAGCATATTTTTGCATTCCAGTTTAATTCTGATGATTGGCAATTCCTTGAGTTTTTTCGGCAATTTTTTGTGCGTGCTCTGAATTCGTGTTCTACCAGATCAGTCTTCCAGTCTTTCCTTTCGTTTAGTTGTCGAGTTTCGTTAGATCGCGGTATTTCGCTGTTTATGCTTTTGTCCTTCGTGTCTCAGCAACGAACATTTTCAGATGAACAGCCACAAGCAGCATCCGACCCGGAGCTTCTGTTCTGCACCTACTAGGCAGGACTCGTCCTAAACCGGCACTATGCCCACACACGCGGCTCAAGCCATGGAAGTTACCTACCTAGAGTAGATCCGTGAGTGTCAGTTATGGCTGTCGTGTAGAGGCACGTACGACGAAACAGGCAGAGTGATTGAACAGTGGCGTTGCATCTGATTTCGTCACGACTTCGGCGACGAGACTGAGGTGATGCGGGATCCGCTGCTGCTGCTTCTATTGCTTCAAATGACGTGACGATGACAACGGCGACCATGTCGACGTCGCCTCATCATTACATTTTGTTGGAGTCCACTCATTACGTCGCTACATACTCGATTAGCTAAACGGATTTCATTCACGAGCCAAACCTCTCGGCGCTCTCCTCGCTGCTACCCATCCTCATCCCCATCCACCTCGCTGCTCCACTCCTAAGGTGCCTTGGAGAACCTCACCGCTTTCGATTCACACAATCACTGCCGCTTTGGCAGTCAGATTTACAGAGTGAGAGGGCAAAAAACAGGTTCTCTGCCAGACGGCGACTGGCTATACTGTTATCCTCGCTGTTTTTGAGCGATTCCGGAGCCGCCATTCCAAAAGTGTACCGCGCCAACTTCGTTCAAAGAGACTTTCGAGAGCCTACTACGATCTTCTTTCTAATCTTTTCTGAATTTCACTCAGATGTGAAGTTCCACCAGATGCTTTGAGCCAGCATATGCATCTTGTCATATTGTTATCAAACTTAGTTTTGGCTTCACTTGTTCAAGTAAAGACTACGCCACTTACCTCCATGTGTAGATGAGCTTATTTTAAAATCTCACTGTATCCCAAATTCGGCGTTACTTATCACCTTTGGGGAACTCTCGCTGCTGAAGAGCACCCGCGAATTCTAGGCTGTTTGCATGGAGGCAAACCCTGTGAGCAGCAATGCTTCGCATAGCAGAACTTTTGTTTCAGTGCTTCAGAACTTCGTAACATCTGTCAAACCCGCAGCTTCGTTTCCTGATGCTTTACATATCCGCGATCCAAATCCAATAGGCAGTCCGTCCACAGTCGCTCTTTGCTGTTGTCAAGATCGATGCCAAAGAATTTGTTCGGGTACAATTGTATTCCAGGCCTGTTTCTACAACTCAATCGTCTTCGGAGACTTGTTGTTCTCTGCTATTGAGCTGTTAGCATCGAAAGTCCCCACAATCCTCCCTCATGGGTAAAGCTTCAGAAGTCAGCGAAAATGTAGGGATATCAGGTCAATATGCAATAATCAGCCTCATCGACAATTGCCGACACCATTATAAGACATCCATGGGCAAATTGTCCAAGATAAGGGGAGACACACCTCGCTTTAATTAATAGCTTCGGTTGGCTGAGAAACCATTCCGATCCCTCTTTCTTTTAAAAAGTTCTAGGTACCTTAATGCCAATTAACTTGTAATTCTAAAGATTCGTCAAAATCTTAGTTTTTCTACAGTGGTTAGTTTTTCTTGTTTGTCGAGCTAATGAAAATTCCACTTGCCCGAGCATTGATTTTTCAAGAAGACAAATATGTATAAAACAATTCATCCTCCTCTAGTTAAGGACGATAAGCGCTAGAAGCTCATGGGACATCTCTTCGCCTCCTCTGCAGTGTTGAAGCGGTCCCTTGGCTAACTATTATTTCTCGGGACTCAACTGAGGATGTTGTATAATACAGTATATTACCCCTCAATTGTGGTGGAATTATAGGTAGTCGGACAGGTTCAATTGCTGGCCGCCGATAATCTTCTTCAGATGCAGTGACCTGATGTGTGATTCTGAAGTCGTAGGTCGGTCGGTCGGGCGGTCGGTTGGTCGGTCTGTAGTCGTCGCTTCGTAATCCTGCTCCCCGGTGAACAATTTCGAGAGAATGAATGCCATTCTTGGCCGTGGGGTGGCATTTGATACGGTCATTACGCACATTGTTCGTCGATAGGGGTCGGGCGATTTTCGGCTTTACGGAACGGCAGCGTAGCCGTTTAGCCGATGCCGCCGACGCCGGCGACTGCGATCGCGCCGAGACGACGACGACGGCGACTGCGACGGAGCTCCAGCAGCGTCAGCGTGGAGCGGCTGCGGCGGCGACGGCGTCGGCACGACCACGATCGAGCCACCGACGCGATCCGACACTGTCCAAGTGGCTGGCTAATTGCCGTCAATTACTGCATTAGAACGACGCTCTAATCCGAACTGACTACGAAACCGCAGCGTTATCTGGCTCGAATCAACATCTGCAACATCGGCCGTGTCAAAGTCAGAGCCGTGCCTATCGTGAGCATTTCGGCAAGGTGGTCGGCTGCCGCGCGGGTCAGCTGGTGGATTCGTCTCCCCGACACCACTAGTTTGTCTTATGAATTCTCACTGAATAGCGCAAGCCTGGCTAGCACGGGTCTGTCTGTTGGCCGTGGTTAGGCGGACCAGAGGATTCATGGGCCCCATAGCTTTCCTAGCTCCTAATTTCATCAATTATCTCGTTTCCTAATTTCTCAAGAAAAGGACTGCTAAAATGCGGGTTCTAGGTTGCGGTGCTAGGCTTCCAGATATGGATAGTACAGAAGAATAGATCAACAAGAACAAAATATCAACCGTCTAACTGCTTAGCCTGCAACGCTTAACCTTTTCACCAAAGTTTGAGCATAACAAAAGCATCACCAACCGAGAAGCGATGACTGGACGACTGGTTCGGATATTTTGTTCGTTAATACTCATGAGGGTTTCCCTCCTCACTGAGGAGTTCCGGGGTAGCCCTTATGTTCTTCGGGTTTTGTTCCTGCATCCGTACAAGGGTAGCTTTTGAATTTTTCTGTTGCTAATCTAAAAGTTATTTTATATGGTTCTGTATCCTAATGAAAGCATTCACAATATCGCTAGTTAACTATAGTAGCAGTTAGCTAGCTACCTCCATCAATTCAAGGTACATAGGAAGTAGACAGTCAGCCTACGTACGTCGCAGCAGAGCCGTGATTTACTCGTTTTAAGAGAAAGACGCACTAATTACAGGAATTCTTCTGACGAAGTTCTAGCTACCAAATCGAATTACTGCATTGCTGTTATTGCCGTCAAGTTATTCCGCAAAAACCTCGTTCCAGACGAATCCCTTCTAAACCATTATCGTCCGCTAAATACATGGGATCCCAATAGGGCTTACTGCTCATCCTCAGTCGTTCATTGAAATCCTGGTTAATGTGCGATGGCAAGAACGCGATCAGAGGCTTGTGATGACTATGGAGGAAGTTGTGAACATTGGCCACTCAAGCAGTCGTTGTGTCAACGTCGACACCAGCATCTCTCATTCACTTAGAAATACGCATTGAACTTTCAGCCATTCTTCACGTCTTCATTGGGTGTGTTTCTAGGCACTTCTATTTCACTGACAAACTTATGTACTTTTCTAACCTGCTCCAATAAGAAACGGTTTTATTTCCTTTGAGTTTTGCTGTTAAGTTGCTGTTTTCAAGCTCCCGAAAACGTGTCCCATCCGTCGCCCTCTTTTTCCTTTAAGCTTTAAAAATCCGGACGTTTCACATTTAATTCAATTGCTAAGCGAATCATATCCATGCTCAGCCACTAGTGAAGGTTTAGTAAGTTGAAAATAATAGAACCATCCCAGGCTCACAAAAGACAGTATTTCTATCCCAAGAAGGCGTACGGTTCTAAGAAATATAACGAAATGCTTGTGCAAAGAAAACGCATCCAAGGAGAGAAACCAGAACCTGTGGGAGAGACGCCGATTCCTCTTGTTTGTTCTGAAGTCTTTACACACATTTTCTTTCCTATGTAGATAGTTCCTCTGAAAAACAAATTTGGATCTTTTCGTCTACCGGCCAGAAGCTTCTGCCCCTTGGTGTTGATGTGATAGTAAGACTCATTCTTCATTTAGCGAAAGCGTTTCTTTCATTACCTACAACCTCAAGTGAGCCTAAGACGAATGGAAATGTTTTTTTTTGGGTACAAATTCCTTGTTTTCAAGCTCTTCTCTAGCAAATGCTCACAAGGCAAGCACTGCTTTCTGGGAACGCAACCCTCCCTCTCAGGATTTTTTTAACAACTTCGTCAAAAAAGGCAAGCATGAAGATATCATTCGATTAGAAGTTTCGCAATCGCTAAATTGCGACGCAGCAGCAAAGTCAATAAGGTCTCGTTCTAATAATGTCGACAACAGCTGTTCAGCAGAATTCGTGCGAAAGTGACTAACGAGACTATCCAGAAGCGCTGATTGATTCTGACAACCCTGATCGCTCTACGAACATGCATGGGTCATAGCTGTGCTCGCAACGGAGAACTAATGACTTTTCATTGTTTGATACATCGCTCAATTATAGCTGTTTAAATAACTCCCGTTCAGCGACAGCGGTTAGCGGAATAATCTTCTGTTAGAGGTGGAACGAAAGCTCTCAAGCTCTCAAATTGATTACAAAGCCGAGTGTTATATAAGTGTTATATACATAGAGGACTTCATGGACTAACTACAAAGTTTTGGAATTGTATGGATTATAACCACGAAAGAAAAGAAACATTGTTTAAGCATAGTAGAATTTCAGTTACTATGTATGGAGAAAGTTCTCAATATAAAAATCAATTGAATATAATAAGGTAACATCATTGAAATTATCTGAAAAGTTGTAGGGAAGGAGCAATCCTTCAATGTTATTAAGAAAAAAGAGTAAAAGACGGCGATAATCAGTCCTTCACGCATTTTACTTCTACGGGATTTAGTGGAGGCAATTTGTCTGCGTACTTGGCCCATACAACGACTTGCGGTGGCCAGCCGGTGAGCAAGTCAGCGCTTTATCCTTCCCAGACAAGTCGGTACCAATTCACAGATCCCGGAGGGATGGAGGGCTTAGGTATCCAGCGCGGAAAACCCGAACCAAGGACCGAGAGTCAGGTGAACGCGACGGCCTGCATCTCCTCCGACTACGCTACCACCCGCCCCAGTGTTATCACACACTGATTATTAGAGATTCTTAAACAAACCTAGATAGGCCTCATGAGAAGCTCACCTTTTTTTGAAAACGTTGCACCTTTTGCGTTTGGTATCCCCATTTCATAGAATGATGGAGATTCCAGGGTTGCAAAACTTCTAGTTAATAAGGTGCAAGAAGACATTAATAAGCTTCAACGCCATGAAACATCCATCGATTTAGCTGCATAATTCCCATATGGAATCTAAAAGAGCTCTTCCAGTGGATGAGTAGTAAACCACCATGGTCAAAGAGCAAATGAGCAAAGTTCTGAAGCAAAGTACAGCGTCGGCACGGATGGCGCAGTCGACTGGAGGCCTGATTTTGCGACGATTCGGTTGTATGTAGCTTCGTTTTTCATCGAGATCAACCAAGCCTTCCACCAATCCAAGGCTGGTGGAGTAGTACAAGATTTGCCTGAAAACGATAAAACAGTGATTTTTCCATTGGCTGACTTCCACTAATCGTTGTAGGTACCAGATACGTATCCAAACTGTTTGCAAGGCATTCCGTAAAGAAGAACGTAGCGCATTGCATGGTCCATCCAGAATAGTTGTTTGATATCGCCGAACTTTAGTGTTTATTCCTATGATAGATATTTCAACTGGGCAGGGCTAACGTTAATTAACACCCTCTCAATTTTTTCCCTACAGGAGAGTGTTCCGCGTTGCTTGTTCAAATTCTGAAGAACGATTCCAATGGTTGCCATGCATAGAAATTTTCGTAACACATCAGAAACATACAAATGTCATTATTAGTAGTCATTTGTTCAGAATCTTCAAGATTGTCCCACTCCATTCTATAAAACTTTCGCAGTATAAGGTGGCCTTTTGGAGAGTAGCTCTTTAAACGTTATTCGGGCCTTCCTAGGTCCCGATGAAGGCGACATTGTCGTCGACGTTTGAACAGAGTGAAGTGTAGTGCCAGTCTTAGGGAGTGACTTGGATAAGTACGTGCAACAAGTTAGCAGAGGTTTTGGGTAGCCACTTTGGTACTCAGGCTTCGAGATTTCCACGAATGGAGGATTCCTGACATGCAGCGTCCTGCCCATTCTCGGGACTTGTCCACTGTGATCGTAAATGACACCAGCTAGTGAGTAAACAAGATGCTCCTCCGAGTCCTCTCCGACTCTCGTTCCGTCCTCAGCGCCATGTATCATAGGGAGGAGGGACTCGTAATTCTTTGCCGAAAGCGTCGCTGTTGAACAATAGCGTGCCTCGATGCCATAAGTGTTGCATAATAATGGTTTATTTGATAGTCAGGCGCTCTCGGCGCTCTCTCCATCTCAGTCGCTCTGCCTTTCGCGACGAATAGGAGTCGAAGACGAAGACGACCGCACACACTCTCTTATTCATTTGTATTGCATTTGATGAGTTGTTTAGGCATTTATAGCGCCAATTCCGCTGCTTTGCGTCCGGCCGAGGCGTCGAATAATGTCATTTAATACGGTATGGATGAGGATGTTTGTCGTGACTGCCGGCTCATTTCGGGGTAGTGCGTCCCGAAAAAATTCGCGCACCGCTTGAGGTCCTGCTCAACAGGGCTTCAGTCGGATTCAAGGCGGATGCTCGTCGCCGTCGTTGTGTTTCGCCTGTCTGGTCGTTCCGTCGTTAGCTTGTCCTTCCAAGTGAGGAGACCGACTGGCCCGGCTCCTCCTCGGTGACGGGCGACGGACGTTTAGCACGCGGTTGCCGTTGGCTGATCCTTGGCGGCAAGATGTGTGAGAGAGTGCCTCCGGAGAAAGAAGCATGTACAACAGGTAGATAGTGTCAATTGGCAGCTACAAGCACACTTCCCCCTAAGTGCTCTCTTTGCGAGATGCCGACCAATTTCCGTTAGCTGTTAGGTGGCAAAAGGCTGCTCTCTCCCTCTCTCCGACAGACCTCCTCGCACTCTCCGTCTCGCACACTTCATCCTCTCACACAAACCTGAACACTTCGAAAGCACTTTGTATTTTCAGCCAATTACCCGATAATTTTTGTAACGCTCGTCTGGCCTTGTTTGAAGAGTTCCGTTTTTCAATGCTAATTTGTGGACGAGTACTGTATTAGTAGGAGAGGCGTCCTAGTTCTCACTTCTAGGTGGAGATTCTTGATGATCGAATTCGTCAATCCTTTCCGTTTTAGAGCGAATCTTATTGCAAACCACATTAAGCCCTTCCGTGAACGGTGCTGTCAGTGATGGTGATGATGGTGATGATGATGCCGATGAGGATGATGATGTGAATGATGTTATGGATATAAATAATTAGGCCAAGGGAGATTGTATCATCAGTCTAGGAAGTTGACATGGACATATAATGGGCTTAACAAGCTTAGTGGTGATTTTTCCCAGTAGACTACCGGTAATTGCCATTTGCTCGAGATATCTGAACACAACATGCACACGCGCTGTTCTAAAGTAAGTCTTTATGCTCAGCTTTAGCATTTGGGTACTATTTCTGCTTTCCCGTTCTATTCCAGGGAACTACACTTTGACACGCAGCTCTTCTAGGGTAAGTCCTAGGACATCTCTTTTATTATTCTCAAAGGTCAACCCAAGAAAATGGTTCGAAGAGCTTAAATCTGACCCCGATTTTCGCTATTAAAATAGCTGCTCTACATTTACATAGTTTTTACTAATACTGATTAGGACTCCAAGGTATTTTTAAGCCCTTCTTTAAGAAATACGTTGATTAACATGACGCTCAGCTGTAATCCTTGTAGTTAAGTTTCTAGGATCGCAGGAAAATCTTTCAAGATCTTTGGAAGTATCGTATGTTTATGGTGCAGAAAAGTTGGCCAAGATAACAACTAGAAGTTAGCAGTCAAATGTGATGAACTCAAACAGATATGGCTGCGAGGAACATTGTGCTTGTATCGAGGAAATTACTCGGTTTACAACCTTCGCTTAGCTGTTGGGTGGCCCATTTTCATTCAAAGCCACTATGTGCCTAGCAATGCAGGTTTTTCACCGCGGTTTTTCTTCAAAGAGCTCCACTTGCTTCTTAAGTAGAGAGCATTGATGCGAAAAATCGCGCGAGGGACTTCCAGCAAAGCTCTATTGGATAGAACTTCTCAGTTTTATTGCGTTCATTGGGTCTTTCGTGTGTAATAGAAGCATATATCAAAGCGAGCATCGAAAGTGTTGTAATAAAGATTCCCTCACCCACGTTGGAATCCATGTAGATGTGTCATAGCAAGCATTTCGTTCAGACAACCATCTGCTCGAACTTGAAGAGACGGTTTAGACGTATTCGGTTATGTTTGGCGTTTCAGAAAATCGTTTAAATTTTCACTCACCAGTAAACGCGATCGCTCTGTAAAATGCCATTGCGAGCAAAATATGCCTTCACATTTGTTACCAAAGTCTTATTCGTGGGGGGGGGGGTGGGAGGAGGGTGAGCGGATACTTAATTAGCACAAAAACAGTCTTCATAACAAAGCTGGCGTTAAGGAGCTGAGCATCTGCATATGTGACTTGATTTCTTGAAATCTATTAAAGATCCATGGGACTATCTGGAACCTGCTTACCATGATGTGCCATAGTGAAAGCAGAACTCTGTAGTGTTCGTTTAGCACAGTGAGTCTCGTAAACATCAGACGAAGCCTAAGGTTTTTTCTACTTTGTGGGGCAAATATTTAAGACCAGACGAACGAAATAGTTGCCGAACGGTCACATGATCGCTCTGAGCGGCTGAGCCGACTAATGCGGCTTGTGTATTTCTATAGAGGCACTCGCATTGTAATTATTGCGCTTTGCTCTGCTACAGTACCGTACAGGCATGGCGAGTCGCGAACGGATGAGGCGTCCGTGCTCGCTTCCGAGATGCCGAATGATATCAGTCGACGTGTCCTCGCGACAATGTGCGTTCGTGTGAGATTTCGTTGCTCGGCCGCGCGTCCCCTTATCACCGCACGTACAGCCATGCCGCAGTCGTTACAGTAACCGGCACGACGGCGAACGAGCGCGCGCGACGGGGAGGCGACGGCGGTCGTCGCGCGCGAGCTCGCGCTCGCCGCGTGCGTGCTCGCGTCGAGCGACGCGGGGCGGAGCTGTCGCGTGAGGCGGCGCGAAGGCAGCGTGAGAATTCGCGAGACGTCGACGCGACCATAGTGAGTGACCATCATTGCCTCGATTAATATCAATTAGCCGCTATCGTTGCTGTTTCGCATACTCATCATCGTCTTCCGGTCGTATATGGAGAGCAGGGCGCCTGTTCTTCGACACCATCCCATCCAGGTCCTTCACTCAGCTCTCGCCGGCCGTCGCACGGCTCTCCTTAACCGTCTCACTGAATTCCTTTGAATTCTAACTGGCATCTGTAGACGTTCCTTACGGTAAAGTCTCCAATCTGACTAGCATATGTTCCCGTTCTTCCTTCCCATCCTGCACAAATACCCTTCGCCTGAATTATTCCCTCATTTCTGTTGCGAATGCTTTTTGTTCTCTCGCACGCAATTTATGAAGACCACAAAGTAATCATATAGATTTGTGCACACCGCTAGATTCAATTACGAGCAAAAACTCTTCACCGAACACTCATTTAGCAATGAGAATTTGTAGAGCGAGCACTATGCAATCCCCGTCGCTCATCCGCTTCTTCGACATTTCTGGCTATATTTCTTTCGGAGCTTACTGAACAATAGGGCGCTTCTTTGTAGAGGAAGGAGCGAAAAGTAGTTTCTGAAACTGCTGGTTTAAAATTGTCAAAAATTAACGGATCAAATGTCGACGAGATTAGCTCTTTGAAAATGGACCCCGCACATCCGAACTGCTTCCATTTTCTTTGTATAAGAAGAAGACGCTTCCGACAAATTCAGCGAAACTTTCTAACACATTTTCTGATAAGGCACGATGAAAAATAGAAATTATTAATTTTCTCGAAGCTCTATTTCGCTACTTAGCTAAAGTCGAATGCCTTTGTTTCACTACCTCAAAGGTAGTGTGAAGAACGAGGTGTTATAAACATTTATGAACGTATAACGTTAAAACTTAAAAAAGAGTTTCGACACTTTTTAAATATCACGCTGATTTCTTGATCCTATGCTTTTAACTGTTAAAGATTTAAATTTAGTCCTTCGACAATGCTTTTCGTGAACTGTTATAAGGCAGCATTGATGAGATCGAAAGTATATACACATCGTTTACATTTTTCGTCGAATTTTACTTTTGTTCAAGTTTTAAGGTGAGCAATTCTCTGTGTCGCAATAGAGTTTGAGAGCATCGCGGATCTCTCGCAGCAATGCCTTCAATAATTTCTTCTTCTTCTCAAAACGAAATGCTAGTAGGTAGATAAAGGAGCATGCAGCACCTACAACTTTTTCTGTTCATTGCTCATTTACTTCTGCAATTACATAGTACTTATTTAACAGAATAATGAGGAATATCTGTCCGTCAGCTGACAAACAAGTGTTCTACTTATAGGCGATAATTTCTGAGATCTGTTGCCCTTAAACAGCTAATCAATTAGTCAACTTTTCAGTGGTCTCATGAGGCATCAAAATTAAGCACTAGCGCTACATGACATTTATTTTACACTGTTGACGGCCAGTTTCCTATTCCGATAGCGTTTTGCTTGTTCTGCCTAATTAGATAACTTGGCCGGCTTTTCGTGCAAGCCTCGTTGATAGGCTGCTGTTTGCTATGTTTGCTACTGTCAATTTAACCACAGCCTAATTAAGTTGAGTTCTTATCGCATTGGATGAATATTTGTTTTGAAGGTCGGTTTTACGTGCGAGTATAACACTAAACGAAATTTTCTCTCACATTCGTTCACAGAAGATTAATTCTTAGCGAGTTAGTCACTAATAAAGTGTGTGCTCAAAATAAATGCCGCGAAACCATTGAAATTACATTAATCACTCCAGTTAACATTATTATTCTAATAAGTTCCATTTGCAGTTGCTCAGCAGCTACAGTACATCGACGATATTTTTATCTTCAGCAATAGCCAGAAGATATTTTAGGGAAGCTATTTTAGCGGTATGCAAACAAACCAATAAATGTCCTACCGGACCTAGTAGTAACGACCAGAAAAGTGATGAAGAGGGCAAAGATTTTCGCAACAGGTTCACTGTTGCGCATTAAAAGAAGTGAGATGCGACTTTTTCTTTTAGTCCACGTTTACAGGGTGTCGGAACGGCAAACCCATGTCTGGTCTGCGCTGTGCTATCTGTTTCTGCGAGTTATCTTGGCGAGTTTGAATGGAGTTTGACCTATACCGTGATTTGTTGTAAGTGGCCTCTGATCAAGTAAGCGTTTCATCCTTCCCGGCCAATGGGATACTCCTTCACCGATATCGAAGAGATGGCATGTAGAGTTGGTTCAGACGGAACTTGAACCTTGGATCGATTCGGAGTGTGCATGGCAGTAGACACATCTTCTGGCTACGCACAATTTCAGTTAAACCCACCCCTACACTCCCCTCCGCATGCGGCTTGATGTCGACCTGCTCATAACCTTTCGAACGGGTAGAGAGCGACTTGACCCATTTTCCCTGGCTTTGAAGCAGATACTTTTAAATAATCCAGGCTCACCGGTTAAATTTCTTTTTTTCTTTTTCTTCTTTCTGTTCGCCCTTAATATTTGGTTCTGTTTTGACTCAAGCATTCGGAATCTGTGTAAATTAAAATCATGACTCACAGTTTGACCAAATCAAGCGATATGCGCTTGAACCTGAACTACGCCTTAGACGCACGATATGCCCAAAGATTGGTTCCCCACATTGAGCAGGTTTTACGATCCTAGAGGCGCACAAATGCTACATTTGCATTTACATTTATTGTGCCAACTACATTTGACAGTATACATTGTGAGGAATTAAGGAAGTATATCTGAACTGAACTGGAAACGACTGCTAGAACAATTTCAAAAACATGCTACCGTTTCAGCAATGGCGAACTGCATTTTTTCATTAGAGAATTGCTAGCCCTATGTTGTGTTGTCTATTATTTTTATTATTCCCCGATAATTCCTTGGCTGCTCCCACTATTTCTGTCGTTCACAGAGTTTGTAATACGTCTCACAAGTCGCTGAAGTTTAGTTGTAGGAGGACTTTCTTTGCTCCCTGATAACCAAGCCCTGACAAGAGATAATTTCCAAGGGGTTGACTTTTGATGTCAAAACTTCGCGAAGCGCCTTAAGCAGTTCGTCATTGGTTTTTCGGACATCCCTCTTTGGGTCTCAAGTTAACATCTCCCGGGAAAAAGCCTGCTTGTGACATTATCTTCTGACAAGATTCGATGAGGGCACTTGCGTTGTGAGCTTGAGATGAAATACGTGACTTAATGCGTTCAAGGAGATTGCCATTTTGCAATCTCATAATGAAGACGACATTCTACTTCATCTAGTGATCAACTTTATATTGTCCAGATTAATAGACAGCCAGGCTACTCCTCACACTGTATAGAGCGGATATTGCAATTGTAAGTACAAAATCCATTCATTGTTGTTTTTGAGGCGGCAGTGGAGAACAGAGGAGAATTGAGAATACCTCGGACGTTGTTTTTTTTTCACTCAAATGAATGTCAGTCGGGGAATGGATATTTTACGTATTTCATGGCATACAATCATAACATTATCGTTCGTAATCTAATAAGATGGATAAGCTTATACTTGCACTGAGGACTACCACACACCCTGTCTTCCCACCCTAATCACTCTACAGACAATAAGGGCCTCACAAGTTCAAATGAGTTCCTTTTCGAACACTTGCCGCCAACGCCTACAGGATGGCAGGAATGCTATGGCAGCGATTGACTGATATGAGGAAACCGGATAGAACAGCAGTGAGAGTAGGGTTATTTGTTTCAGAGGTTACTGGGGTTACTGTAGTGAACGTTGGTGAATTTCTGCATTCATTTTTTACCATCTCTTCTCAGCCTGGTCCATTGGCTTCATCGGCAGCCCCTTTTTAGTCTCGAATAAGTTAGGACGATGTTGTTTTCAAAAATAAATTAGATCACCACCGACATATTTGCACTTTTAGAGCGATTACTTTGTGAAGACGAGGAAATACGATGATAATCACTACTCGTCGTGTCTGAAGCACAGCTGGTGGCGGTAATACTACGATACTACATGGGAAAACATGACTACTAACAGCATCGTCGATGCTCTTTAGCTTCGATGTCCTCTGTCATTCTCCACTATTCTTCACTGTTGACAGGTGATTTAATTCTGCCCTAGGCTCTCCGTAATGGCTGTTGTCAAAGCGTTGTTTTGGGCCAGTCACTCTTCCTCAACTCCAAACCCAAGGACAAACACTTGTCTAACGGCTAGTGCCCTCGCCCCAGTCTGACTAAATGTAGGACGAGATGAAGTCGTCGCCTGAGACGGTGGGATAATTGTCAAGGCGTGGAAAAAATAACTCGCCTGAAACGGCTTATCGGATCGCAGCTCGTTCTGCTCCAATTAGAGCCGAGACAAATCACTCTCACACTGTGCAGCTCAGGCTCTCAAGTCGAACTCACGCTAATGGAGCGGCCAGCGGCTGCACATCTTCACCACGAACAATTGAGCGATGCCCCGTCAAACTTCGATAATTCCCCAATTAGTAGCCGATGATGGCCGGACCACTTCTATCGCTGCCGACCGCGAGATAGGCTTCAGAAGACCGCTTCAGCATACCAGCTTTAAGACTCATCTGCTCCAGACCAATGTCGCACTCGTCTCATGCCACACTAGTTTTCGTGATCGTTTATGCACTGGTTCGCGTGCGAGGATTACGGCTGCCAGGTAATATGCTAATTTGGGTCATTACCGTCGCCATTTTCAATCCCGTCTCCACACCTTAGTACACACTCGCCGACTCTACACCCTCCGTCGTCATCGGCCACATCCACCACTCCTTCTTCTGGTGCCCTGGCTGCTGCAAAATGTGCGAAATGCCACAGGAAGTAATCAGCGGTCGTTAATTGACAATGAAGTGTTGTAGTAGTGGACCCTCAGACGCACGAGCCCTCAAGTGTCAAGGTTCCGGTTGTATTCGAGGTGTGAAGTGACATCCGCTCCATGCTAATTACATTGTAAAGAGTCATTCATGGTAAATCATCGCCAGCTCTGGCCAGCAGACGTTTTGAGTCTCGAAGAATGTCACACCTAGATGTGTTACATCTTCGTCGTCATTCTAAACGTACTATGTGGTATTAGCGTTGTGGTGATAATTTTATCTTCTTTGTATGCCGCACTGATTACGACGTAATGCATGTGAGTGTATGTGTCTGCGTGATGAATTCTTGTGTCTCCATAGTGATTACTAAAGTTGCTCGATTACAAGTACATCTTCATCTGCTCCATGAAAGCGTTGTGCTCTTTAATGGATGGTCATTCATGCGGAAGTCATAACTACAGAGCACTAGGGACAGTCGCACTTCTGAGCAAGCGCCACCTAGTGAGCAGCACTTCTGAGTGTCCGCCACTACTGGGAGAGTAAGTTCATTTCTCAGTCACTTAATTGAAAGCTGCCAGATTAGCGTAAGAATGACTGTGTTACTCACATCCGAAGGCTGATGACGTGTGAGGTAGCGAAGGATCGTCGTTGATATAGCCGCAGTGGTTTTCAAGTCCGTCACAGGCTCATTCAGCTTAGGCACCTTAAGCTCTCGAGCTAGAAAGAGGCAAAACTGATCACCACTGTTGCTTCATGATCAGCAGCGATCATCTGGACATCGAGCGAAGGCTTCGCAAGGTGGTGGTAAGTCTCATTGAACCTATGCGCACCAATCAGAATACTAATGACAGCGCACAGCTTAATTAATGCTCTTGACGGGATAATTCACGCCAAATTAATCCGAGCCACACTGGATATTCATAGCGTGTGCGTATGTGTCTAAACGTGTGCTGCTGCTTCTCCGGCGGTTTCTCTTCAGAATTCACGTGTATTTACCCGCCTATTTAATGTATACAATTACGTACATCAGCGTGCGCATTACCTCATTGAATCGTCCTCATAAAGTGCGCGTTTGGCGCGATTCTCTCACACTCATTACCGTCCGCGCTGTATATCGCGTTGCGCTGCGGCGTCACGTCGCGTGTTGCCGTGATGCGGAAGTGTTGCGACTTTCGTGATTCCGTTTTGCTGACATTCTGAACTGCTTTCTGAAGACAGGAGGTAGACACGTCATTGAGCCACAGCATCTGTACCTTGGCTGAGTCGATTCATAAGCTATCAGTGCCGCCGATTCTAATCACATCACACGTGCGCATCATCTATAATATCATACTCTCCAGAATTAGATTTGATCGCCTTTAGGATCATCCCACGTAGTGAGATTGATGAGAGAGGCACTGAGCGAACGCCAGAGGGTGCGGCCCCCACAAACGCCACCACAGCACATCGGAAGCTAAATCGGTCTAGCACACGGCTTTGTTGCCCTGTCAACTTTGTGTCAAAGCGTCTAGTGACATGGAGCGGGAAAGCTCGGAGACGTAACGTCTTGTGTTCTTCTTAATAGGAATCTACGAGGGCTCGAGATTTCGCCAGCGCGAAACTAAACGGAGAAAAAGCGAGGGGCTCACAATCGGTGGCCTATGTATTTCATTCATTTGAAACGTGTTCTTCCTAGTTTCTACCCTCCTTTAAGCTTCTCTTCAGGTTGTTGATTGCTTCCAAATGTAGAACATATCGCTCTGCAAACTCGCTCTATTCTTCCGAAAGAAGCTTCAATCGCTTCAGGCCAGCATTGATAAAACTATTCTCACTGCATGTCTGCTTGCAAATGGCACGGAACAATGAAATTCATTTGCAATCTTATTCTGAAATGGAGTCTGTAATGTATTGGCAGGCTTCATAGGACATTAATTTTAAAAAGGCGGATTCATGACTAAAAATAAATTAACAATTAGTTACTACGTATGCCAGTTTCAATGAGTTTGGCAGCTTCTTAACCCTTCATGTCCTTCTTCGTTTCATGCCCTTCTCACGCGTTTTTGCACTTAATTCCACTTTATTCTAAATTATCGCTCACGAGGAATCATGAGAAAACTTCAGGTTCGAATAATTGTAATGGCAGCGTAGCAGTCATCTTGTTGACGTTCTCTGTGTAGTTAAGTTGGCACAATTATTGAATAGCTCTTTTTTGGCGGTTTCACGTTAAGGAAAGTAGTTAGGCGAGATTCCGGTAGTTGAAATAAACTGAAGCTCTCTCTAGTACGGTGAAGCGCCTCGAACGTAGACTTAGGCATCGAACTTCTACATAGTTAGGGAATAGATTCTTGTTAGTCTTCGCGTCATTTTCGTTAAGAATGCATATCGATATCAGGAAGGTTCATTAATTTTTATGTGATTTTTGTTCAATGGCTAGATAACCATCTAGGCCGTTCCATAACGAGGTGCCCGAAGTGGGAAAGCAGGGTTTGGTCTACAGTGGAGATAAACTGAATGTTTTTCGAAGGCCGGTGCGCGGGTTTTTCCGCTCCACAATCGTGGGAGGAGCATGGTACATATACTCGTTCACACTGACATTAAATGTATGCGTAGCGAAGGCTGATAGACAGACAGGCAGAGAGACAAACAGATCGAACACTCTCTGCGGGTTGGGCGTTAGAAATCCAGCGTCGAATCCACCGAACGGACCACGCAAGGTGGCAGCCGACGGCACGGGACCCCGGGTCCCGGTCGGAGGCCCGTGTTTGCCGCGGTCAGGGAACACTCGTCGCGTTTATTTGCGTTTTCTGCCACTAGGCAGGCGATCGACGCTATTTTCACGTTTTCATTGGCAGATACCGTAAGGTCTCGTCACGGTCATCACACGTCATCGCGCTAGGACCGCCTGAGGTAGCCGACGCCGCCGCAGCAACCGCTGCAGTAGCGCTGTGCATGAATATACATATATGCGTGTGTGCGTTTCACATATAACGGGCACGAATTATGCAGTGTTAAATTAATAACCATGATTCTCACTAATGCTGCGCCACCTCGCAATCTCATTAATTTATTCAATTATCGCGGATATACCAACTGAGACTCAACACCGCCGGCATTCTCAGTCTTACCTATTACGCTGCATAAACTTGTAGACTACCGCCTTACATTCGTGTCTTCTCTTTGCGAGCAAAGGGTTCCTTTATGTAGAATGTCGCTCCTTATAAGCTAGATTATTAGAAACGAAATAAAAATAAATTAAAATAGAAGTGACGATAGGAAATTGGTACCCCAACTACCAAGTCGTTTACTGACGCGACATTGGGAGTTATATTTTAGACAACAGGCGGAGAGGCGGCCTAATTCGTTTTATCGCGCTACGTATATCACACGAGATTGAGGCCTTCGGCGGTGCTGATTTATGGTGTGATGAAGCACTTTGCATGCCAATTTCAATGCGAAAAGGAGTCACCGTACACATTTGAGTGATGTGTGTGAAGAGAGCGGTTTCTTCGGCTCGATTGCCATTCATATAATCATCGTCGTCATCGTTATCCGCACCTACATATCTGTGCGCGCTTGTAAACGGCTTTTGTTAATGCACTCTTCTTCCCCTCCTCTTACCCTATTGTTCTCCCAAGTACTTGTGCATTATGCCTAACAATAGCGTCGCGTTCGTATCCACGTATGTATGTTATGATGGCAAATTAACGGATGTCTCGACTGTTTTCAGATCTCGTTTTGATGTCCGAGCAGGTCTCCACCCAGGGAACTGCCGAGAAATTCGAACCATCCAGCATATTCGGCCAGAAGAGCAACGACTTTGCCAACATCATGAACATGGCACAGCTCGTCATGCGACCCGACATGGCCAAGCAACTCGAACAGTTCCAGGTCGGTGGCGAGGACGAGGATCAGACAGCTTGTAGAGTCGAGCAAGATACTCGTTTCATCACTTAATTCTTCAGGCACAGTTCGGCGTGACATCTCCGCTGCTGGTTAAGCCGACGGTACCGTTTGATAGTCCTTTCGCGATCGCTTCGCTGACGAAGGCCGACAACAAGGAGGAACGACGAGAAGAGAAGCCCGGTAAGAAGTCGTCGATTAGAAGAAACTTTTGCTCAAAATTGCCTACTTTTGAATTTATGTCTCTAGAGCACAATTTCATACTGTCCCTGTTAATCGTCCATTTGTTTGAGCTAACGCATTTAGCGTTTCCGCTGGTACTTTTCGCGTGCCAAAGTAGTCCAGCGCATTCTTCTCTCTATAAATGCACGGTGAACGTTAACTTTGCCACGCGAAACTTTCAAGCACATGCTTCAGTTCAACAAATTAGGAATACATTATTGTTGTCCCACTATTCCTTGATTCTCCTCACTGTAAAGCAAAAATGCAGAAAAACCTACTTCTCTGGCAGAACTAAATTAATCGGGTCATTTCACTCCATCGAAAATGCCCTAGCGTTTCCATATGCTAGAACCTAGCTTTTCCTTTTTATCACCACTCATAGAAGCAGAACTGCATTGAAAATTGTGATGTTTGGAAATGAGCAGCATTTCGGATCCCCTGCACTTCCTAATGGAAAATTGGGCAAAGTCGTACTCGATCGATGTCCACACTTTCCCAGTGGCACTTCAGCCGGATAGCTTTCACAGCCATCTTCTTAAATTGTTATAGGATCGTGAGCGTGAATGTACGCGTCAATCAGACAGCGTCGGTAGTGTAAGGGCTTGACATTCTGCGCGGTAAGCAGGGGGAACGGGTTCGAGTCCCGCCTGGCGCCAAACTTTTGATCGCAACCAGACATCCTTATGAAGACTCATAAACTCGATAAAAACCGTCTATGTTCTAAATAAAATGAATGGAAATATCAGTGGAGCACCTTGCTGGAATAATTTTTGGGTTCTGTCGTAGTTTTTGTTTTCAAAATGTCAGATCTCTGACCTTCACTGAATTGCACAGCATGTACGCACATCGCTTTTGGAAAGAAATCATCTTTGTTGGTGTACCGCTCTCCTTCGAGAAAAGTGCGAGGTTCTGTGCGCCACCGTGTGGCCGCCACCACCGCTTCAGTGCTCCCAAGCTTTTTCCAGCTTTTGAAACGCAGTCCTGTTTAGTGATGCACGATGCTGCGCCATCGGTGTCGGAGCAACGGGACTCGTTGAATATCTCCGACGACGGTGGTGAGAGTCCGGACGAGAACGGCAAGCGAAAACAGAGAAGGTGTGCCATAAAAACCGTTTCGAAGTGACTGCGACGAAAAGATTCCCACCGATGGTGCAACGCATTTTCATCTGTTCAGGTACCGAACCACATTCAGTGCCTATCAACTGGACGAGCTCGAAAAAGTCTTCGCACGTACGCACTATCCAGACGTTTTCACAAGGTTTGAACTCGAGCTCGTCTTTGCGGCGGCTACCGTAGGGACGGACGGGAGTGTACGGTTGTAAACGGGTCGACGAGCGGCGACGGGGCTTCTCGTCATCTCGGACGTTGGCTTTCGATGCGCGAGCAAAGGAAGTCTATTTGCGTCGTCGAGTTCTGCCATTAAGCTCACTTTGTCGCATTATGTAATAGCGCAAATTGCATGAAACTCCCTCATACTGGTGCTGCGAATATGTCGCTAATTGAGTGTCAATTCCTGGACACACTGACATCGTCGCACGAGCGTCGCTAGACGGCACATCTTTCGAGGGCACACTGATTACAGCAGTCCACGTGGCCAGGAAACGTGGCTGAAACCTTACGTGGATTCTCAAAAACCTGGACAATCAGTCTGATTCAACGCGATTTGCCGAATTGCTCAAAAAATGTACTAAGATTACAAGCGCGTTCTATTCTAGTTTAGTTGCTTCTTTTCAAACACCATGAATAGTTATTCTAAAATTTCCAAATCTGTCAATAAAAGCAGCCGATGGAAAAGTCATAAAATAACCTAATCGTCAAACTAAACGCGCAGCCATCTACCTGTCAATGACCTACATCTTGCACTGAGCACAGTTCGCTTGAATCTGTTTAAGAACCCCATGCGTTCCTTCTACAACCTCCCTTATAAAAAATAAAGGATAAAGGACGGCGTTCATCAATCCCTTTTGGGATGCGCCGCGCATTTTATTAAAAATGGAGGTCGTGGAGGCATTTTGAATGCGTCCTCGACCCATGCACTGACCAGCCGATGGATAAGTCAGTGTGCTATTCTTCCCATACAAGTGAGCAATTCGCCTACTCCGGGGTGATTGAAAACTTCGTTGCCCTGAGCAGGAACTGCTAACCACGAACCTGGAATCGAACGCACACGACAGCCAGCGCCTCCTCCGACTTCGCTCCCACGCACCAGTATAACCCTCTTACAGAGGATAAAAAGATGAAGGGCGGCTTAATCAACCAATGTCTGGGATTCGCCACGCATTCTACTCCTACCGGATATCGTGGAGGCAATTTGAATGCGTATTTGACTGAATTGCGGTGGCCAGCCGATAGGCAGGTCGGCGTTTCACCCTTTCCAGACAAGCCTTGCTCTAATTCATTGACCTCGAAGGGATGAAAGGCCTAGTTCTCTTAAGCGGGACCCGAACCAAGAACCATCGGGGAGCATGCCACTCTGCGTGTAATACGACTGCGCCACCATGCGCCCTATCCTCCTTATGTTTCTCCACAGATCCCCATGGTTTCCTCGTCATAGGATTTTGCCGCAACACTGCGAAACACTAACAGCATTGCATGCAAGGGGTTTCGCTGAAATTCTGATCAAGTTCGAGAGAGGATTATTCCCCGTGCACTTTCACACCGCTACCCTGCGACTGTAGCATGATCTGCTCGGCTACTTCCTGGTTCTACACTCTGAATCACTTTCCGTCCTGCTAACAATAAATATCAAATGCAGCACCCGGGGGTAATTAGCCTTATTACCGAATTATCGTAAACCGGTGCTACATTCGATCATTTGGCGAAGCGGTGGTACATATTGGAGTCTACAGAGACGAAATATTGCACCTATGCGGATAGATACTATTCGTTCAGATTAGTACACCTAATGAGAGCTTCTGTCGACGCTTGAAGAAGCGAAGAATTAATGTACTTAGTAAGCGTCCTAATTTTAATAACCCAACCTGCATAAATGCTCACTTTTTCCGTGAGTCATCGAGTATTTTCTTCAGTCAGCTTAACAATGTGTGACGTTCGTATGTGACGAGAAAAAAGGCTATTAATAGTTTAAAAGAATAAACAGTCTTAACATAGAGCTCATTTGACGCAACCCGCAGGACGTTTAATCTGGCATAGCACACGGATCAATTTCCTGGTCGTTCTGTGTCACTTCCACCGTGCCTTCTATTCCTGCGGAGTCGGTGGACTGGGCTAATAGTTGCTTGAAAAGAGTTGAACTATGAACGGCCTGCTCATCGGCTGGCTAATGACTGAGGAGTCTGCGTCCATTAGGTGACGTCCACATTCATATGAACGCGGAATGTGTGGCGCATCCCGAAGGGACCGCTTCACAATGAGTTGTCTCCCGTTAGCCCATCAAAGGGGTGCTCTAAAAGATTGAAGTTTAAAGCAGACCCCTTCCAAACTACCCTCTTTCTATGCATTAAGTTTGTCATTCCAGGAACGCGTTACAGCAATTGTGCAGTAGCGCAGTTAAAGGGCGCGCAGGCTGTCGCGTGCAACCAGGCCGAGGGGCTTGGTTCGGATTCCACCCAAGTCAAGTAAGCTTTCCATCCACTTCTGGTCGGTGAATTCGCACCAGACTTGTCTACTGCGAAGGACAAAACACTGACTTGTCCATCGACTGGCCACCACAAACCATTGTATGGACCATATACTCAGATTGCCTACGCGAAATTCAGTAGAAGTAGATTATGTGGCCTATCTAAACATAGATTGATCAACCTTTAATCCTTAATCATTCATCCTTTACTGTAACTACAGGATGTACCTTGGTTTCAGTTTAAGCCCTGTCCAGAGCCCTTTTCCGCCATCCATTGTACCTACTAATGTTTTACAGCATTGAAGTGATCCTCCTCGCGGTTTTGGTCCGCAAAGATTTCCAATGCCAGAGAACAGAATGGTCTAGTAGCGTAGATCACATGGGGAGTGATTATTGTCGCTACGGCTGCCCACGCATCTATTCCGACGTCCAGAGGCTATTCCATGACGGCATGTAGTCTGCGATTTAGTCACCAAATCCCTTGCTAATCACGTTAATATCCGCTACTGACAAATTTAATATGGAATTCGCCAAGTCAGAGATCATCCTGGAGGCTGCAGCTAGTTCTGTCAGCAGCGGCGAGGTGCAGACGGTTTTCGAATTTTCGACGAGGATTCGTCGCATGGGGTGGTCGGCGTTCTGAATTCAGCAACAGCTGCCGCTCGTAATCGTCCGCGCGATAATGAGCGACATTCGCTGCCGCAGTCGCTCTCACCTTTGCGTCGCTGTTAGACAGCAGCCATGAGATGAACCCGCTCGGCATTCGGCGGACCTCGGAACCGCGATGTTGTAGCCAGCCGGATGGCTGATGTGGGTGAAGCCGAAGCCGTTATGTGAGGCGACGTTTCCTCGTCTCTGTTTGTCGAAGCCCTCTCGCTGTTCTGCCTTCAACAACGGCGCCTTCATTGGCCGCCAAATCGTTTACAAGTCCTTCGAAGCAATTAGCGTAACACGCATACGCATCAAATATCGCTCCGCGGTTTGCGTGCGAGCCTAATTGACTATTGTTGATGACTTGACGACTATTAATTATTGCATTTACCTCGCAATTCGAGGGTGAGACACGATTTTCAGCCGCACGCCGACTGACTTTCGGCGCTGCGCGAATTGTCGTCCACGTAAAGGTCTCCAGAGATGGACAAAGCACAAGCACCTAATAGTCGGACTCAACCGACTGCACCAAGTTGTGGAACCGTTGCCCATGTTTGCCCGTACAATGAGAGCTCTAGAACTGGGAGGGAAGACAGGAGATTAGGATCTTTATGCACCTATTCATCTTTATGATGAAGTTTCCTCAGCATTTAACACTTCTAGCTTATTTTTCTAAGTGTTTAATAATTTTATATGAACCTAAACTCATTTGCTGCACGGCTAATATGAAGCAAATTAGTAGTTTTCGTGCAACGAATTATTTCACTACTGATCGAGGGCTTTCAAAGATGATTAACAGATAGCTAGCAGTGATTTTTTTTATCTCCGCTATGCCATTGTTGAGATTCCTGCGAACATGGTGGCATGTTATCGTCAATTTTTGGTTCAAAAAACATAGAGGTAAATAGACAGAGGTAGGCGATTATCAAAATCCCTCAGAGACGCGCCACGAACTCTGTCTCCACGGGATACACGTTTTTGCCCTAAACATTGACAACAGATGGATGCCTCAGTATTCGTCCTCTACAGACATGTTTGGAACCAACTCATCGGCTGCACAAAGATGGAGGAACGGGCTTGGTGTTGACCAGGGTGAGACCCGAACCGTCCGTCGGAATTGACTTGCTCGCGTCAGCCCCTGTTCCCGTGGTTTGCGCCAAACGGTCCCCAACTATTAATTTATTGACTTATCAGAAGCGTTTACAAAGTAGGTGTTTTGGTGGCTTCCGTCAGAATTCACCAATGCTGAACTGATTGTAAAATTTACCGACGTTGCTTGAAGCGTGCTATGTTTTGCTCGAATTTCAAAACGGAATTTTGAGCAAAATGGAGATGAGAGCACCGTGTCAGCACATTTTGCGACAAACCTGATCGTCATCTCTCACATCGAACATGACCCAGTAATGCCGCTATCGTATGTCGAAGGTGATGACGCACAGTCGACATCGCCTTCGACATACAGGCAGACGCTCGTACACATCTCCGAGCCGTGGATTCCCTGGGATTCTGATGCACATTACCCGGCTACATAATCTCCGTCGCCGCCTCAGCGAGGAAGAGCGAACGGCGGGTAATATCTCGCTCTATCGCTCTTTCAGCTGAGGGTGGTCTAATTGGAAGTGTGCTGTTCAAAAAGGCTCCACCGCCACCTGTTAGCAATCAATTAGCGACGGTCCTCAAGTCAATGGCCGTTCCGCTGCTATTAGAACACGACCGATACGCTGGAGTGCTGGGGACGAGCTCAGACGTTCATCGGGTACGGTTCGCGTTGGATATTTCTATCCAGCACGGGGCTATTACGAGAGCCAACCTTTCGTCGGCTCAACCACCACGTCTGGCTGGCACCTCTTCTATCTCTACACTTCTGACGGTGAACAAGAGCTGCCCTGCTTGAAGGAGTCCAGAACAATATTAATTGAAATGAACGATTGGATTAGGGGCTTCTCGTACCTGCAACAAATATTTTGGTCTCCCAAAAAAGTTATAACGCTTCCCTTTTCACTGACGAGCCACAGAGGTGTTATAACCAAAAATATTCGTCTGGAGATAGGTGGCGAAACGAACCTTTTTGAGAGAGGAAAAATCTTATTTTATGCTCTTCACTTTCGCTTTATTTCAAATTCGGAAAGTGGCCTAGAGCTTGCCGATGTGTGCGTTGTACGAAAACCCACAGCAACATTGCCTCTTCCCAGGTTTGGAACTAGCACCCTTTCGAACGAGCGGTGATAGATCTCGGTTGTCCTTCTATAGACCTAGAACCTCAGTTCGACGACAGTATGTAGTCCTTCGCTATTAGGGCTGCTTAGGAGTATTTAAACCTAATTAGGCTTCTTTTCTCGGTTTAAACGGATTTCGTTTCGAAATATCACTTAGTCTAAATGTCGTTCTATTGAGCATGTGATGCAGTACATATATTTCGCATTTTACTTTTTAAGAGTTGTCAGTTGTTATGTCCCAGACCAAGTTTTTAACGTCCGTCTTAGACGACGTATCCATAACAACTCAAAACGGTAGACCCTTTCATAGAGTGAACTGAACAGAACAACGTAAACTATATCGCCACAAAGGTACAGAATGTGAAGGTACTGCAAATGAGATTGGAAAGCCTAATATCCCGTCTCAGGAAAAGGACGCTTAAAGAGTAATCGCAATAATAAACAATAATGAATCGCTTAGAGATGCGCCACGCACTCCACCTCTACATGTCATTGTAGATTCAAATGCCTGAAGATTGTGTCGAGTCGAAGCTACCGTAGCACCCTTCTAGTAAAACGGGAGCTTCCTGAATCCCTAGCGCAGTTCACTCCGTACTAAATTCCCGGGTTCGGCTGTTATTCAAAGGAACGAAATTCTGCTGCTGCAGACCTTCAATTTTAAAAATAAACGCAAACATACATGGGAGCTAATTTACAAAATTACAACATTGCGATAATTATCTCACGAAAGGCATTCAGATGTCAAGTCATTGCTTTCAGAGAGGAACTCGCTCAACGCGTTACACTAACCGAAGCTCGAGTTCAGGTGAGTAGCATATTTCCATTATAGTAGCACTCGTTGACTGCATGCAAGCTGTGGATGAAAAACCGACATCCTCGACTGATGTAATTTCAAATAATGGCGTAGCAGTACAACGATCGAACTAACTCCATAGACATTTTAGCTTCTGAAAATCCATGAATTTGCCGTTATTTCTCAAACTGAGTTGGTGTTGGGGCGCAACTCTACTGGGTGGGGAAACCACTCATCTAGCATCTGGTGCTTTCATAAAAATTGAAATAAACAATTGTGTCTTGGAAACAGACTAGCCTAACCTACAGAAGAGTTCTCGTTGAATTATCGCTGCAATTTACTATCTAACGATTCCACAAGCCTGTTGATGCTTCCGACTGGGGTTGTGGGCTTAGCTTATTGCCCTCCAAGTTTCATCTGATATCAGCCGTATTATAGTCTCATTTTCCTTTTGTGAAACAATTTTAGAATTAAGGAATCATTTTTACCAATATTGGCTCGTCTAGTAAAATCTCAGGCGCCCACCTCCTCTTCACATCATCTTTAAAGTTTTTTTTACTCTTATTACAACTGGGTTTGAGACTAGAGCCAATGGAAAGATTGGTTTTAATTAAATCCTTGAGATCGCAACAATCATAGCAAGTAAAAACATTGGCTGAAGTAAATGAGTAATTAAAGTGGAGCCTGGGAACGTACTCAGTCACGAGGTTAGCTTCGTGTGACCTTTTTTCTCGAAGCTTCGTAACCGAGTCAGGGGATCAGTCAGTTCAATGTTCTCATTTCCGACGCCGGAAATAAATACGCGAACTGAATTCTAGCCACATGAATTCGAAGCCCCGAAAACGCGAGGATTACCATAGATATTGAGTCATTAGTTAACGACGCATCGTCCACCGCGTTATCTAAATCTGCTCTAATAATGATCCCATAATGAATGCTCATAATTGCTATACTGCTGGTCTCATCACATCAACGTTCAATACCAGTTTATGACGGACAGCCAACTAGTGCTTCAGTTCATTTCCGCTACCCTATCTCGCTCTCTATCGCTACAACTCTCGTCCTCTGCAAGTACGTGCACGGTTTCAGGTCTGGTTCCAAAATCGACGTGCCAAATTCCGCAAACAGGAGCGAAGTAGCCACCATCCGTACGCGCACCCGGCACCGATGGGTGAGCTGCCGTATCCAATGATGCTGAATCAGGAGCTGATGGCGGTCATGAACCAGCACACGATGAACCACGTCGCTCAAGCAGCTGGTGAGTCGGAGCTGTACGGAAATAGTTGCGTCCGGCAACGATCCTGGGGTGTTGACAAAACTTCGGCCTCGGACGGAACTCGAACGCACATTCCGCTGCCTGCCTTTTGGCCAACGATGACCGCAACATACCACCCAGGCAAGCTGTTCCGCTATCTAAGACATTATCCATTGTGTACTTACCAGCACAGGCTGAGGTGGAGAGAAATATTGGGTGAAATTTTCAAAACTCAGCTTTCGCTTAATTCACTTACCTATGCGCTAGAATGGATATAGTTTAAGGCGGTGCATCTAGTGCATGTTTTATTCTATTTGCTGTTGAAGTGGGTGAACAAAACTTGGAAAGTTGTTGCCAAGTTTGTTGAGTCGAGAAGTTTGTTGTTTAAGCCTTTCAACGTCAAATGAAAAGAGATCGAATAGTTGCCTTAAGATGTCCTTGGCGGGAAATTTTTAAACTGTAGAAGAAATCCGGCTCTACCATTGCACTTCAAAGTTGATTATGTGGGTAAAATGTTTAAATAATAATATCGAAGCGGCCAAAGTTTCGACGATTTTTGAGTATGAACTGTACAAGAAATCATGTCGTTCCATTTTAGGTCAATTAAATGAATTTTCAGAAGACAGCAAATTTACCAATGCGAAGAAATGCAGAAATGGTCAATTTAAATAGACGAAAAAACCGGTTTCTCAAGTACTCGAATATTTTGAAGACTAGATTACAACTTTTCGAATAAACGAGTGACCGCCACAAATATTAGCATGGAACTTTGAATCATTTCCAAAGGGTCCTTCAAAAAATGGCTTGTCAACTCTTCGAGAAAGCAAATAAACCGCCAAGCGAATAAATTCTTCATCTCATTCTGCTGAAGAACTTCTTTATCGAAATTATTCCTTCATTTAATTGTTCGCTCACACTTTCGTCAAAACAAAGACGTAGTTCGCACTCTAGTTCCCATTCTCGTAACAAAGGGCCTATTGAGAGTAGTGACCATAGGTTCCTTCAGTGTTCAGATTGAACTAATCTCGTTGTTTTTTCAGCCGAATCCCTTCTGATGACGCCAAGTGCGATGCTGGCGGCGGCGGCAGTGCGACGCCCGCACTCGCCGGCGATCACACCAGCCGTCTCAGCAGCGACTCCGATCATCCCGCCGGCAGTCGGAATGCCGTTCCCGTCTCCGCTCATGCAACAGGACGTGCTGAACATGGTTATGGCGACGATGCCGCAGACGCAGCAGCTCATGTACCTGCAGCACATGTCGCGGCTCAACGAGATGTGCAAGCAACTGAATCCGGCCACCACCGCCGCCGCTGCCGCCGCGACTACTGCAGCGGCGGCCGCCGCTGCGGCAGCGATCGCAACGCCGAGCAGCGTCGCGTCGCCGGCCACCTCGTCGCCGATCGCTGTCGTCACCACTACGTCGCCGACCACATCCACATCATCGGCCAACTTCTCCGACCTCTCCACCCTGATCAGCTCGCCTGTGAAGAACGAGTAAACCCGTAAGCAGTACATCGCATCGGCTTGTTAGGTGGGACACATTGGCATGGTTACCTGAACAAACCAAGACCTTTTATGCAGCTCCACTACTGTCTGATAAGTAGGGGCATAGCTACAGCATTGTCAAAGCTCCTGCATCCTAACTCGTGCGCTAGTTCACCAGGCTCTAGGAAAAATTGGTTCACGAGTACCTGGGCGTTCACTTTGCTTTGATTCAGCCGTTCACACACATTCACCGACGAGTTTCTTCAATTCCAAATCACTTGGTTTGAGCGCAGGCTAAGCCGCTGAAATTGATTGATGTCGCGTTTTAATCGATTCCTTAAGCGCGAAGAATAAACTTGCTTGAAGCTTCGCCTCATATCTTCACCACTTGAGGTAGGAACCGAGATAATGCTCCAGCACGTTAATACTACTAAAGCGAATTTACTTTCCTAGGAGCACATCAAGTATAGGAATGGACTAAATCAATCCAACCACAAAAGACCCCATTTCCACTGCCCCTGTCAACGCTGCCGAACGTGTTAGAACATCCGAGAACTGTAACCGCACGAAGAACTTACGGGTAGCCGGCGCTGCGACCGCGTCGCGGGGCTCGGCGAGCAGCTGCAAGTGGGTCACAACCTCAACCTCTGAAACGGTGCGTATGTGCAAGCAGCTCAGTGTCAACAACTCCAGCATACTCTGCCAATGTGTTCCAAGTAACTAATACGGTCGATACCGTACTTACAATACTTCTACGTCCCTCCAATCAGACCGCATTTGTCAGCGTGTTTTCGTAGTGTTCTAGGTAGTTGTGTGTCTGATTCCTCAATGTCCCCCCCCCCCCCCAGGCGCCAGACCGCCACCACCACCAAGCCGAGTGTGGTGTCGCCATCGTTAGTCTTTGCCGCTGTCATGTTTGCCTTCGTTTTCGAGACATTCTTCATTCTTGCACCCGGTGTGTCCACGTCATTTAGTTTGCTGGACATATATGGTCCTCACCATTACTTAAAACCCGTACGGTATAGCACCTCATGTGCTGTTCGACTTCTAGTGCGTGATGTCACACATTCACTACGACTCCTCCTACTCCGTTGTCTTGCCCAATTCTACTCACGCATACAAACACACATACATAACTTCAAACATATGACGCTTTTCTCGCTAACTTGTCCGATGCGCCTTCAAAACATGATCTCTACTGACGATAGCAGTAGACATGGATGTGTGAAACATTGTCTCTATGCCTGATGAATTGAGTTGTCATACATTTTCGATTTTTTTTTTCATTTTTCATCTTGTTTACAGTTTTCATCATACAAAGTACAGCATATTGTACTGTGCACCGAGTTCGCCGATGCCTACCACATTATTATCAAGACGTCGCTGTCATTCTTTTCATTCTGCTCTTTTCATATACATTCTTCCTAGATTTGTGCTTTGACCATTATTGTTTATAGTCAAAAATATATTTTTACGGCTTTTCATGCATTACATCGCCAATATAGCGCAATAACGCGTCTCCTGACCCCTCACATGTCGCCCTCCCCCTTAGAGCTTTTAATGCAATGACCATTTATTATGCGGTAGTTTTATTCGTTGTTCCATTTCGTTCAGTTTAGATGATACCTTTAATAAATATCAAAAATACGATGTCGATGCAGCAGTACATTACACAGTCGAATCAACTTTTTTGTGTACAATAAGAATGGACGCCATAACTGGATAATCGCTTAACAACAGGCATCTTTTTTTCAATACACAAGTTGAATAACATTTAAATGGCGGAAAAACAGAACAAGAACAAAAAACTCAATCATATGCTCAACGAAGTCTGATTGTAATAATTGTATCCTATACCAAAATGTTAATATTGTACATATCCTAAAAAATGGCGCTCGTTCACCACAAAATGGACGCTCTGCTACCAACAGAAAGCCTTTTTCTGCGAAACGAGTCCTTGAAGACGTCGGTGAGCCACTGCGTCATCGAGGGCTTCATAGCTCTGAAATTACACGCACATAATCAAGAGCTACGAAACCACAAACACTACAGTACTCCATTGGCGTTAACTTCACCCAACATATTACATAGAAAAAATCGAAGTGAACTAAAGTACAAGAAGAAACTGAGGGTGAGACGACCTAGAAACCGCTTCCTATTAAACAGCCTCTTCGAGTGGATTAGAAGATTAGAAGAGGAGATTCAAGACAAAGTTCCCCAAAGTTTTTTCCTCGAGTCTCTTTGAAACAAAGATAGATAAGCTTTCGATGCAACAACTACACATGAGCTGAACAAACCTTCCGCTTCTTATTCCGCGCATTTTCGCAAAGTAGTGGTTCTTGAAGGTCAGAATTACACGAGTAAGGTGCTGCATGAAGTTCTTCACAATAGGCACACAATATCGATCCACCGATCAATATCGATCGGTGGTACCTATTTTTTCATGGTCATTCGATAAGTTGATGATGTGCATAAAACAACCCCTGGACGACGTTCACAACAACCAAAATCAATCAGCCGTCCAATATAAGAGGATTACTAATGACTTTTGTTGCAATGCAAGCCAGTAGTCAGGCTGGTCGCTAGGTGCTGCCTGGTGGTAATCTCGCGCTACGACCCGTACCTACTAGCACATGGGTTCACATAGTTATTTTTTCAAACGGGGTCAATACTCGGGACTAAAAGCTCGAGAAACGCTTACAGCTAGCTTTCCAATATCGCCATATCCTACTAGAGATGGTCGACCAGCCAGCATTCGTTCTCCTATCCGGACAATATCCTCGGCAGACACGCTATCTGAAAACGAAATTTTTACTCGGTTATGCTCTGCATCTATACCGTCACTGAGCTTAGTTAGCTGCACAGCTTTAATTAGCTGCACAGTTTCGAACTGACACTGATTAGGCAAACACTATCATGGCGACGCAAACAAATTAAATATCAACACTCAACACACTTCAATTACAAATGAGCGAGTGCACAGCGTAGAGGTAATAATATCCTTCTTCACAACAACTAGATAATACCCGTTCAAGAAGGGGAAACAGGGAAGTTGTTGAAGCGTAACGAGATCAAAACATACGTTGAGTATACAGAAAACAGAGCTCGAGGACAAACATTTCTCAACATAGCTTTCAACACCGTCAAAATAGAAATTAGCGCCTTTTCCTAGTGAACAAACACTTCCATTGAGACTGCGCTGCAGTTCATCTGCTATTATCTTGCCATGTTATTATGTTTAAATAAAACATGCTTGGCCTGAAATGTTCGCTCATACGCGCCTTTAAGAAAGAAAATACATAGTCCAGCGTGTCTATACTAGCAGTTCGAGAACAATCTATCAAACAAATACACTCATACCTGCAAATTTCTCTGAAGTTTTAGTTCAACATGAGAAATATTCAACCTATTCAACCATTAAAGTTTTAAGCTCGAAGGCAGAGGAAAGAGAAATTCCACAACAATTGACCCTAAAGGCTCTACACTGCTCATCAGTATCCAAGGATCACCACTTACTTTGAAACATCGACTTGATCATAATGAACCTGCACTCTTCAAAGATGTACTTTCCTGACGAGTCGTTTTTAGGAGTTTTTGTGAAGCAGCAAATGACACCTTGCTTGTAAAAAGCCAAAAAAAACCGTTGAATACAAACTCTCATCAGCACGTTGTTTCTCGAAGTACACACACAGCACGAGGTGGTCTCTACTCTTTACCAAGAATAGGCAGCAACGTCGGCGAGCTCTCCGATGACATCCGATTATCACCAAATAACCACTGATCCCCTTCACAAGTGAATTCTCCAGAGAACCGTATGACTGGGGACCCGATCTGGATATAGGCGTTAAACTGATGGTGGCGTCAAGTAGCGACGATGGCTGACGACTTCCTTGTGACCATCATAAGGTACTGGCACAATGAATAAAAGAAGGACAGCGTCAGTCAACCGCTGTTTGTACGTGCCACACATTCTATTATTACTAGACATCCTGGTGGTAATTTGGAAGCGTTTTGGTCTATACAATTAACTGCAACGTCCATCCCAATAGCAGGACAATATCTTATTCTTCCTGCTCAAAACCTACCCCGGACTGATGGAAGGCTTAGTTCGGCTGTGCGAGCTCCGAGCGGGGCTCGCTTTGAGTACGCTACATACAGCGTGGCAAGGCACTGACATAGCTCTCATCAGAACAATGCTCCAAAACAATACAATATGGGAAGCCCACGTGTTCTTTACCGCCCTATAAATAAGCCAACGTGCCAAACGCGTTTTCACAGTTCACCCTTGAAATCCCATACAAGTAGTTCACACAGCGTATTCCACAAATGGACTTCCTCATTTCGACTTCCTCCTTCTAACCGCCTTCAGGAAGCACATTGCTATTCAACATTGCTGTTTCACGCCGTTTTATTTTGTCCATCCGAGATCCATACAACTCTTTCCATCGGTTTTCGGTACCTGGATGTTGTTCTCGGTTTTTCTCGGGATACTGCGTTTGTATCCGCAAAGGTACTCACAATAAATAAATAAATAAATAAATAAATAAATAAATAAATAAATAAATAAATAAATAAATATCCATTGTTAACCGCAAATGTGACAAATGTATAAGCTACATCCACCTATATAATGTTCACACTTCCAACTGAATTTTTCCCCAGAAACGAAGTTTTTCTGACAAAAAACGTGGTTTTTACACATTGATCTCCAACGTTTTTCACATCAATAACGGTCGTCGAATGACTTCGTGTTGTCAACTGACGATGTACTTAAAAAGTAGCTTGAACAACGAGACAAATTCTCAAGCTCCCGTGTCTCCTGCAAATAAAAAGATCTTCAAATAAATGGCTCCTGAAAGAGGACTATCCTGGGAACCGCTGACGCTGCTAGTGTCCACGACAGTTCCAAGGAAACATCAGCTACGAAAAGGGAAAGGTGAAATCTCCTAGCTGCTCGAACAGTTTTATGCCATCAAGTTCCCTTCGAGACACACGCCTACGAAGGCCTATGGTATACCCTCGCCGACGCTCAGAAAAGGTTAAAGATTTCGGAAAAGACGTCACTGCTACGAAAACATGTCACTGGCTTATCGCCAGTTGTTTGGAAAAAAACAGTTCGGAAAACTCGATATTGGCTGGTCGAAAATGAGGTTTATATGTATATAGAACGGCATGAAAAGTAGATTCTGCAAGTTGAACGGCAGGAACCATCCTTATCTGTTAATCCAAGTATAATGAGCGCCGACCGTTCCCTAACAGTACGAAGACGTTAAATGATAGAAAACCAGAACCACAGCTGCCCATCGCCAATCTGGAGATACAGAGGCATGCCTTTGTGACTGCCACTGATCATAAGAATGCCATCGTTTTGCCAACAGCTAACGAAAATTCAGGTGTTACCTCGAAAAGCTTCTTCCAGATTTTCCAGAAGACGATTGCAATAACGTAAAACAAGCCCACAACAAGGGAACCGAACCTATGAACTTTGCCTGTGACGCATCTCTTCCCAGCCACTACGACAAGCGGTAGTCGGCCAGTTAATTTCGTCCATAACGCATTCTCTTCTCTTAGCGCTCTTCTCTATGCTTTGCAATTTTGAGTACAACTTTCTTCAGGGCAGCGGTGGCAGCTGTAATTGTGGATTTCCACTATTTCGATGGTAAGGAATTCGGCCATGGTGATCGTTCTCCTAGGCCCGACCGACCGTTCTCGCCATTCCCTAGTAAAAAAAAAGAAAAAGTTCTAAACTATTCAAGAAACTTAAGGACTCTTCTCGACTTTAAAGACAGGTTTCCGCTTCGGATTCCCCAAGTAAGGAATCGCTATCCATTATATTCTCCAAGGAAGGGTGTATTAGCGCAGTCCGATGAGGCGTCGGCTGCCACGTGCACTTCGTATCGAGGATTTTGCTTCGGATCGCACCTGGGCCAATTAAGCTTTCCATCTCTCCGGGGTTAGTGTACTGAATTTGTGTGGGACGAATGAAACACTAACATGTCCACCGGGTAACACATCCGTTCAGTGTATACATAGACCAAAGACGAATTCCAGTTGCCTGCACGATATTCCATGGAATTAGAATGCGTGGCGCATCCCAACCAAGAATTGGCTGAGCCCGTCAGTATTTAACATTTTTATTACCGTTATTTATCAGGAACAGGACGATGAATTCCCCTACCCCGCAGTAAAATTTTGCGAAGTTAGTAGCACCTCTTCGCTTCCTGAATCTCCATTTTATATAAAAAAAATAATCTAATGTAACGCTGGCTACAACCAACTGAGCTTTCCATCTCTCCGGGGTTAGTGTACTGAATTTGTGTGGGACGAATGAAACACTAACATGTCCACCGGGTAACACATCCGTTCAGTGTATACATAGACCAAAGACGAATTCCAGTTGCCTGCACGATATTCCATGGAATTAGAATGCGTGGCGCATCCCAACCAAGAATTGGCTGAGCCCGTCAGTATTTAACATTTTTATTACCGTTATTTATCAGGAACAGGACGATGAATTCCCCTACCCCGCAGTAAAATTTTGCGAAGTTAGTAGCACCTCTTCGCTTCCTGAATCTCCATTTTATATAAAAAAAATAATCTAATGTAACGCTGGCTACAACCAACTGAAATTTTAAGATAGAAAAAAGGATTATGAGAGTTTGAGAGCATTTTTAAACGTGTGGCTGTGATTTGAATGCCTGATTCACTGGCATCTCAGTTGGAGCACTTTGGCACTGTCCCAGCCGATTTCTCGTTTGGGAAATCCTTAGCATCTCGCTACAGAACCCATCTCTTACAGTGTAGCACGGCTAGAACACCACCAAACGCGCTTGAACTTCTCATCGCCGGCTTATGACCGCCGCGCTACGTCCGCAAAGATCCGCACTAAGAGGGGATTCAAAAAGCACGTCTTTACAATGAACATTGACCTCTCCTAGGCCAACGAATTATCAAATGCGTCAATGAGATGACGGACAAATGCATTAACTAATTCCTCGAATTAGGTTACATCAGAGCACAAAACTACAAAGCATTACGTGCTCTATTTCACATAAAACACAAAACGCGACGAGAGAAGCAAGACTTAGCGGAGGAGAAGAACGATGAAACGTAAGATCTATTCAGGAAATGTTTTCTTCAACTACCCTCATCTACTGGGTTGAAAGTATGTGTAGCGCAGTTGAAAAACGTGATGACTTTCGCGTACATCCAGGATAGGACAAATGTTCAGATCCGTAGGTCTTCCATGCTCCATGCTCTTCATTTCTGAGTTCGGTGAATATACCTGTCTGGGAGGCATAAAAGATTGGCTACTGGCTGGCTACCGCAAAGTATTGTACAGACAAAACTTTCACTTTGTCACTTTGCACCCACGATATTATATCCTATAATAGGATGCACGGCGCATCCCACAAAAAGAACTAACATCCAGCTTTGTTTTTTAATGATACGGTTGCTAATACAAACAATTATCATGACCTACAACGAGCACATTCAAATAGGCAACGAACCTCCGCTCACACCACCTATGCGCTATAAGCTGACATTGGTCTTTCAGACCCTACTGGTCCGCAAATATCATCTCATTTCAAAACCGCAGCTGATGTCTTTGAGATTCACCCAAGGGACAGCAAGCCACTATCCAAGGTAGCAATTGCGCGAAAGATTTTATGCTACAGTCGTCTAATAACATTAGGGCATAGCAGTCACTTCTTCCCAGAGTTAGCCAGTACGTGAACTACATTAAGCAGGAGTAAGTTGGACCTAAAGTAGGCGCGAGTTTTCACCGAGGTAAAGAAGTCCTGTGCTTTAGGCACGGGGCACAACCTTCATGGAAATTGCAGGCATACACAATAGGCATGAAACAATAGGCTGTACGGAAATTAAGGAATGTCTCAAACCTCTACGTTCAAAGCTGATTATCTCAGTTCCAAACAGGCTTTATGAGCAAAAATAACAGCCACCACGAACTATACATACAAACAAGGAACGACCTCATTTATACCTTACATGCAGAACTTTGGAGCTGTACATAGAGGGTACAGTCGCTGACACCTATTTACTAGTGGGTTCAATTCAAGAGCAATACCCAACCGCGACGCAGTGCAGGTACCTAAAGAACAATTCCCATTATAGCAGAACTCCAGCGAGTGTTTGGAATGAAACAGTTGCAGTTGCAGTAGGCCAGCTTTTTAAACTTACACACAGCCAGTAGTGTGACGTTTGGGTGAAAGTTATTATGAATCAGATATTCCTTGGTGATCAGCCTGAACAAAGACAGATTTCCAGATGGACCACAATCTCAGAAATCATTCCAGCCAGACACAAAAATTTACTGATGCGTTACAGAACTCTCTCAAGATTATGCCCCGTCCCAATCACAGACGGATTTGCGAAGAATATAAAACTCAGTGCAGGTAAATAGCAATATCCTTTCCAAAAATAAATTTCTATCGTGCAGAACATGCGCTTCTTTCGAAATCGTCCGCTAAAAGCTTCACCTGAGATTATTCGTGTCTAAAAAGCCCGAAGGACATATGCATTACATTCAGGTCAGTAGGCACGTAATGTTCGTTCAGATCGCATCTAGCTCAGGCAAGCCTTACATTCCCTCGGGCAAGATTAACGGGCGGTCGACTCAAATCGTTATTAAGGCCTATGTTATAGTTCGGCGACGCTGTTGTCGGCGAAAGTGTTGCGCGAGCTGCTACGCACTGCGTGGGACCCGCTCAACACTGTCGCCGACGTCGCCGACAACAGCATCGCCGAAGTATAACATAGGTCTAACACATTTGCGGCGATGTCCACTCACTTGAGCGACGGACGGTGTCCACTTTGAGTGGACGGAGGAATTTTGGGAATAACTTTCTTTATTGATGTTTTCGTTGAATTTTCTTCGCACATTCGCAAATTATAGTAACAAATCAATGTTGGGTGCGTAGGCAAAAAATGATTGGCTTCGTCGTAACTAACAAGACAAGAATTTTTCCTAATACTAAAGCACAATAAGTGCACATACTTCTAGACCAGAATTAATGCACCAACTTCAGATGGAACATGAATTGAACACTTCAATAAAACAATCTAGATTCTGATTGATTATGACAAAAATAAACATTCAACAAGTCGTTGGAGAGCCTCAAACAAGCATATTTTTCGCAACTGGAGCAGTGCGTATAGACACTCTTTCCTTCTTGGGAACATCTTTTCCCAGGATACTGCTCAGTTTTTTATAGCAACCTATGCAGTTCTTCTGGACCTTTCTTGACTCGGCAGTAACGTTTTCTAAGATTCCGTGTTTTTTTTTTCGCGGGTGGCCACATAAATGAGTGGACACACGCGCGCGCCAAAAAAGCGGCCTGCCGTCGCGCGCACTGGGCGCCAAAATGCTCTCGTCGTGAATGTGTTAAGAGCAAATGCATTCTCAAAGTGACTCCATAACATTCCGTAGAAGATGAGTGCTCAACGGATCTCACAGCTAACGCCTACCTTCATCCGTTGTTTAGCACTACAGCGTACCTTACTTCTTATAAGGGTGGTGAACTGAACGGACGAACTACAAGGACGCTTTGTTGTGACCAATACTCTTTCGAGAGGTGGAGCTTGAATCCACACGCTTACCTTTGAAGCCGGGATGGTTCCGCTCCTACACCACTGAAGCCGTTTGATTCATTTCTACAAAGTGTCTTCAGCTTAGCCACGCTTACATCGGTCGCTGGCTAATTCCGACTTCACATGTGAGTGCGGATATTTAAAGGGAAAATAGTGGATATTGAATCTGAATGAACAGCGCCATATGAGTAGAGATAACGCCCGAAAGGCAGAGGACACGGATTCGATTTCTACCTCGATCAAGAATATTGATCGCAACAATCAATACAGTTTTGGGACATCAGAGATTATAGCAAAACATCCCGACCGGTCTTGATCACTTAAATTTTTCCCCAAAACTTCAACAAATAGATGTTGTCAACATAGGACACTGACAGCATAACTGATTAATCGCATCGTGTTCTCCACAGTTATTTAAACCGGCATTTGATTGCTCACACTATAAAATACTTTTACCACATAGCATACGTAGAATGTAATATTTTGAATCATTTCACTACCAGTGACAAAATCGCGTCATCAATGAAGATCCTTAAAACGATGACGACCGCGCGATTTTCGAGTGCCTGTCGTGTAGGACTAATCGATTTTTGCAACGTCGAAAGTCTCTTGATGAAGCATTTGTCGAGAAACTCAATAAGTCAGTAGAAGGACACTGATTTTGTGGAGCACACTTTTCACTACACTATCCAGAGATCGACTACACATAACCAAAAAAAGTTCCTTTGAAAGATTTTAAACCATCTAAAAATATAAATTACGAAGCTGTGACATGACATGATGTGACACGGTCCCACACGGCCGAAAGGGTGTGGCTCGATATCGTGTCACACGATCGTCAAAGTGTTAACACTAAACTCTGCACCGAACAACTGTATACGGCGTATTTAGCTATGATAATGATGGGTGCACTTTTAATAGTCGACAAAACAAGCTGAGTTGCTGCGCATCGCATATTGATCATAAGGTGCAACTTGCGATTTAATAACAGACCAGGCGTCATTTTACCACCGGCGCGACCTAACATCTGGTTCGGAGCTTCGCCCCAAACCCCGAAAAAGAGGCCCTTGACCGCAATGATTTCCTTTCTTCTTCAGACACTCTGACCTTAATTAGGCAGAAAAAAAAACTACTTGTGATATTATGTACGAGAGGATAATTGAATAAGATAGGTAAGACTCCTCAAAACGCACTCCGTAAAAATTGCCCAACTCCATCCCATTCGTTCGACTCCAACTCTGACGAAAAAAAAACTGCAGAACTGCTCGCTCGCCAATGTTAATGTTGTGCTGTGGCGATTGTTTTTTGGCGATTTTTCGAATGTTTAGATTTTAAACCATCTAAAAATATAAATTACGAAGCTGTGACATGACATGATGTGACACGGCTCCACGCGGCCGAAGTCCAGTTCGAATGTCATCTATCGTCGTCGTCGACGATCCTAACCCCGTCATGTTATCGCTCCGCCCGTTACAGGCTGCGGAGGCGACCTGACTGTAGATAGAGTGCGCCTCTCCTGCTCACGAGAGCCCCATCTCGGCTCCTTTCTCCTCTCCCCGTGCTCCTTCCCCTTCTACCTTCTCCCTCTCACTATAGCCGCTGCTAGGCTACCGCTCTCCTAAATATCTATCGTACCACTTATCATATTGCCTGCGGTAATAAACGTAGTAAACCAGTCACTCTGTCTGCTCGTTCTCTTCCTCTAAAAGCCACTGAACCACCTCTTCTGGGACACTAAGTCCTAACCGCCTCTATCACCCTCTATATTTTGGTGCAACGGCCTAACAAGCCTAAGTCTCCCGTGTCAAAGTGTAACAACTTTGGGACCTGGAGCATAAAGTCGATCGAAGATAAGATCGCATTCTCTGATTCAAGAGAATAAGTCGTCTCGTATTCATTACCTAGACGCAAACCATTCCTCAACGGAATAAATCTCCCGTACGCAGTACCTGGAGTAAAAGCCCTCTCGTATTCATTACCTAGAGGCAAAGCATTCCATAAAGGAATAGAATCTCCCGTACAAAGTACTTGGAGTAATTTCTCTTAAATTTGAGAAAAAAAAAGTAAAAGTCGCAAAAATGGCGCTTTACTTCCACAAAGCACCCATTATGCTGTGCTCAAAAACGCTTAATGAGCTAGTAGCACTCTATAAGAGTTACTTGTCAGTTGTGGAATACCCAACGGCTGATGAAGAAAATTATGAAAAATCTCGTTCGAGAATAGCACTTTTGCTGAGCGCATTAAAGCAAGTCAGAGAAGGCAGAGAAAACCTTCAAAAATTGTACAACGAGATCAGAGACGAGTATAGGAATTGTAAAAACAAATCCGAGAAAAAAGATCTTATGGCAGAGATCGAACAAATAGAGCAGGAATCGCAGATACAAGTAGCGATTGCTGACGCAAGCGAGTTGATCTTTAAATTGCATCATCATATTCGAGTGATATCCGCTGCAGTACCTAACTGCATATCCCCTTTCGCTAAGGACAGACATACAGATACAGAAACGTTCCGTGCTTACTGCATGCCAGTATGCAGTGAGTCCAACCCGCTGGCTGGGGCTTAGCTCTAGTGAGCGGGATAATGACCGACATAGTTCACTTGTCATTAAGCCTACCTATGGACAACATATTCATGTGATTTCCACCTCAAACGATCAACTAATTTTTTTCAACTTGTTGTCTATAAATGCTTGTCAAATGCTAAATTGTCAGTTTCGCTATTTTAGGCACAATTCTGGTGCAAGAATAAATGAATAAATAAATGCATAAATAAATAAATAGATAAATAGGTAGTAGGATGTCTGCGCAAAATCCCACAGAAGTGGGCATGCAAAATATCTGCTCGAAGGAAGGATCATGCACTCCTTTGTTCAAAGTGAAATTGTACAAGATTTCAGTATTGAAGCACACGTCAAAAGCTAAGGAGCTAAGCCAGAATATCTCGGTTGTTCCGTTACCACTTCAAACAGCAGCATATACTACTTTCGCTGAGTGAAATCAAAGTGAGTAACATCAAAAATGCAGGCATTCTTAGTGTTAGTAACAGACAACAGTCCACTAGTATGAGATTTACCTAAGACTGTAGAAGAAATTTAAAGAAACTTACCAATCTTCTCTAAATACTCTTGAGGTTTGCGCCGATAGCCATGTCCGATTACTTGCCGAGCCAAATCTTCGAACATTACTGGTCGAACTTCTAAGTTCATCATTAACTGGGATTTGAGTTGAATTTTCGCTCTGAACAGATTAATATGAAGAACCTAGTATCCATGTTTATCACATCACATTCACTGACACCAACCTTTCGAGCTCTTCCTTCTCCACACTTTTAAGCAGTTTGAAAAACTGATCAAGAATAATGACTAGAACATCGTTGATCTGGAATGACACATACAACATCATAGGGAACACTCTTGAAAAATAGCTGCATAAGACGTGGAAACCCACCTTCTCTGGGTCACTACTGGCATGAACACAAAACAAGCCAGCGTCAGCATACGAGTGATTGAAGGCAGTAGCGCCGTAGATCCAATGACACCTTAACTTCGAGGTTTCAACACCTCTACAATACTCAACCTGTAGGCCACACCAAAAACAGGGACACACCTATTCATGACTTCTGTATATAGTCGTGTATACATTCCTTTCCCAGGACCACCAGCCGAGAAGGACCCACCACCCCCTAGAAGCATATGAAGCACGCAAAAGGCGACAAAGTCGGGATCCCTGAATCGTATGATCTATACGCACATGTAAACAAGAGACACGAAAAAAATGCTCACTTATAGCTAGCTCCTTCAAAGCCGAGAGCAACATGAGCTAGATTCGGATACGGCGTACCAACGGCTAGCGTAGACAGGTCCTTGTCTATCTAAAAAAAGACCTTATTCAAAACCTTTCAAGGCCAATGTTTCAAGCATACCCACAGTGTATCGTGTCCTCGTCATTCAAGACTTGAAAAAGGCTATGCTTCATCAAACGTGCTCATGCAATTTCACGCCAAGATGCATTTACTTAATCAGCCCTTCACAATTATCGTGAGATCACCAGGTAAAAAATGTTCTGCGTTTAATCCGTCCTTAGAAGGCATTTGTCTATCCGACCGACACACCAAGTGACGTCAACAGTCAGCTTGACCTTCAGCGGCGAACGACTGCGGATAATGCGCTTATCGAAAGCGGCTTCTAACTCTCTCAAAGTATGGCCGCAGCTGTAGCTGTAATTGAGACAACGTGCACTCGAACACTCTTTAAACTCATGTAGCACGGAAGCTGACGAGCAGCGTTCAGCAAAGAAGACATTTAGAGATTATTACAAGCTTATCCCAATAATGTAATACACTAAAAGCGAGAAGCTACTTAGAAGCAAATGTCAAGGCTACATATTTTGTCCAAAGAGCAGACATTATATAATTTGGTAGAACGCGAAGGATAAAGACTGTAATGGTTATTGCAAACGCGAAGGATAAAGAATGTAATGATTATCGCAATTGAAGTGATAGTAAAAGTGCTATAGAGCTGGTCAATCTGGAAAAGAAGAGAAAGCTGGGGCACATCGGGAAAGGGAGAGAAACCCGTATTCAAGTCCATCCCTATAGTTAGGGTAGTGTACTTCGTAAACTTAAAAAAAACCTATGGAAGTTACTAAATGACACAAGAGTGAGCACTTTCTCAGCAACTAAAGCAACTAATGGTTGCTGCTAATATTAGCACACGAGATTTTCAGATGGATGTTTTTTATTCAGCAGGGCTTGATATTTCGACGCTAGGTCGGCTTCAGAGACCTAGATTCATCGCTAAGGACCGATGTTCGCCCTGCGCTTTAGGCCAGCAGCAGAGTCTTGCGGGTGCCGCGGGCCCGCCATGACAACGGCGGGTGGTGCAGCCCCGCGACGCAACACTGCGTACTTTTGCCGGAAGGAACGAAGAAATGGAGAAAGAAACGAAGAAATGCATTTTTCAGGGTAAGACTAGAGGGAAGGGGGGAGGGTTGTAAGTAGCAAGCTGAGTGCTGTTGTTGCCCCTAACATTTGTACGTCAACGGCTTACGATTATGATTCGTTAGTATACATTGCATCCGATCGAAAATTTCGGATAACGCAAATTCCTCGAACCACGGATTGCTGGTTGAATTTGACAACGGAAATTCCGTGAGCCCGGTCTTTTGAATATTTCAGAAACGAGCAATTTCGCGGGCCATGAGTTTTTGGAGATTCGGAACGGGGTATCCGAAAATGATTGATTCGGATCCAATAAATCCTGCTTAGAATTGACGATATTTGCATTATGACGCTGAGCCTTGGCCTTCTTTCCGTCCATCTTTCACGCTCCTTTTAGATTCTTTATCTAACTTTTATGTTACAGACTTTTACATCAGAGAAGAATTAAATTAAATAATTAATTAAATTATTTTTAATTAATTAAATTTGCACATGCCACGTAGTCGATTGGAGAAGGCGCTAACTCTCGTGTGCACCTCAAATCACACCTATTAGTTCGGGTCCCGCCGAGACTAGCTAAGCCTTTCACCCCTCAGGGACCGGTAAATAGGCGCCGGAGCACTGATTGCTCCATCGACTGACCCCCAGCGTGTCTTGCATAAGCCAGATACGAATTCGAGTTGACACTTCATTGTGTCCCATTTAATGAAGCTTCCAACGGTCGGGAACAAAAGAAAACTCCCCTCCCTACATGCTTCCTATCTGGTCACGCCCTCCAGCGGGTCTCACCCGCAGCTCCTGGCGCTGCGGGTGAGAGCCGCCGTGAACCGCGGTAGCCCTCGAGGACCCTTGCGTGCGGCGGCTCCGCGACAACTCGTCCGCGCCGCGGCTTCCACCACAGTGGCAGCGCGGGTCCCACTGCGGCGGGAGCGATTTGGACGAGTTCTCACGGTGCTGCCGCGAGACTCTGTAGAGGCCCTTATAAGGATAAAAATTAAAGGACGGCGTTAATCAATCCGTTTTGAGATGTGCCACGCATTCTACTTCCACGGTATATCGTGGAGGCACTTTGAATACGGCCAATACAATGACTTGTGCCGAGAAGCGAGTCAATGGTTTATCCATCCCAGACAAGTCCGGAACCAATCCTCCCATCCCGGACGAATGGAAGGCTTGGTTGGATTGGGCCCCGTGCATACTTCCCGTCGCCGCGATTCCATCGCGGCGATGAGTTTTGCAGAGCGACGCGAAAGAATTTGAATTTCTCTGTGCTCGACGCATCGCCCATCGCTCTACAATGGGGCGCGACGGCGATCCGTCCAGGACCAAACGCTAAACACCGCGCGCGGCGCGAAAAAGTATGCCATGCCCGCGATGGGCGCGGGAAGCCATCGCGCATGCCGACCGTTACTGTTGCGGCGGCCGCGGCGAGGTTTCCTTTGACTATTCGACCGCGTGCGGCGGAATGGCCATGAACTGAGCGCCGCGATGGCATAGCGGCGATGGAAGTATGCCCCCGGCCTAACCGAGAGCCTGGTATCGGGTACAAGCGCCAGCCGACACCTCCTCTGGCAGCGCTACACGCCCACTTCCTGCGTTTGGTAACAATATAATATTAGGTGAGACCGGAAGTTTCCGCCGTTTCCGGGTCTTCAATTTTCACGCGTTTCTTTAATTCTTATACTCCAGGCTTGACAAGAGTTTTTGGAATCGGCACGGCGTTGCCAAGAGCAAGAGATTACCCAAAGGAATATGTAGAAGAAAAGCACTAGTGACTTCTTCGTAATTTAGCCCAAGGTTGCAAGCTAAAAGGTATCCTGATAAGCTGCCTCTTGCATGAAAAAAAGAAAGAGAATCATTCAGATAGATACGTGCGCCAACAGCAACCTCAGATTTTTTCATTTAACAGAAAAGGAAAGAACATTTTGCAAACGGGCAGGTAGGTATTATTAGGAGTATATATAAGAATCTGTCCTCTTGCATCCCTCGCCTTGCCCTCCGAGCGGTCGGTCTACTTCGCCGCTCTTCACCAACCATACCGGAGATGCCCGTCGATCCAGGAAGCCGTGGAACAGCAGGATCGAGTGAGTTCCAAGCTCATTTAGAATCAATCCAGGTAGCGACGCTAAACGTCAGAAGACTAGCCACCCGGAAGCGGCTACTGGAACTGCAAGAGTCGTTGAAGACAGCTTATGTGGACGTCCTGGCGCGTACCGAACTAAAATGGAGAGGAACCGGTTGTATGGACCTAAGCCACAGATTTTTCTATGCAGGCCCAGAAAACGCTTAAGATCCGTCAGGCACTGGGTTTCTAGTGAGTAGCCGCCTTCGTGGAATCATTCTCTCGAGAGAGCGACAGATTATCTCATCAGGACTTACGATTCGAAAACCGCATAGTTCGCCTAATCTCTGCCTATGCACTCCGTCTACGAATTGCAGTTCCGAGCATGATGGCGAGTATCCCCTTTTCTTAGAAAAACTCGATACGACGCTGTCTCAGCCAATACGGAAATGTGTTCTGTGTACAAAGAGAAACTCTGGGAATACCCATAGATCAAACTTAGTTGAAGTGCACCCAATACTTCTGGGCGACTTCAATGCAAAAATCGGATCGAGGGAAAGCCTTATTGAAAACTCTGTCGGACCTAATGGGTATGGTGACAGAAACGAAAGGGGACAGCTTCTTGTAGAGATGTGCGAGAAACTCCGAATACGAGCAGTGGCCTCCTTCTTCAAAACACGGAATGGAAGAAAGTGGACGAGGAGAGCCCCAGATGGAAAAACCCGGAATTGTATCGACCACATTTTTGCATGTCGACATCTTCAATTCAAAAGTGTAAGAACAGGATCTATAGAATTCGAGACGGAGCATCGTTCACTCAGGGGTGTGCTCCGCTGTCCAAAACTTACCGTGAAGAAGAAGAGGAAACTACACTCTAGCAGATGTTTTGATGCTAGTCTCTACCAACATGCAGACGCTAGTCTCTACCAACATGCAATCTCGACCACTTGCCCTCCTCAGTTGAATTCGCCTTCCAATGGATACGATGAACTCTGCCACTACACCAGCTGTGCGGCGAAGACCGCAACACGCCAACAAGAATATCGCAGCGACCTATCAGTCAACACGATATCACTAATGAAACATCGACAAACTCTGAAGAAAAACGTTGCAACAGCGGTCGACCGAGTTAGCTACACAGAAACATGTAAATTGCTGAGGCGAATGATAAAAGCTGATATCCGTGAACACCATTGTCAGCTTGTTGAGAAGGCCATTCAGTCAAACCGTACTCTCAAGAAGATCATTCATGAAACATCGGTTGGAAGGAAGCAATTGTTCCAGTTGAGGAATGAGGAGGGGTTATTGTGCAAAACCAAAGACGAGATTTCCTCTACGGTAAATCACTTCTACGAGCAGCTATACACATCTACCGTTGCCGTCACATATACTCCAATCGACACGGATATCCAATGCCCATTGTTTCTACAAGGTGAAATAGAGGCAGCCACCAAATCCATGAAACCAGGGACAACTCCAGGACATGATCATGTTTCTACGGAGATGCTGGAGCTTGGCATAGATAGTCTGGCTCCACTAACAACTGATTTTTTCAACCACTGCTTGTGTACTCTATCCGTGTCCGACAAGCTGGCAGATTCCGTAACCATGCTTTTATATAAGAAAGGCGACCCACTTGAGTTGAAAAACTATCGTCCAATTTCTCTCCTGTCTGTCTTATACAAACTTCTCACGAGAGTAATTCTCAAGCGGCTCAAAGAGGTATTGGACGCTGAGTAGTCTCCTGAACAAGCCGGTTTTCGAAAAAAAACTACTCTACTGTTGATCACTTCCATGCTGTAAATCAGCTGATTGAACGATGCACCGAATACCAAATTCCTCTCTTCATAGCATTCATTGACTATGAGAAGGCCTTTGATACAGTAGAAGTGAATGCGTTATGGATGGGCCTTCAAGAACAAGGAGCGAATCGCCCGCTTATTGAACTGCTTCGTGAAATCTACTCGAAAGCGCAGTCTACAGTTCGTCTCCGAGGAGTAGACGTTCCAATAAGAGTTTGTCGAGGAGTCCGCCAAGGTGATACAATTTCACCAAAACTTTTCAGCTCAACGCTAGAGCATATTTTTCGGAAACTTACTTGGAACGGTTATGGAATATCAGTTAACGGAACTTGGCTCACCAACCTTCGCTTTGCTGAAGACGTTGTACTAATTTCAAAAACCGAAGAAAAACTGCAAACCATGATTAACGAGCTAGACCAACACTCGCTTAGCTGTGGTTTGAAAATAAGTGCCTCAAAAACGAAGGTAATGGCGACCTCTGATACATCCATCACCTTCAGGAGAAAGGACGTTGACAATGTGAAGTTTACCATATATCTCGGACAAGATATCTCCTTCAATCGGGACATTTCCAAAGAAATCACTCGTAGGATTGTGCAGGCTGGAGCAATTTCTGTCGATACGCAAATTTTTTAACATCGAGGACAGTCGAGATAAAGTGGAAACGACGCCTTTTCAATATGTGTATATTGCCTTCGATGCTGTATGGTGCTGAGTCCTGGACTCTGTCAACGTCAGCCAAGCATAAACTTGCAGCAGCGCAAAGACGCATGGAACGTCAGATGATTGGTGTGAGTCTTCGAGATAGAAAGCGAACGTGTGGCTGCGAGGAATTACTAAAGTCAAGGATGTGGTCGACTGTGCCATGATAAGAAAATGGACATATTGCTGGAAGATCTCTAATACTTTTGATAATAAGTGGTCTCGTCAGATTATGGAGTGGTGTACGCCGTCCAAACGAACATTGGGACGACCAAAATCTAGATACGAGATGTATTCCAGAAAACCTTTGGAACGTGCAATTAGCAAGAAGAAGCAAAAATGAAAACAAAACGAGAATGGATCGATCTAGTGAGATGCCGCGTATTGTAAAATATTGAAAGGCAAACAAATAAATAAATAAATAAGAATCTATAATCCCATAAAGCTGCCTTTTCTCGTAGACGTTGACTTTTCGACCACTGCCCTATTTCTGCATTAATGAATCTCCTAAATGTGATGCTCATCTATGTCATTTCCTCTGCCTAGTTCACTTTGCAACCGGTTTCCTCTCCAGTTCTAGCTCTGGTTCTAACGATTTCTTCACCATAGTAAGCTTCAGTTGTTTTTAGGGCAACTTGCTTTCTAACGTTTAAGGTTGAGGCTGTAAGACAGACGTTGCAAAAAAAACGCGAAAAAGCAGAAAATGTGGAGTGGCTAGCTCCTCCAACCTGAGAGGCTCGCTGAACCATCTGCGGCCAAGCACTATCGTGAACAATCTGATCCCTTTTCAGGAAAATCACAAAATCAAAGCGATGCCTTTTATACGATGCCGTGCCGCCATGGTGGGACATCACATCTCACAATACACTATGAACTCGCGACATTGGTCCCAATCAACAAAAACACACTTTCCCTAAGTGTACCTACCCTTATCACTCCATGTAATAGGTTATAGTTGCCTTCGCATTTACCTGACAATAAACTGAATTGCTACAGGGACAAACACAAGGTGGGTGATACTTAAGCTGGGACACAGGCAAATAAATATTATTCCTGAACTGATCTCGCTATTAATACCATAACTCCCGTGCTCCTTAGCTAGAGAAGCACGGCAAGCATGGATTGGAGCTTGTCTTGAGCTCTTCTTCGTCGTTTGTCCCTCTTTTTACAAGTACCTTTCCCCTTCTGGAGCAGTGACTCCTTTCCTTATGATCAGGTCCTTCATCGGGATGGACACCAACCATTTTCCGCCATCCTCCAAAATGTTTCTTTTTCAGGCAAATTCAGGCTCATTATAATTCACGTCTGTAGTGAAGTACCCCAAACTTCGATGTTCAACCGTAGTCCGAACGTCACCGAGCCGTCGCAACAATCCTACGCTTGTCGTTCGAGCTCACCATGGCCTTCTGCACACCGACACATCTCAAAATTTAATACATTACAAACATTCAGTTTCAGTAACAAAATATTATACAAAAATCGTAGAAATGGCAAGCTGGGGTATGAATAATGGGTGCCTGAAAACAACTACGCAAAAATTCCGTCACAAGACTTCATTCGAAAGTCGTCTCTTGCTTAAACATTCTTGTTTTCCACTTCGTTTAGACCCCTGCCCTCTTCATTACAGACGTTGAAGGCTCTTATATTCCTGTGATCAGTCGCTATACCGGGTATAGCCTATGTTATACTTCACCGACGTCGCCGAAGTGTGACATAGGCCTATATTCGGGATATGTCCATTGCACCTCAGGCACTCTTCCCTATATCCAGCCGGATAGGTGCTATATCCATCACTGTCCTGACATCCTAATTTCCTCGCGCGAAAGATTCACCTGTACGTTACATTCTCATTTCAGCTGAGAGCCGCTATCCAATCAACACCTTATTGAAGCTCAATTCCTCATAACCGTAGAGAATGACATGCCTGACTACTGTTCTACAGTACTGCTGTCTTCCTAACTGACTTCTTCAATCATCAGGGAGTTTGCGACATGATTGAAAACCTGAGTAAGTAAAAAGTAATACTATAGTGGAAAAGAGGTACTGCAGATACATTTTGCACCCTGTATCACCAGCATCACCTGTAGTACCGTCGATCATCGAGTTGCCCTGTTGCATACCATAATGTTCCAATACATCTTCCTCGCTCGAAGGACACGAAAAGCGTCATATTGATCGTTCAGGAAGCCCGACCAACGCGTTGTTGGGCGTCCTGGTGTTCTCATAACATCCCGCGGAATCCAGTCGGTAACGGCTCTCATCCACGGGTGTAGACGAGGCGCATTACGCGGCAGATCAAACAAATTTTTGACGACGGCCCATGCGACAGCGTCTCCGATCTTCGAACGTCGACGGAGCTCGGAACTCCGAATTCCTTCTCTTATTTGCGTGAGTAGTGTCCACACCGACCATCTTCCTCTCGATTCCACGCTGCGCAACGCTGATCGCGTGTTCATCCTGCTTTCGTATGATCCAGGCCTCTGAGGCGTATGTTAGGGCAGGAAGAACAGTGGAGTCGAAAAGGTGGGCACGGAGTCGGACGTTCTTCGTCTTCTTTGCGACTTCTTCGACGCTCTTGAAAGCTCCCCAAGCCGCTCGTTTCCTCCTGCCCAGCTCTGGCGCTAGGTCGTTGGCCATATTGACTTCGCGACCCAGATAGACGTAGCTGGAGCATTCGGAGATGTTCGTTCCGTTGAGCGAGAATGGGGCATCAGAAACTTGTCCGTTCCTCATGAACACCGTCTTCGTAACATTCGGCTGCAGTCCAACGTTTCCAGATACACGATCGAAGTCGGCCAGAAATCGCTCCGCCTTGTTAACGCTCAGTGTTGCAAGCACGATGTCACCAGCGATACGAAGCGTATGTAGTTGCGGGCCGTCGATCTTCAATCCCATGTCTTCCCATTCTAGATCGAAGCATAGCACTTTCCGAGGGTCGCAGCTGAAGAGCTTCAGGGATGTGGTATTCCTTTACCAAACCTCTCTGCTGACGTTTACGACGACGTCGTTCTATGTAAAATGGCGAGATCCTGGTCGTGAATCTACTGTACGGCTCTCGAAGGAGTCCGATGTATTGGACCGCCTCAGTTTCGACGGAAACGAATGCCTTCTTCAGATCGATCAACTTAAGGCCCAGCGGCAGCTTGTACTCTGTACTGAGTACAAGAATTTACACCCACACAAGAAAATTTGACTCACTGCTCAATGAATAAGCACTAGAGCCATGTAAAACGTCGAGATGAATAGAATGCTAACTTCAACCTTTGTAATTTACCCTAGAAATCCGTAGGAAGGATGAATCCGTTATTCCTTCACTCTCATTGTCCGCAGTGCTGGCCAATTTCTTAAATACGAACTTCTTATAATGAGGCAAACGAATGCGTCAGGCAGAGCAGGTTTCAAAGAGAACTGAACGACATCCTTCACAACTCATCACTTCTATCGTGGTGCTACTAATGATGGGTAGATTTAAGTGCTTATGTATGCATCTTAAACCTCGAAAT
>OX375870.1:74663669-75102811 GCA_947359475.1 Heligmosomoides polygyrus bakeri
GGTACATACGCCAATTGTCGGCTGTCTTGTCGCTGAGAAAAGCGTGATATAGTCTTTTCTTCTCTTTGACTTTTTCCTTGACGTATATATATATATATATATATATATATATATATACGTGATATAGTCTTTTCTTCTCTTTGACTTTTTCCTTGACGTATATATGTATATATATATATATATATATATATATATATATATATATATATATATATATATATATATATATATATATATATATATATATATATATATATATATATTAGGTTGTCACATAAGTTCTGTCCGATCCCGATAGGCGTTACTTTGTGATTGTTTTTTTCATGTATAGAGAAAGTAATTGTATATATGTTGTATACTATTTTGTAGCGCTTGCTTCGCTCTATAAAACTTGGTGTGTTGCCCTTAAAAAGTCGTGAGCATTGCTTCGTTTTAGGTGCTGGACGAAACCATGGAAAAAACGCACTTGAGGGTAATAATGCTTCATGAGTTCAAGCTTCGCCGCAGTGTTAGCGAGGCAACTCAAAACATCAAGATGGCATGGGGAGAGGACTCCGCTAACGAACGCACCGTGCGCAGATGGTACCAGAAGTTCCGGGTTGGAGACGTGGACCTCGAAGACAAGGACCGCTCAGGACGACCAGCCAAATGTGATGACGGACGTTTGAAAGAACGAGTGGAAGCCGATTCACGAGGAACTGCGCGTGAGATGGGGAGAGAACTTCAGGTCAGTCGTACAACCATTTCGAGGCACCTAGAGGCGATAGGAAAGGTGAAAAAGCTGGATAAGTGGGTGCCCCACGAACTCACTGAGGAGCAGCAGAGGTGTCGCCTGGAGATCTGTTCTTCCCTTACTATAAGGAACGAAAACGATCCATTTCTTGACAGGATAATTACCTCTGACGAAAAATGGATCGTGTACGACAATCGAAGAAGATCAGCGCAATGGCTGGATAAGGAAGAACCGCCGAAACACTTTCCCAAACCTAGCCTCCATCCGAGGAAGGTCATGCTCACTGTCTGGTGGGCTGCAACTGGTATTATCCACTACGACTTCTTGAAGCCTGGTGAAACCATCACGGCAGAGAGGTACAGTCGTGAATTAGACGTGGTTCACCAAAAGTTGCTTGAAATGCGTCCTGCACTGGTGAATCGAAGAGGACCGATCCTTCTTCACGGCAACGCCCGTCCACATGTCTCGCATCTGACCACCCAAAAATTAAACCAGTTGAGATATGAAGTTCTCCCTCATCCCGCTTATTCAACAGACCTAGCTCCAACGGACTTTCATCTTTTCAAGCATCTCGATGGTTTCCTCAAGGATAAAAACTTTACTAATGTAGCAGATATCGAAATTGCCTTCGAGTGTTTCATTGCTTCTAGAAATTCAGATTTCATCCGAAATGGAATTAATGCTCTTGTATATCGTTGGCAGAAGTGCATTGATTGTAACGGTTCTTACTTTGATTAATAAACTTTATTTTCTGCTGAGATACTACACCGCAAAGTTGCCGTCGAAAATCGGACAGAACTTATGTGACAACCTAATATATATCAGTTCACGTCGAGCGGTCATTGAGTGCGGTCGGTGCTACTTATTCTCTGATACCGATTCTTCTCCGTGATATAACGTTCAAGATGGCGTCTCCCTCTCTGGTCGTCCTTTCGCTCGAAGCCTCAAGAAGCTTAAGAACCAAGAAGGAACCGACTTCAACGCAACACCTTCGGCAGAAATCGCTTCGGCTCTCGAGCAACTACGAGTCGACAAGAAAACGCCGACGTTCTTAAAGAAGTTGGTCAGCCACATTTTCCACGTACAAGATCATCTTTCTACTCTAGTGGCCAAAAACCTCGAGCTGCATGAGGAGAATTCTCGTCTTCGTGCTGAAAATGCGGCTCTAAAGCAGGCTCTTGCTAATTCTAAGTCGGTTGCTGCCCAATCTTCTGTTCCGCCTTCATCTGCTGAAGATAGTTTCGAAGAAAAGGAACGCCTTCGCTCAATAGTCATCAGTGGCATATCCGAATCTAACTCTCCTTCATCTGTAACTCGAGCTCTTCATGATGTTGATGCTGTAAAACAAATATTCGATCACCTAGAAATTGAGTGTGTACCACAAGTTGTGTTCAGGCTAGGTAAACCTTCTGAGGGTAGATCGCGTCTATTGAAGGTTGTTTTGCCAAACACATATTATCAGAAGTTATCACTCAGAAGAGCTTCTAGGCTCCGATCCTTTTCCTGCAGAGGGGTGTATATCCGCCCTTCACTTACTAAACAGGAAAGGGATCGGATCAGAGAGAGCAGACTTGCTACAAATAGGCCCGCAATAGACATTAAGCTCACTTCTCAAGCAACCCAATCTTCTGCGGTAAACTAACGAGTCTTCCTCGGGTACCTGCAACGAGCCTAAAATGTTTTTATTCTAATATCAGGTCTCTTCAGAAAAATATTTCGTATTTGATGTTTGCTGCAAGACGCTCCAACTATGACCTTATAATGCTTACTGAAACTTGGTTAAGTGATATTAATGACCTTGTACCAATTCTTGGGCAGATGAATTCAACCTATTACTTTGTAAGATGTGACAGAGCTCAAAAAAGGGGTGGTGGTGTTGTTGTACTTATTAAGCGTTCCATAGCATTTGAGGTTGTCTGGTGTGAATCTTATCCCAATGCTTTTGAAATTATCTCCTGTGATTTGAAACTGCTTCAATCCACTGTCAGGACAATTGTGGTCTATAGGACGCCTAGTTGCACCACTAGTGGTACGATACAGCTTATCAAGGCTTTAAGTGATTTAACCGCATTTGAAGGGCAATGCATTATAAACGGCGACTTCAACTTTCCAGATATTGACTGGGTTAAGGTTCCTCTGCATGCCACTTCTTTTACATCACAAATGTTTCTCAATTTTTGCAACTCTAACATGCTTGTTCAAAAAGTTCACAAGCCAACTCGCGGTAGTCATACACTTGATCTTGTTCTTTGTAGCGACACTAAGCTAATACGTGATGTACTTGTTTCTGCACCAACTGGGTCAAGTGATCACAACAGCCTCTCTTACAATGTAGAGACTTTCATAAATCCACTATACTTCCGCCTCCGGAGGTCTTTCCACAAAGCCCCGTATGACTTCATTTGCAGCTACCTGTGCTCCTTCGATTGGAGATTTATTTTGGAGACACTTCCTGATATCAACGATAAATATGAGTTTTTTTCTATCAATTTTGCACGCATCAATTCAAGAATTTGTCCCTTTAGAGAGGCAGGCCCTAAAAAGATGCAACATTCCACCGCACCTGTCCAAGCTCTTTGAGATTAAAGAAAAAGCATGGCTGGACTACCAAAAAAATCCATGTCTTCAGGCTAGTGAACGCTTCAGGCTTATTAAAACTAAATTTGATCGCCTTATCAAAAAGTACAATAGCTACATCGAACGAAAACTTTTGGACAATCCAAAAAAATGCTCGTTATATAAGTTGTTGAACTCAAGGTCGAAGCAGTCAACTAAGATCCCTACGCTAGTTGATGATGAGGGTAACTCAGCTGTCAGTGATTTTGAGAAAGCCTCCATGCTAGCCGCACATTTTAAAAAATCATACTCCATTGAGGCTGATAATGAAAGCTGGTCTGAGTTAGCCTTTTCCGCTCAAAGTGAAGTGCCTCACCTGATAGCTTAGTTTGGTTTCACAAAGAGGACATTTTCAAGCATCTGAGTAACTTACCGCTATCTTATACCACTACTCCTGATGAAATACCTGCCTACTTCATCAAAAAAGTAGCTGTAGCCTTAGTAGCTCCTCTTGAGCACATTTTCAATTTTAGTTACATGCATAGCGAAATTCCAAATCGATGGAAGCATGCATTTGTCACTCCTATCCCCAAAAAACCACCACACGACTTAGTATCTAATTATCGTCCTATTAGTATCACATCAGTGTTTTCCAGAATATTTGAGAAAATTCTGAAAGTGGCTCTTGTAAACCATATAGAAACACATGAGGTTATACCTAAGAACCAATATGGTTTTAGAGTCGAAAGATCGACTGAGACCTTGATGCTATCTACCTTAGATGATTGGACCAAGTCACTGGATGATAACACTGATGTTGATGTGGTCTTTTTTGATTTCAGCAAGGCTTTTGATAAGGTGCCCTTCAAAGAACTTATTTTCAAGCTTCAAATTTTTGGAATTCATCCCAGAATTGTTAAGTGGGTAAAGAACTTCATCACAAATAGATCCTTCCAAGCAAAGGTGAATGACAAATTTTCTCACACGTACTCAATAACAAGTGGCGTACCCCAGGGGGGTGTATTGTCACCGATTCTTTTCATCATCTACACTTCCGATTTACCTGTCTTAGTTGAAAGGCGTGGCGTTAAGTGCAAAATGTTTGCAGATGATATAAAAGTATACAAGAATATTACCAGTGAAGAGGATCACTTTGCTCTCCAATGTGCTGTTTCAGATGTTGCCGATTGGTCGGACAGGTGGAAATTACCTATCTCAGCTCAAAAAACTCGGGTTTTTCATTTAGGCAATTCAAATTCGGTTAAACACATTTACAGCCTTGGTGGTGGCAACCTACTCAGTGAAAACAGTCTGCGTGATCTGGGCTTCATCTTAGACAAAAAACTTAGTTTTTCAGAGCATTGCGAGACGATTGCAAAGAAAGCTGAAAGAGTTACTTACAACATTTTTAGAGCGTTGTCTACAAATTCAAAAACTCACTTGCTTCTTGCATACAAATCATATGTTCGCCCAATACTGGAGTATGGCACCACTGTGTTCAATCCTCACCTTAAGCGCTGCATACAGAGGCTAGAATCCGTTCAGAATAGCTACACTAGAAAGCTATGGTTACGCTTAAATGGCTATGACTACACCTCCATTCCATCAGCGCCTGATCGTAATAAAATATTCGAGCTGGAATCACTTGCTATTCGTAGGAAGCGAAACGATCTAATTATGATTTTCAAGATGATGACTGGAAAAGTTGCACTTCCACTTACTGAGCTTTACACAGTCCATCATTTTACCACTAGGGGTTGTAGATCTAAAATTCACTATTCTACGGCCAAAAGTTATGTTCGTGCCTCCTTTTTTACTCAAAGGGCCGGTTCTGAATTCTTGATGTTTACCAAAAAACATACTTTGCCATCTTCGATTAACCAATATAAAAAGCTCGTTGGTAGTTATCTTAAGACTCGCTAATTCGCCGTTTCTTGTATTTTTGTGTTTATTACCAATGTGTTGTCTTGCTGGTCTTTATTTCGTCGCGTGTTGTCATACACGTATAAATAAATAAATAAATATATAGTAGGATATATATACATATACATATATATATATACATATATATCCTACTATATATAAAAGAGTAAGCGGTTGTGTCTGTCCTTCCGTCTGTCCGTCCATCTGTCCGTCCGTCTGTCCGTCCGTCTGTCCATCTGGCCTTTCGTAAACGTCGAGTAGTAGGCATTACGGTTCAGGAGAGGTGTCACCTACGTCGTGTTGAGAGAGGTCAGAAGACGTGCCGCCGATGTCACACAAAGGGCGTCCGAGTTCCGAACGTGTGTCATCGACGTCGTGAACGCGAGCAACCGAGTTCAGAAGAGGTGTCACCGACGTCGTTCAACAGCGTCTGGGTTCAGTACACATGTCATCAATGCCGCGAAAGGTCTGCCCGGAATCAGACGATGTGTCACCAATGTCGCGCCAAGTGTTCCGGATTCAGACGACGTGTCAACGATGTCGCGCAAAGCACGTCCGGCTTGAGAAGACATGTCACCGACGCCGTTCGTCAGAAGCCTGGGTTCACAAGAGGTATCATCGATGTCGCGAAAGGCCTGTCCGGATTCAGACGACGTGTCAACGATGTCTCGCGAAGTACGCTCGGGTTGAGAACGCATGTCACTAACGTTGTTCAACAGGCGTCCGGGTTCAGAAGAGGTGTCACCGATGTCGCGTCAAGGTTCCGGATTCACACGACGTGTTACCAGTGAAGGTGGGACCAGTAATGGGAACCGGTGAAGGACGGGGGTCCAGTAAGGAGGGCCGGTGAAGGATGGGGGACGGGACCAGGTGAAGGGGGACCGGTGAAGGAGGGAGGATACAATGAAGGGGGGGGGGGGACCGGTGAAGGAGGGAGGATCCAATGAAGGGGGGGGGACCGGTGAAGGAGGGAGGATCCAATGAAGGGGGGGGGGGGACCGGTGAAGGAGGGGGGAGGGGTCCAGTGAAGGGTGGGGGGGGGACCGGTAGAAGGTTGGCCAGAGGACGGTGAGGAAGGACCGGTGAAGGGGGGAGGGGTCCAGTGAAAGGGGAGCCGGTGAAGGGGGACCGGTAGAAAGTTGACCAGTGAAGGGGGACAAGGTGAAGGGGGACCAGTGAGGAAGGGACCAGTAATGGGGACAGGTGAATGGGGGGAAGGGGTCCAGTAAAGGCGGGGAGGGACCGATAGAAGGTTGACCAGTGAAGAGGGAACCAGGTGAAAGGGGACCGGAAAAGGATTGATGAATAAAAGGAATAAAAGGGGGACCAGTGAGGGTAGGACCAGTAATGGGGATCGGTGAAGGAAAAGGGGACCAGTAAAGGGAGGTCCAGTGAAGGTGGGAGCAGTAGTAGGGGCTAATGAAGGGGGGGGGAGGGACCAGTGAAGGGTGAACCGGAAAAGGGCTGACAATAAAGGGAACCTATGAAGAGGGACCAGTAATGGGGGTTCAGTGAAGGGGGACCAATAAATGGGGTACCAGTGAATTACCAGTCAAGAGGGGACCAGTAAGGGAGCCAATAAAGGGAAGACCATTTAAAGGGGGTTCAGTAAAGGTCCAGTAATAGAACCATTAAAGATGGACCAGTAGAGGGGACTAGTGAAGGGGATCAGTGAAAGAGGCCAATAAGGAAACCAGTATTTTCCCTCAGTGTCGTCCAACGTGGCGTCAGAAGACGTGCTACAGACGTCATACCACGTGTGTGGGGGTGCAAAAGACGTGTCGTAGACGTCGTGACATATGCATCCGGACTCAGCAAATGTGTAACAGACGTTATCCAACGTGCATCCGGATCCAGAAGACGTGCCACAGATAAGACTTTGCACTGCATCCGTGAGATTTTCAGATGGCTTTTTAAAAGCTTCGTGCAACAACGAGTGTGCGCGTACTTGATTCTCACTTCCGCATTCTGCCGGCACATGGGTAAGGGGATATTGGTGGAGTGGGTGGGGGTGGGGGTGGGGAGAATGAGTAAAGGAATCGAAGTAATCTTATTCCCGTCGGACTGTGGACTGCATCGAGCAGTCTACCAATACCAATTGATTTCATTTGTGTTTCTGCAGAATAAGCACTTCGGACGTGCGATAAAGAAGAGTGGGAAGGGGGGGGGGGGGGAGGCGGAATTTTTACTCACTTTTGGCCGCGCCGGCATCCAGGCGCGCATGCTGCGTGCGCGACGTCGCCAGCCATTCGCTGGCGGTGCGTTCGAAGTCTGCTCACAAGAGTTCCATCAGTGGGCTTCTTGCTGCCTAGTATTGCATGAACTCGCGAACGGGAACTGTCTACTGCGAATTGTTGCTGTTATTAACAGCAAACTAACTAACACTAGCAGCTGACTATTATTGGGACTACTATTGTGATAAGGTCCTTACTAAGAGTAGGAAGTTAGTGATAACTGTATATCTGATAATCTAAGACCATTAGTAGAAACCTTATTTATACGATTTTTACGTCAAATGTGACACTTCTCACGTCGAATTGTGAATTATTCTAAACAAGCGTGACGCTTTGGAAATCAGAGTGAACGTCTTCCAAATCATAGCGACCGCCTTCGGTCAAACTAGGGGGTCTCTAAGGAGAGCAGAATAATTGTGTCTTCAATCGAATTTTGGTATGATTTTCGCTGAAATTTTTTGATTGACATGCCCGAATGAGTGTAATAATCTTTTCAGACATTTTTACATTTTGAGAAAAAATAATAAATTTAATTTTGTTTTAAAGCGCAATAAGGCAGCAATCATTTAGTACGTTAAAAAGGGATCACGCCATGCCTCCGATTAGCTCGTCGCCTTTTTTATTCGACTAATAGTATGAGTGACGCTTACATGAAACTTCAAGATGAAGATATGTGTGTTCTTTACAATCGTTTTTGTTGTGTATTACAGGGGTGAAATTGCAAGCAGAAGTTTTGCAATCAATCAAGCAAACATCGTGACGTCTTAGACGAGGGCATGGTGTAATCTCTTTTTGTGACGCAAAAATGGCCGCCTTTCTGCCCTTTAGAACAAGCTTTAATCCATTATTTTTCCTCAGAAACTGTAATTTTATAGAATTTCAGGCAATGTCTTCACTTATTGAGTAGGTAAATTAAGTATTAAATAAATCATTCTGAAAATTTTCCCTGAACAAGAATTACTCTAACCATTTTGTAGAGTCTCCAGCTTAAAGAGCTCGTTTTGATTTGGAAGATGTTCAGCTTGATTTTAAAAGCGTTAGACCTGTTTAGAAGAGTGTCCAATTTGGCGTGATAATTGTCTGTATAGACTGCAAAATGATTCAACAGTAGACAATCAGCAAGGACAAGACAATCAACAATCGGGACAACTTGCCAGCCGTCGATAACCGGTGCAGGACCTACGCGCACAGAGCTAACAAGCCGAACGCGTCGTCGTCGCGCCATCGCGGGTTTGCCGCAGACGGCGGCGTCGCGCCCGAGGCGCGCGGCCGAAAGTGAGTAAAGGTTCCCGCCACCCGGGTGGGTAGGCCCCATGGGAGCAGTTTTGAATACTGTCGTACCGTATCCCGCTATCTACCACTATATAATTGAGTTAGCTCCCTGCCCTGTAGATGGTGAGGCGTATCTCACTCAGGTTGGAAACCTGGCTGAGATACGCCTCGTGGAACCACGAGCAATCTCATGGAACCCCTTGCGACGCCTCCGCGTACCTCGCGCGGGCAACGTCTGCCGTTCAACATGGGATGTTGTTACAGCAGAGGACGCGTAGCCTCCTCCTGCTTGACACAACGGCATCTGAGCGCGCTTCTGAGTGCCTGAATCCAAAAGACGGGTTCCTTTCGTCACACCACAACCTTCTGGAGTCAGAAGAGGAGACACCGTCGTCCTACGAAGAGGGATCGCATTCAGAATTGAGCATGAGATGCCGCTGCAGCGGAGGAAGCGCAGCCTCCTCCTGCTTGACACAACGGCGTCTGCGCGCGTTCCTGAGTCCCTGAATCCAGAAGGCGGGTTCCCTTCGTCGCACCACTACCGTCTGGATTCAGAAGATCGAAAAGAAAGGAAGCAGAGGTCTCATCGTTGTCGTACGACGACCGGCCGCGTGCAGAACTCAGCATTATCCCATGTTGAACGGACAACTTTACCCGCGACAGATACGCCTCTGCGTACCTCGCGCGGGCAACTTCTGCCGTTCAACATGGGATGTTGTTACAGCAGAGGACGCGTAGCCTCCTCCTGCTTGACACAACGGCATCTGAGCGCGTTTCTGAGTGCCTGAATCCAGAAGACGGGTTCCCTTCATCGCACCACAACCTTCTGGAGACAGAAGAGGAGACACCGTCGTCCTACTACGAGGGATCGCATTCAGAATTGAGCATGAGATGCTGCTGCAGCGGAGGAAGCGCAGCCTCCTTCTGCTTGACACAACGGCGTCTGCGCGCGTTTCTGAGTGCCTGAATCCAGAAGACGGGTTCTTTTCGTCGCATCACAACCTTCTGGAGACAGAAGAGGAGACACCGTCGTCCTACTACGAGGGATAGCATTCAGAATTGAGCATGAGATGCTGCTGCAGCAGAGGAAGCACAACCTCCTCCTGCTTGACGCAGCGACATCTGCGCGCGCTTCTGAGCGTCTGAATCCAGAAGAGGGTACCCTTTGCCGCGCAACAAGCATCTGGGGTCAAAGGCACCGTCGTCTACGACGAGCGACCGCATCCAGAATTCAACATGGGATGCTCCTCCAGCCGAGGAAGCACAGCCTCCTCTCTATTGACACAGCGACATCTGCGCGCCTTTCTGAGCATATGGATTCAGAATACGGGTTCCATACGTCGCGCAACAATCGTCTAGAGCGAGAAGCGGTTCACCGACGTCGTGTGACCTCCTCGTGCCTTCTTCACCACCCCTTAGTGGATGACATTCGGAGTTCAGCATTATCCCAAGTTGAACGGAAAATTTTACCCGCGTGAGATACGCCTTTGCGTACCTCTCACGGACAATGTTTGCCGTTAACATGGGATGTTATTACAGCAGAGAACGTGTAGCCTCCTCCTGCTTGACTGCGTTTGATTCTGAATACGTGTCAATGACGTCTGCCTTGAGCATGGGAGGACCACTAAGGGGTGGTGGAGAAGGCAAGTGAGGGGCCTTTAGAGGGGCAGGTGAGCGTCCAGGAAGGAAAGGAACACCTGAAGGAGGGACCAGGGCGGGGAAGCCAGCAAGAAGGGACCAGTAGGGGGTCAATAGTGAAAACAAGGAAGTGGGCCAGGGGATGGGACCAGGAAGGTGGGGGGGGGGGGGGGGGGGGAAGACCAGTAAAGGCGGACCAGCAATTAGATCTAGAAGGAAGAAACGAGTGAGGGGGAAGCTGGCGCCCGGATTCGGAAGACGTGTCAACAGTGGAGGGGCCGAAGTACTGCGCAGCACAAACCAATGATGTTACTAGACGCTGTGGAGAAAATGTCTACGATGAAAGGTACCGAAGTGGTGAACGGCTTGATGCCGATGAAGTACGCAGCAGGTCCTAGATGTTAGCGAACTTTAACTTTGACAAAAGCTACCTTCTTTAGGTCAGTGATGGTGCAAAGTCGCGCGAAGCGCGCAAGTGCGAGACACGCCGTTAGGCGTGTCGGGGCACTTGTATATATATATATATATATATATATATGTATATATATATATAAGGTTGTAACGAATTAAATGGCACTGGCTCGCGCCATTTTTTTGGCGCGTCTTTACGCGTTTGATCAAGAACAAACCGTAACATGTGGCATATCATTTAGAAGTGCAAACTTTGCTCTACCGGTGAGTACCAAATTTTCTATGTAAAAGTGGGAAAACTTTAGAGTTTTATTGACTTTTTGCAGATGGACAAAAGGGTAATCCGAGGCATGTACTTGTAATTCAAGCTGGGCACTACAGCTAAGGAGGCGGACGAGAAGATCAACGCCGCATTCGGTCAAGGATGTTCCACAATTCGGACGGCGTATCGTTGGTATCAGAAGTTCCGGAATGGAGATGAGAGCTTGGAAGAACATGAAGGTCGTGGGAGGCATAGTGATGTTGATAAGGACAAGCTGAGAGATGTGGTAGAGGAGGATCCACACAAAGGTACCAGGGAGATAGCGAAGGTTCTTGGAGTCAGTCACAACACAGCTGCCCGGCATCTGAAGGAAATTGGAAAGACCAAAAAGCTGGAAAGATGGGTGCCTCACGAGCTGTCTGAGGAGCAAGGAAACCGACGATATGAGATCTCGTCCGCACTGCTTCTACGGAACGAAACGGACCCATTCCTTGATCGCATCGTAACCTGTGACGAGAAATGGATAATGTACGACAACAGGCGACGATCGGCAGTGGGTGGACAGCGATGAGAGCCCCAAGGTTTTTGCGAAGCCGGAATTGCACCAAAAGAAAGTAATGGTGACAGTATGGTGGTGTTCGCTGGGAATTATTCACCACAGCTTCCTCCCTCCCGGTGAATCCATCACGGCAGAGAAGTACTGCATTGAAATTGAAGAAATGATAAAAAAGTTGAAAAATATCCGGCCGGCGTTGGTAAACCGAAGGCGAGTTCTCCTTCTGCACGACAATGCTCGCCCCCATGTAGCACGAATGACGTTGCAGAAATTGAATGAGCTGAGCATTGAAACTTTACCACATCCTCCGTTTTCTCCCGACCTCTCCCTAACAGACTACCATTTCTTCAAGCATCTTGGCGACTTCTTGGTAGGAAACATATTCAAATACCAACAGGATGCCGAAAGTGCCTTAGAAGATTTCGTCAATTCCAGAACTTCTGATTTTTATGCTACTGGGATAAAAGAGCTTGTGTCACGTTGGCAAAGATGTGTAGAATCAGAAGGTTTTTATTTCGATTAATAAACTTTCCTACAAGCCGAGATATTAACTGTTTAAATTTACAATGGTTCAGTGCCATTTATTTCGTTACAACCTTATATATATACATATATATATATATATATATATATATATGGGCGCGTCTAGCGCAGTCGGAGGAGGCGCGACTGTCACGTGCACCTGGTACCAGGTTCCTGGTTCGGATATCCCGCCCTGGCCAACCAAGCCTTCCATCCCTCCGGGGTCGGTAAATTGGTACCAGACTTGTCTGGGAAGGATAAAGCGCTGACTTGTTCATCGGCTGGCCACCGCAAGTCATTGTATGGCCAAATACGCATTCATGTCGCCTCCACGACATCCCGTAGAAGTAGAATGCGCTGGCGCATCCCAGAAGGGATTAACGCCGTCCTTTATCCTTATATATATATATTTTTTTCACAAAGAGATTCTGAAGCGCCTCATTTTTTCTCTGTTTGACAGCGGTCGATTCGTGTATATGTCAGAGGTCTTTGTAGCTAGTGATCGGAATGACAGCCCTGAACAAAGATCAATTTCAGGTAAAGTGGTGCAAGGGCTTTGTTTTGACCTGCACCGAACACGTCGCCGTGCTAAGTTCCTATGATTTTCTTAGGGAAACACATAACTGCACTTCAGGCGATTTAGATTCTGACCTTGTTCCTGCTTTTCGAAAAAAATGCGCAATGAACTGGAACAACTTCCGTTATTGAGACCGTACTAGTTCTTCCGATGACGAAGTGATTGGTGAGCTAACGAAACTCTTCTTTTTCAACTTTGATTTCCAGGTTTTACACAAACAGCCAAGCTTTCCCCTTATTCAAACCACTAAATCATTTTTTCGATGAGAAAACGTAGAAGAGTTCGAAAAATGAAAGACGATTTCTGGTTTCGAAGAAAATGTCAAAGGCCCAGACACTGCCGAGTTTCACATCTAGACGCGCTGCTTGCTGATTTTCAAAGACGATTCTTGAGAAATAATCACAAGGAACTGAATGAACTCACTCGCACTTCTCCACCAGTATATTGCGCCACGGAGTTATCAATCTGAGGAAGCTTCGGTAATAGTATCTCCGGATTCTTCTCCCACATTGCCGTGCCAGGTTTAAAATGTCGTTCAACAGCAGCAACAAGGTCGTCATGATCCACACCAACACCTACAAAATGAAGGATGAGTTATAGAAGATAACAAACATGGAATTCGGTATGATCTTCCCCAAATAGCGGACTTACAAAACTAGGATCGATTACTACCGTGCACCTCAGGGCCATAAGCATCACGAACGCAATAACATAGAAACATGTCAGCGAAAACTGCTCGTCGATGAGCGGAGCAAAGAATAGATTACTGGACTGATTAATAGACGTTTCCTTATCAGCTGTATCCGGAAAAGTGAATAAAACAGGAAACGTCCCAAAACTAAACATTTTCAGTGAAACTAGAGTAGTATGACGTAAACTTAATATTTAATTGATAGAGTAAAAAAACAGATCCTAATCGGAATGACGAGGACTACTAGAAAGGCAGAACGAACGCGAACAGTGAGGCCTGTCTTGGCCAGGAAGTTGTAAGAAAAAGAAGGTCCTCTTGTGGGCTAGTTCAGAGCCGTGGCTGTGAAACAAATCACTTCCAATCGACACCGTTCTGCAACAGACACAGCGGTGTCCCCTCCCGGTAAGACAGATCTCAAAACTTATCATAGAACAAAGAAATCGAAGTACAACCGCATTTATGACACTTCTATACCTGTGAAATATACCAAATACCTATAACCTGGGCGAGAAAAAGCGAGACTGGGTAACGATGAACTCACCTGCCACTACTATACGCTCCGGTGCGTGATACTGGCTAATGTACGAGTTGACATGCTTCTTCGTAATTTTCGACAAAGCATTCTCTGAGGTAAACTTCGAAAACCCAAGTGTATTATCGCGGAAAGCAGCCTGTAAAAGATTTTTCGAAACTAATGGGAGAAAAACTTCCTCCAATTTCAGTACATCGGGACTTTTCGGTTACACTATTTTAGTCAGGACTTCCCAGAGAAACTCCGAATTTTTGAGCAACGTCCAGAATTTAAGAGAGTACTAATTGTTACTGTTTGAATGTACTCAGAAAAGTGTACAAGCTATATAGTCTATATTCTAAATAAAATATGGCTAAAATTGTAACAAAACTGTAAGAAGCACCCTTTCTGAAGGCTGAGGAGTTTTTTAAAGTACACGGTAGCACCCAGTTAACAACACATAGAATGTAAAGCATGTGCGTACACGCATAGTTGCAGCATTGGAATAGAAAGCAAAAACGAATGTACCAAATCTACTGTAGCATTAGGACCCAGAACTGAAGCGATCGTTTAAGCAACCACATACCATATGCAACCAATCGGTCAGTAGTGGCTCCGTACTCTCGATCTTCTTCGGCATATCGTCATTCTCATACTGCACTATCATTCTAGCCTCTTCTAACTAAAAATAATAATGGTGTAACAGAGTAACGAAGAGGAATAACGAAGAGAAACAGTGGGAGACCAACCTCATCATTCGTGTTCTTTGCACGCCAAATGGCATTCGCAATGATTTCCATTACCGCATCTAAACCGGTAACGTGACAACTCGCGGCGTATATGAATGTGTCCTGAAAATTGCATATTTTTAAGAAAAAAGGCGAAGCTTGATCTAAAGCTCACCCTCGTGCTTTGGCAGTCAATTAAACCACCATTGTCCTGCAGCACAGCGTAGATTTCATCCCGCGAAGAGTGTCGTGATGTAGACTTAAGCAAGAACAGATATAAACCGTTGAACTAAGATCGAAATGAACAAAAATACAAAAATTAAGTAATAAGAGCAAAAGTTGAACTATACCCCAAATGCGAGTTTCTCGACGATGTGCGACGTACCGAGAGGATATCCAGATTCATACCGACATCCACTTTCGATCGCCACTAAAAACCACTGTTTATAAACATCACTTTTAAAAAGCCAAACACGTATGAGTGGAAACATACATCTTCAAAACTAAATACCAGAGCACCATCTCAATGAATCGAGTAAGAATGAAGCTAACTTCAAAGGATTCTTTTCCTGCAAAATCTCTCGAGGAAACGTTAACATTTAACAACAATTGAAGAAGCTAGACTAATTAGACATGCAAAAAGACTGCAAAATTCTTACAATGTCAACTACCAGTGCAGGAAGTCCAAAACGACCACTTCGAATAGAACACACATACGCCAAAGTGAGGATCATTGAATACGTCCATTTTCTACTATCAAAACTGAGGTGACTGCAAGAAATGTCTGAGATGTTTCAAATAAATGTACTACCAACTGCTTCCCAAGCTTTGTCTAAGACAGTGAACACAAGTGGTTCAATACTTCTACTTCTACTTCTCAGCTAATCAGAACCGTCACAGCGGAATAAGGAATCAGAACTAGAAATAAAGTGAGAGACAAGTGCGGGGTCGTGACGCCGTTCAGAGCTCGAGATCCAGTGGCGGGGAGGAACGTATCACTATCTCCCCGCCACTGGATCGCGTGAATAATAGGAGCAATGATAGGAAGGAACCCAAAAGCGGCTTCCTTTGAAATATGAGGATGTTTATGAACTGCCCCGTCATTGATAAATAATTAAAATAAATCTCATCTCACGATGGGATCTGAACCGAAGAAAAAAAGTAGATGGATGGTAACTTAGGGTATGATTAAGACATGTCGGTTGATGTTAGGAAATCTTGGAGAATTCAGATGACTGTGAATTATTGTTGAATAATAGTATTTCTTATAGGTAGATTGTTACAGAATTGGGATAACACTTCCGTCCCGTTCTAAGTCCTCCGAAAAAGACAATATTCTCGATTTAACCTAGTTTTTCTCGATAATCGACCCAATATAAATTCCCACTAACACAGGCCCACTCTGAAAAAAGCGCACTGCATAAAACCCTACTCCGGCAACAGTATTTGAAGAGGGCTCAAAATGGCTCTCAATGTAACGAGACCAGAGCTAAACTACGGTCCCACAAAAATTAAAATACAATATCCTAACTATGTTTCCGAACCTTTCTGTTGAACCCAATACTCTGAAAAGAATCGGCAGAATACTAAACGAAAGACGTACATGCCATTACGAAGCTCATCTAAGTTTCGTGAGAAAAGCTGCCGCTATGTCGTTACGTTCATCGACCTGAAGAAGGCATTCTACTCTGTGGATACTGAAGTGGTCGTCAAGGCCTTGGTAATAGAAAGCGTTCCTTCTCAGCACATCAGATTTCTATCGTTATGACATCTTACCGGAAGCCGAAACGAACCAGCACATCAACACTTCGAAAGCTGTGCAGTGATTCATGACCAAAACCTCTTCACTCTACAACGACGTCGCCATCAACGTAAAGAGAAGAGTTCGGCAAGGGGATACCATATCCCCGAAGCTCGAAAACGCCACGCGGCAATCTAGAGGGACGTGATATGGGATTGAAAACCGACGGTCGCCAACTGCATTAGCTTCGCTTCGCTGACGATATCGTGCTCACAACACCGAGCATTAGCCAAGTGGTGCAAATACTGACTTGGGTCGTGTATGTGGGAAAACTGAACTACAGTTCAAACCTACGAAGACAATGCTCATGGGAAACGGACGAGCTTCTGATGTCCCATTCTTGCTCAACGGAACGAACATCTCGAAATTCTCCATGCGTATCTAGGACGCGAAGTCAGTATGGCTAACGATCTAGTGCCGGAGCTTGGGAGAGGGGAATAAGTAAACTGCCGAGCTTTCAAGAGCGTCGAACAAGTTTTGGAAAAATCGAAGAACGTTCTGCTCCGTGCTCATCTATTCGTCCTCCTGCGCTTACGTCTCAGAGATGTCGCCCTTACCAAAGCTACCAAAGCAGAGTGCGCACGCGAACAGCATAACGCAGAGGGGAATCGAGAGGATGACACTCGGAGTGATACGATTCACCCAGTGTGAGAAGGCCTACGGACTTACAAGCATTGCCGACGTTCGAGGATCAGAGACGCTGCCACATGGGAAGTGGTTAAAAATTAGGTGAACCACCTAAAAAAAGTGTTTCGCCGACTGCATTCAGCGGGACTTCAAAAGAACACCAGGATGCCCACATACAGGTTCGTCGGACCCATTCGTGGAAACGCTAAATGGACGATATGACCCTATTCGTCTCCCTCGAGCGAGGACGATCCATTGGAGCATCCTGTCACGCAAAAGGAACGAATGGGCAGGTTGCCGGCGTCCGCTCGTGTGACAGGTGATATAGGTTTCGTAACCAGAATACTCTTCAAGGGCTCCCTTTATAGTCATCAGCGGGGAGTGAGAGTATATTAGGCGTACATCGACGTTTGCCGCGCGCGGCACCTCAGAGGTTTTCACGCAGCGGCAATATGTGGTGTAGAATGCAAGAGAGTCGAAATCCATTAGAAGCAGGAAAATTGGGAGATTTCCTGGATCATAAGCACCAGAAGAAGCCTATCAATGTTACAGAAAAGTAATGTGATAGAGTGTCCTGCACTCATTTCAAATAATGAAATAGCTATTCCTGACTTCAAATAGTTAGAAAAAAAAATAGAATAATTAACACTACTTCCGACCTCCAATGGTGCAGTAGTCTCCGTAATGAGGCTCTGAGGCAACCCGTATCTTCGACTTCAGTGTAGTTAGTTTCGAATCGAATGGCACATAGCCTGCTTCTGACTGCGATTTGACCGCAAATTCTCCCTCGAGTGGGGTACAAAGAGGTATTCGTGTTATGCTCTAAAAAGGGAACATAAAATCGAAAGAAAACGATATAAATCAAAAAAAATGCTCGAAGGCGCAATCCTAGAAGACAAAACTACGCACTCGGAGATCTTTCCTGAGGCACTCTGAAGTAGCCAGTGTGCGCCGAAACGCATGTTGGGAAAATCGGCTCAGCATAATTACCTAAATATTTCGCAATCGTTATAGCATTCCTGATGATGTCAACGACTCTTCGAACGAACGGAAAAGATACAACACTGGCTTCCCCATCGAATGGATTCCGCAAGTCATAGTATAGGCTAAATGCGTGTTAGAATTGCCTTGACGACATTCCGGAGAAATAAAATGCGAGGCGTATCCCAGACAAAAAATTAACAACGCCGACCATCATCCCCTTGGATCGCTAATAGGAGGTATCCAGCTCATCTACCGCACTAGTTGCCTCTCCACTGTCTAGGTGACCTAATGAGTTCGCCAACAGCACTTAGCTGTTCAACACGACCTCGACGGCTTAGCTATGAATCGGACACATAAACCTACGGAAAGAGTGGAAGGAGGTCAGCAACTGTTTGAACCAGAAGTCAAGTTCGATCGAAAAAAAGGAAGAACATTAGAAGTGGAGGAATATTACAGGTGGTTTTCGATTAGATAGTGACGTTGAACTCTCCGGAGAGATTACACTATGAACTAGCCTTCAAGCAGAAGCTCCACGATACTGCAACCACATCACAGAAACCAACAGTGCTGTTATTTCAATGATTGGTTCCTGTGTGGGCAGCTTATGATGAATACTGAAAACACTTGCACAGAAATGTCACCGTCTCACCTCTACAACGATAAAGTGCACAATATTTTTCGCATATCCGTGAGTGTACATTCTGTGCAGAGTAGGCAGCTCGCCATACGTCTTCGGTGAAATGGTGGTTCCTCTGTAAATCATTAACCACGCCTTTGCCTTCCTAAATTGGCTTCTCCAAGCCACCATGGAAGTGGAAGTCATGCACAGAAAAAAACGAAATTATCTGTCTAGGCAAGCTTTTCCCTTCATCCTGTGGCACTCCGCTGTTTCCTCCCTTACTTCTAATTTTACTTGATGAGATATTCGTACCACGCTGTCACTAAGAAAAAATGCTGCTGACAAGGAAATATCGCAAATCTACCCCCATACTTTGGACATCTTTTGCCAGGTATATTCCAGGGTGGTGAGGCTAAATATACTACCGAAATCTGGTTGAAGCCGGTTGGAACACATCAACGGCGAAGTGCCATGCCATTATCAAGTAACAGACGTGAAAGTCGGTGAACTGTACACTCGCACGTGAGGGCATTTCTGAGGGAGCCCTGATTCTGAAAATCCACTTGCGTCGAAAACCTTCACCTGCCATTAGATGTGCTCAGGTTGATAAATGGATTTCGATTCAATGTTTGGATTCAGCATTCAGCGAAGCCTCCAAGGCAATACATTTTAGAGTGGAGAAGTCCGGAGCTATGTCTGCGACTTTACGTGGTGATAAAATGTACGAACAAAAATAATAAGCAATAAATGAAAACCTAGTGTTCGGAAATCTTGTAATGTCAGAAAGACACTAAATTTTGCTTTGGTTGCGGTAAAGCTTCCAATCATGAAGACGATTCAAGGTGGAACCCCGTTCTAGATTTGCGTCAAAATTATCAAGACTTTGAAGCCCTGAAAATATGAATAGACCATTTGGATAACCTAAATAGGTAACAGAATTGCATCACTACAAACATGAAAATAGGTGCAACGAATCGATGGCCACACCACAGTTTGTTTGGATGAAAACTACCTCAAGCTTTACATGAATCCACAAAATGGTAATCCCACTGAGAAATGCATCAGCCATGCTCCAAAATCGAAAGAATTAAGTTATGCAAATTTCCAATTTCAAAAGTTGCTCCCCCCGAATTCACGTCAACCGACGCCACGGGCGCAGTTCGCGTTTGGCGCACGTTCGGTTTCAATCGATTTTGCACCTCAGCGTATCATCGATCAGATGCGGTAGCAGTGTTTCCGTTCTGAGCTGGAACATCACCAGTGGGTTGCCACCGCATCACTCACCCCTTCAGCCCGTCATCTCTGTCACATTTTTGTGCGGTTTCTGGCCAGCTTTACAGCCGTCGCCGGGCCAGGCGAGTCATCGTTGCGTGGGAGCGGTCAGCTGTGTTTCTCATTGTGTCGCTCTTTTCCCACTCAAACAAAGCTGACCGGGCGTATTCCCTGGTTACGAAAACACAACTAAGCAGTCATCTCGTGCATTGATTTGGTGGCTACCACCGACGCTGGCATAGGCCAGGCTGGCCCCCAGCGGCGAGATGTTGCGAAATTCCTTCCTGTTAGAAGCCTTGTGACCTTCCGTCATCATCGGAATGTCAATGCCCTTCACCCCTACTTCACGGACATCAGGTTTCGGTGGGCGCATAACACTCTCTGTCTGCCTTGCTGCGCCTGTGAAACGGTTCATTTCTTTTCAGCCGTTTCGTCGTCAGCGATAATTATGTATGTAGTGATGTGGCCGAGTTTTCGTCTATTATGTTATCGATCGTCGTATTTGCTGCCTGCACTCTTTTCGCTGCTTGACGTTCCCTTCCAGCCCAGTGAGTGTTGTACAATGCTCCTTGCGACGTTATACGACCTCTAGGGGGGCTTTGGTTGCTTTAGGCGCCTTTCTTCGACCAATTAGTGTTTTGTACTTCCTAATGCAATTTCCCTACCAAGAGACTTAATGGTGCGCCACAATCGATGGGTGGTCGACCCACAGCTATTTTTACAACGCTCCAGGTGTGATTTCCATGTGCAAACACAAAACTTTCCCCTTTTTATATGCACACATTGATAGTTTGCTGTTGGATTATCGCTTTTACTAGGATTTCTCGTCTAATGTATCAAAGTCTCTTAGCCACAGCACCGCCAATTTGTTCTACTTCCGAGTTTCGCACTGTTGTACTTTCACGACTCCAGACGAGGAGAGGTCGTTAAAAAAAATTTCACCCAAAGTTCGCCCATTACGCTTATTTGGGGTGCTGCTCACGAATCTGACATCCGTTTTTGAAATTTCGGCCGATTTCGCCCAAACTTCGTGCGGCGGGGGGGGGGGGTTAATTTTAGTAGTGATTACGAATCTGACATCCGTTTTTGGTATTATGCTGGAGCACGGTAGGTTACCGGGGGTAGTAGATGGTCTAAACCTAATTGTTCATTGCTTAGGTATTCCTGTACCTCCAGGAATCCATTCTGAGTCGTTACCGTAACCTACTGTAATACCAGAAACGGGTGTCATATTCGTGATCGGCATCACGAATAACCCTTTGAAGAAGTTTGGGCTAAATTGGTGATTAGGACTTCAACAGCCTTAAGGCCCCCACAGAGTTCTGCGGCAACGCCGCTCGCCGCTATGGTTAAGGATAGGGCAGGGACGCCGCCGGCGGCGAGCTCTGCGTCTCTGCCCTATGGTTAAGCATAGGGCCGTGGCGCTGCCGCAGAACTCTGAGACTTATCCAAACTGCCTCTATGACATCTTTTTGAAGTATAATGTGTATCAAAAAAGCGTTTGATGAGCATCTTCCTTTACCCTTACCCCTTTCCTGTTTCCCACCAAATTGCTGTCTTAGTTGAACGCTAGGGGAAGGTGGCTTGGCCGCGTTCCCATTTCAAAGTCGATTCGTGCCGGTGGGATCAGTGCCGCCTGCCAGCTGAGTCCCTGTACCCTCGCCTACATACGGCGTATTGGAGCCAACAAACTAGTGTCAGCGCAAATAGGGGGGGGGGGGGGGGGCACCATGTAGGACAGCCTTATGTGGTTTTTGAAACCGGTTTTTTTTTTGCAGCAAAGGTATGTTCTACCCCTACAGTGAACTGAGTTGCGTCCTACTGTCTTGTTATGTTTATCTCCACATCAAGTAGTGAAGATTGGAAGTGTGTTAGTGTGTGGAAGTTGTTATAAGTTTTATTTCTATGTTTGAATTACTCGTGATTGACGTTCTTTTTTATCTGTATATGTTGAGCGTTGCGCGAGGTGGTTGCCTAGTTTCGGCAGGAAATATTTATCAAATATGGTGATGGCAATATGACACGAACTTGTGTTATTGCCAAAGTAAGACGATTGTATAATTAACTTAACTTCGGGCGATTTCGTGTTTTTTACGTTATGCCCGAAGTAGATGACTGCAACTGCACTATAAATTCATCGGAAAGCAGGTGCAGCACCTGATCTTTGCCTACAAAAGGACAAGTTTCCTAATTGCCTGCCTCATCACCAATAGCGGTTTTTGTCTCCACACTTGTGATTACCACCGTACACTTCTCGTTCCTTGTCTGTGCCTTTTTTGTATTTGCCATGTCATAGGAAATATTTTAGGTAACCTTAGTAACTGCCATATTGGTCATTCTTCTTTTCAGGTAAAGGTATTGTCGGAGAATGTCGGGAGCTCCGTATAACTACTCCTACATCTTCAAGTATATCATCATCGGTGATATGGGTGTCGGGAAATCCTGCCTCCTGCACCAATTCACCGAGAAAAAATGTAGGTCAAAGTTAGATCTTTTCCTTTTTGCATTATTTATGTACAAGACTCGTGATTAGTTTTGGAATTCGCGCCGCCTTTTTCTATTTCTGCTATGGATTTATTAATGTTGTTATTTCTGCATTACAGTTCTGCCTATACGGTTGACAGTTTTCCGTTTTGTATCAGAACCAGTTGTTCATTTTCGCGTGGATTTAGTTATGGCTGATTGCCCACACACGATTGGAGTCGAATTCGGCACCCGTATTATTGAGGTCAGCGGACAGAAAATCAAACTACAAATCTGGGACACAGCTGGACAAGAGAGGTGTGCATTTTCGTAAATAAGTCGAGTTTTGTCTTATTATTCTTTTTTTACATCTCAATAGTTTTACTGTCTCGATATTAAGGTTTTCTGTTGTTGAGTGGCCACCTTTGCGCAGGCAATAGTTCTAAAGGGATAAGATGGGCGTATTGAAGGGCAAGAGTGTGTTGATGCTGGCTGAATCAATCAAATTTCTTGCTAATTTCTCGGGAGCCACCTCCTTTGTTAGCTGTGCATTTGTTTCAAGTGGGTCTTCGCTGGAGTCTTAGCTGCAAAGATTTAAATGAATTCATGATTTTCTTAGATGCAGTCGGTTACCGAAGTTAATGAGTCTATAGGGTCATGATAAAGGTGCTCATGTACAACGGCGAGACGAATTCCGAACATCAGAAGGCAGTATCATGTCGAATGGTTAACATAGGGCACAACATTAAACTTTTCGCCTCCTCTTTGGACAGTCTTTCTTATAACAGCTTATAGTGGGGAAATCGGCGGTAGCCCGTGAGCCTGTTATTTAGATTCGGTATTTTCTACAACTGTATGTTTTTCTGAGATGCTGCTCAGGACTGGTATGAGAGTGACTAGTATTCATTATATTTAAGCCTGTTGCACCGTTTCTTGCAAAGTTTTATACTTAAGCTCTAAAATGCCGGTGGGGTACCCTATGAACTCGCGTTGTCCACATCATAGGCTAAAAAGGCGTGCATTGTTTTTCGCCTTTAGACCCCACCCAGCTGCGGGTTGGATGGTTAGAGACTAGTGTTAGGTCACTCCTTCCTATTGACTCGAAGATGTTACGGAGTGGGCTAGTCATTCTATCAGCGAAGTTTATTCCACAGGTAGTGGGAGACTATGGAAGGCGTAATTGGCTCAGATGAGGAAACGTGCTCGAGTTGTTGCTCGCTCCCAAGAGGCACCCCAAGGCAACTGTATGATATTTGTTTCACTGGGACAATTTATTCTATTCAGTTTGCACTTTACAAATTTAGGCGTTATTTGCTCCCATTTCGGGGCTTGCCAGTGTTCTGCTTGTACGAACTATCACAATAGCACTTTGAATGCGTATTTGGTTCACATAAAAAGTTGTGGTGACGAGGCGATGGATAAATCTGCATCTTACCCTTTCCACACTAGAATGGTATCAGCGCACTGTCTTTGGAGGGATGGAACGCTTGGGTAGCTTGGTTCGGAACCGAATCTAGAATCGATTAGTGATACATGTTATGCCTTCTGCGGAATGCGCAAGCGCGCCATATTTTGTTATTTGTCGGCCATTGTGTAGCATTAGTCATCATGTGGTAACACTTTCATGAGCTGTCCATTACGACTTGTCATTCACGGCAAATTAGTCATGATGCGTTGCAGTTGACGAAGGTTGAGATTTCTTTTCCACATTTCTGCTTAGCTAGCGTGGTCTTTCCGTTACAGGAAAGGAATGTCAGGTCTAAATGGGAAAGAGCACTTCGCAATGTATGTTCGGCAATGGCGGCAACACCATAAGTGGCTGTTATACAAAGGCAGGGCACTAAAATAGCTTCTGATAGGACTCTGCTTAGCAATTTCCTATTCGGAGGATGCTGTCCTATATGTGTTCCCTCTTCTTTCCATTCCTCACCCCACTGGGATATATCCGGAATAATATAGTGATAATTGGCGTTGCAGTAGCCTTTTAAATAGCCTGATGCAAAGTATTGGAACAATCCCGAAACGCCGTCTGCCAATTCCATAGTACCATATTTGCATAATGTTTCTTGGAGTTGAAAAGCGTGTCGCAGACATTGTTTTGTGGTTGTTTTCCTCACTGTTGTTTAATAACTGGTCCTTGTTTTTCTAAGCGAGACTTCCAACAGAATGTTGCACAGTCATGGGCGGTGCATGAAAGGCAAATAAATGGAGATAGAAAACTTGCTTGATATTTAATATGAATTATGTTTGTTACTCAGTTTTGGTTTATAGCCGGTTCAGCTTTATTGTGGCGTGATTATGCCTTTGATGACACACATCTAAAACAGTCATCGATAAGTCGACATCCGTGATTGTTCGCTATTCGTAGATAGAAACCGTTGTCTTAGAAGCAATATTATCTTTGACACAGGTTTAATGTTAAATGCTGGATTTCCATTAATTTACCATAAATGCGGCTTGGAATACCACTTCTTGAAAATAACTAGAGATAATTGTACTGTCAACATTTCAGGGTGTGATTGTGCTATGAGCTTTACCGTTTACGAAAATAACGTGGTAGGTATAGGCCTGGAGGTAAATCTTCTTTAATTGTAGGTTTCGTGCCGTGACTCGCTCCTATTATCGTGGAGCAGCAGGAGCGTTAATGGTATATGACATCACGAGGCGCTCGACGTATAACCATCTTAGTAGTTGGCTTACAGATGCCAGAAATCTCACCAATCCGAACACGGTAAGCGTACTATTTTGTTGCGTCCCTTAGCGTCATTGCTTTCCGTTCCAAAAAATGTTTTCGTTATTGAGGACTTGGGTTCTCCTTATGTTTCTACTCTCGAAGAGCTTATTATTATCCTTTTAGGCAATTTTCCTCATTGGCAACAAGTCCGATCTTGATGGTCAAAGGGATGTGCCGTACGAGGAAGCCAAGGCCTTTGCCGAGGAGAACGGCTTGACGTTCCTTGAGTGCTCTGCGAAAACGTAAGTCTTCGTTGATGCATCTGTTTCTCCCAGCTTTATACTCATAATTTCCACTGACGGTTCCATGACACTTGGTTCTTGAAGTATTCTTCGTTTGGATTTTTAACGATGAAGCATTTCAAAGTCATCATTCGAGTATTTCATATTTCAGTGGTGACAATGTGGAGGATGCGTTCTTGGAAACAGCTAGGAAAATCTACCAAAATGTCAAAGACGGCAGGTAACTCGCAGCAGTTTCTACCAAGTGTTTTCCTTCCTTTTCACATGATCTCTTCATAAGCGCAGCCATTGTTTAGGGAGCTTTAACTGTTTTTTCTTTGGCAAAATCGACATTTATGCTGTAGTATTGTAAGTAGAAGCCTTTGCGTAGGTTTAGCACGAACTCCTCCAGCGATTAAGAAGAATTAGGAGGCCGTGGAAAGTGGTTTGCAACGTCCGCTAATGTCTGTTGTAAGTAGAATGCTACATTCTCATGGCTTTTTGATATTCTTGGTAGCTCTATCCGATACTCTTCTCCCGTAGTCTCTCCTATCCTTAGCTCCTCAGCTGAACTTAGTTGAGTGGGATTCATGTTAGCTTTTTGAGTTTTGCGTTTGGTTCTGTTTTCATGTTTTTGGTTTGTCACTCGAATGGGGCTGAGAAGCATTGCTCCTCCTGAAGAAATGTGGCCGTATGCTTCGCTGGAATATGAACCAAGGCTTGCTTGCACGAATACGATCTGGACTGTTAACAGCGAGTTTGGCTTTGTTTATTTCCTCCGCTGCTTCACTAAACCTATCTCATTTTCTTTTCCATTTCTACTACCAATCCTTATCTTTCCTCATGTGGATTAGAAATTTAAAGATAGCCTAATATATGCTCCTTTTCTTTACTGAAAAGCCAGGAGAGGAGCGTAACACAAAGATACGTCTGAAGACAGCGGCGAAGCGAAACTTTTATTCTTTTTGTAACGATGTTTTCTATTTATTCTTTATAAAGTTCTAGTTTTTTTTTTCATTTGTTGAATGGTTGAGAATCAGAACATTTGAAAGCAAGAGCAACAACAGAAGAGATTAGAGTTAATGAGGATTTTTTGATGTAATTGTTGCAGCGCTTGCACCAAAAATATTTGATTAAGAAAGACAATTTTGTTAATAACACTGCTCATCTAGTGTGCGCATGCTATGACCTGCATGTTGATGTGGCTCCTTAAGATCCGTCACAAGTTCGTTTTTTCACTTCTGTTAATTTCGCAAGAATTTGTTCATATATCGCGCGTAGGCGTGACCGTTGTAGCAAGATTGCTGCGCTATTCATGACGATGTTCTGATATCCCGATTAAATTTCGAAAATGGGCAGAGTCATGAAGTGGGTAAAAATTATAACGCCGAAGAGCAAGAAAAGCGAGCGCACTTGGTGGGCACTGAGGTGTTACTGTTCTTGCTGCATTCTGGACGTGCATTTGTTTGTTGCGCATAATATGGGCTACTTTTAGAGTTGATAACAAATATATTGAACTCTTCTTCATTTGCCTATGTTTCGGGGCAGTCCCCCGATGGCTTATCCTTTAGAGAACGTACGACCTGGGTAGTCTTGAATGTGACACATAAAAACAACAACTCTCCCATTCTCGCACTCCTTTTCTCTCAGTCCCGTTAAATTCGCTAGAGCCTGCTTTCACTCCGTTGTGGTTCCGTAGCCATTACCAGCTTGAAACGAATGAATTATTCGTATGTGTTCGAATTATTCACACTGAATTTTGCTTGTTTCGTTAGACAGTAAATTTTGTGTAATTCCGTTTTCAGTGCCCAGCTGTCTTTATAGCACTTATTGTGGAATGGTATTGGAGCTTAACGCAGGCATCGCCAAGTAACTGATCATCAGTGTTTTCAGCATCGATCTTAATGCGGCGGATACGGGTGTGCAGCCGAAGCAGAACTTGCCACGTGCAGCGGCTGCTGCAGGACAGGAGAAGAAGGACTGCAACTGTTGATGAGATGAGGTAACATTGACCGTTATCGTTCGAACGACCGTGTCGTACATGACCACAATACATGTGTGGCGTCTTACGCGTTTGGTGAGGTGACTTATGTGCTCGTTATTTTGGTTTCGTTGCTCTGTCCACCATAAAACCCTAGTTACCATTCCCTGTACTAATGTCGACCATCTGGAAAGTTCCACCGCACTCCAACCTCTTGTTTGTATCTTTTTGTCGCCTCGTTAGAATGTCTTTGTAGATAGTGCGCTTCTCCTTCGTCTAGGCCATTGTTATCATCAAATGTGGTGTCGAAAAAGTGGTACCCGATGCTAATTTCGTGCATATGTTCTCGCCTTTGCATAATGGTTGTGAACATGTGAGTTTGTGTCGAGGCAAATCTTCCTTCGCTGTTAGGCCTGTCTCGTCCTGAGCACTTTTCCTGCGGTATGTCTATAGTATGTTTCTCTTTTCGACTGTTCCCATTCTTTCGGCCATTCTTTTCACCAGTGAAATTACACATTCAAAATCTCATCTGTGTAATAACTACTAGATCTTTTACAATGTGATATGCTTCTTTTCCTTAAATTATTGATGATTTTATCTATATATACATATATAAAGATGATGAATATTTTCGATACCGTCGTACTTTTCTTTCGAACTGTTTGGGAATTAAGGAATCCGTGTCTATAGATAAGCAGTTCTGTGAGTCCTTGAAGAACCATCGTGAGCGGTTACTTGCTAGCTGTACTTGCCTCTTCTACTCTTGAGCGATCTACCATAGGCATTGCTTGAGTTGTGTTCACTGCTACGATAGTCATGTTGCCGTACAAACTCTGACCCCTAAGTCCCATTTTTGTTTAAAGGAATATATTCATGAGCGTTTAGTGGAGCCCGCTTTCATATCTTCTTTCCCTTCACTTTTGTTTGAACCGCGTGTGTTTAATTTATTTGCTTTCCACCACCGCTTTCATAGATAAACAAGGTAGAGAACGACTAGCGTAGTGTCCGCAAGTTGCTCACGAAAAAAGACCAAACAGATTCGGATCCAGAAATCAGCCTTAATCAATGCACCACGTCATAAATTATGTAAACTTGATGTTGAAAAGGCTTCTTTTTGAATGCGTAATTGGATTATCGAGCAATGTACTGTGGTATTAGGTTGATCGGAAAGTCTTGCAACACTTTAAGCTACTGCCTGTTACATTTGTTAAAGCTCTTACAGTATAGATCTTGTGTGGTGACGTCACAGACGTCTTCAAGCTTCCTCAGGCATACTATATAACGCCTCGTCAAGTACGAATGTGTGTCAATGTCAGCAATGTCAACGATAGGCAGCACGATCCTACGACCTATCGTCTACTATGAATTTTCGCAAGGCCATTCCCCAAGGACTGCAGCCTCCAACATCTGCGCTAAATCCAAGGAGGAAGTCATTCACTATTCCACAGTGACACTTTGGTATCAGCGCTTCAAGGCTGGAGATATCTCTCTTGAAGATCGGTCTCGTTCCGGACGCCCCTCTGTTGGAATCAGAAGGCATGTTTTCTGGGAGTTGCTGGATAGTGAGACCACAGGCATAGCATCTGTCTACGCTACCTTGTTCCAGAGCTTGGGCGACGCCATGTGCCAAAAACGTCCAGAACGGGACAATGTCTACCTGCAACGCGCGTCCTCATGTCGCAAAAGTGAGTCGCGAAAAAATCCAGGACTTCGGCTGGGAAGTTCTGCCCCATCCACCGTACTCTCCAGACCTCGCTCCTTCTGACTACCACCTGTTTAGAGGTCTGAAGCACCATTTTCGAGGTAGAGAGTTTGACGATCGACGTCCACTGGAAATGAAGGTTTCTGAACTCTTTTCCTCACAGCCCTAGGAATTCTGGAGGGAAGGAATTGAAAGGCTATCTGAAAGTTGGGCAGGACCTTGGACTTGGATGGGGAATATATCCTGGACATAGTTTTTGTTTTAGCAAATAGGGACAAATTTGAATATTGTTGTGCTGGTGTTGCAGGACTTTTCGATCAACCTAATACCAACGTATTGATCGCTTGTGCAATATCATTTGCTGACAAACTTACTATCTATTGACTAGTTCGGAAAGGATGAAACGCTTACTTGTCAGCCAAAATATGTATTCCTATCCACTAGTTAATGTCTTTCTTCTCACAGCCTTTCGCTGCCGCTAAATTCACTACTGATTTAGATGTGTTTGTGGGTGCAACTAAAATGTCGGAGCAGAAGTAACGCGAAATATCATACAATTAGAACGCAGGGCTTGTGATAGACAATGGAATATAAAACCAGGTACTGAAGTGAGGATGAGCATTTGGAAAGACAGAGGGATGGGTGATGTAGAAGACCTGTATCACCTGTCGTCCCGTTGATCATCGACTTGCTCGAGCGGGCGCCAGCAGCGTCTCCATTCGTCCCTGTCGCGTGTCAGAGTGGTCCAATGGATCCTCCTCGCTCGAGGGACACGAAGAGCGTCATACCGGTCGTTCAGGGCTTTCACGAAGAAGTCCGACCAACGCGTTGGTGGGCGTCCTGGTGTTCTTTTGGCATCCCGCGGAATCCAGTCTGTGACGGCTCTCGTCCAGCGGGTGTCTGCGAATCGCATTACGTAGCCGGCCCACCTAATTTTCGACGACTTGGCCCATGCGACAGCGTCTCTGATCTTCGAACGTCGGCGAAGCTCGGAACTCCGGAGGCCTTCTCTCACTTGCGTGAGTCGTGTCACTCCGAGCATCGTCCTCTCGATTCCACGCTGCGCGACGCTGATCGCGTGTTCATCCTGCTTTCGTATAGCCCAGGTCTCTGAGGCGTATGTTAGGGCAGGAAGAACAGTGGAGTCGAATAGGTGGGCACGGAGTCGGACGTTCTTCGTTTTCTTCACGACTTCTTCGACGCTCTTGAAAGCTCCCCAAGCCGCTCGTTTCCTCCTGCTCAGCTCTGGTGCTAGGTCGTTGGCCATGTTGACTTCGCGACCCAGATACACATAGCTGGAGCATTCGGAGATGTTCGTTCCGTTGAGCGAGAATGGGGCATCAGAAACCCATCCGTTCTTCATGAACATCGTCTTCGTAAGATTCAGCTGCAGTCCAACGCTTCCACATACACGATCGAAGTCGGCCAGCATTCGTTCCGCCTGACTGATGCTCGGTGTTATGAGCACGATGTCGTCAGCGAAGCGAAGATGGTGCAGTTGCCGGCCGTCGACCTTCACTCCCATGTCATCCCATTCTAGTTCGCGCATGACGTTTTCGAGGGTGGCGCTGAAGAGCTTCGGGGATATGGTATCCCCTTGCCGAACCCCTCTCTTCACGTCGATGACGACGTCGTTGTAGAATGGTGAGATCTTGGTCGTGAATCCACTGTACAGCTCTCGAAGGACTCTGATGTACTGAGTAGGAACGCCCTGGGTGAGCAGGGCTTCCATGACCGCTTCAGTCTCGACGGAGTCGAATGCCTTCTTCAGGTCAATGAACGTAAGGCACAACGGCAGCTTGTACTCTCGCGACACTTCGATGAGCTTCGTAATGGTGTGTATGTGGTCGATCCTCTCCGAAATCCTGCTTGTTCGCATGGCTGTCCTTCGTCCAGCGTTCTACTAATCCTATTCAGGATGACTCGAGTGAACAGCTTGTAGACTACGGACAGCAGGCAGATCGGGCGATAGTTGCCAATGTCGTGCACGTCTCCCTTCTTGTAAAGCAAGACGGTCTTGCTGGTCTTCCACTGAGATGGAACCTTGCATTCGGACAGGTAGCGTGTGAAGAGCCGCGCCAAGGTGTTGATGAGCGCTGGCAGGAGGTTCTTCAGGTGTTCAGCTCTGATCCTGTCAGGACCGGGTGCTGTACGTTTCTTCACCGACGAGATGGCGTGTCGGATCTCGGAAGGGAGAACAGAGGGGATGACGTATCCATCCTGCGGAAGATGGCGTAGGGGCAGGTGGACGTGGCTATCGAAGAGATCGGAGTAGAAGTCATGGATGACTTTCTCCATGGTCCTTCTGGAAGAGGTGACGGTTCCGTCAGGACGTCGGAGAGCGGTCATCTTGGTCTTGAAGTTGGCGAAGTTCCGACGGGCATTGCGGATGCTCAGCCCTGCCTCTGCTGCTTCAGCCAACACTTCCGCCCTTCTCTCCTTCAGATCTTCCTTTATCGCCGCTCTGCATAGCTTTGCAAGCTCGGACGTCAGTTGGTAGTTGCCTGACGCTCGTGCTGCTCCACGCTGGCGTATCAGCTCGAGAGTTTCCAGAGACAGGCGTCTCTTGGTGGTCTTCAAGCTCTCGGCTCCCTTAGCACTATCGTGGAGATGGTGCACGAAGCGATCGTATTCCTCGTCGACGTTGTCCATGACGGCATCTTCCCAAAGGCCGACAAGAGAGGTGTAGAGATCCCAGTTGATGGTCGTTCTGGGACACCTCTTCTTGAACTTCGCGGCCTTCTCTCCTTGACGCGAAAAGCGGAACCTCGCGCGAAGGAGGCGGTGGTCCGATCCCGTGTAGAACTTGGGGACAACGGAGACATCGGTCAGGCAATACTTGCGATTGAAGATGATGTGGTCGATCTCGTTGTGGAACTGGCCACCGGGGGATTCCCAGGTCCATCGTAGAGAGGGAGGCTTCTGGAACTGCGAGTTTCCATGGATGGTCTTGGTCGACATGTTAAACTCAGATAGCCTTTCACCTTGCTCGTTCCACTCCAAACCGTGGGTTCCGATGTGAAGTTCTTCCGGCGACCTTCGTGGCCCGATCTTGGCGTTGAAGTCGCCGACGATCACCTTGTAGAAGGTGTGATCTTCCTTATAGAACTTCTCCAGCTCCACGTAGAAGGCCTCGACGTCTTCGTCGTCGTAGTCGGATGTTGGGGCATACGCGACGAACACAGTCAAGGCTGGCACGGAGCCACATCGCTTCAGTCGCAGACGTCCGATTCGGGTTGTTAGAGACTCGTACGAATCGATGTTCATGGCCAAGTGCGTGTTGACGAGGACACCAACGCCGCCTACTCCCCTGCTGTCGCATGTTCCGAGGAACAGTTTTTCTCCGGAGTCGTAGGCGACGTGTAGGGGGTGGTGTCTTCTCGTCTCGGTCAGTCCGATGACGTCGTACTTGATCTTCCTGGCTTGCATCATCAGGTCCTCGACGGATGCTTCCGACGCAAGCGTGCGGGCGTTGTAAGTACAGATCGTCATCCTAGTCCTTCTCAGTTTGCGCAGCCTGGTTAGGCCCTGAGATTTTAGCAGCCTCTCCGTACTCGTCCTTCCCATCGCTGCAGAAATGGGGGCTCTTTCGGGGTCAGGGGAATGAGGCCCTTTAGTGCTGCTGTGTTTGACTGGAATACAACACGGGTAGCTAGTCAGGCTCTGTCGTGCGGGCGAAGAACTCCGGGCAGCCAGCCAGACTGCCCGAAGGGACGGGGCGAGACTTAAGGCGGCCTCGAATCGCCTTACATGTACTCCCAATCTACCGAGTGCAAGCTTTTGGCCGAGCCGACACAGTTACAATCCGCACAGTCACGGACACATCCACGCACACTGTGCACGAACATGCCGCTCCCACGCACAAGGAACGCATCGACCCGACACAGCAGGAGCAAGGAGTCCATCCCCTGCATCCCACCTGCGTCTCTGGGCAGTACACGGTCGCATTTGGTTCGCGTTTAATTCCCCTATCCACCACTCGGGGACGCGCCACGTGGCCCTGCGACAAGCGGCCCGAGATCCCTCTTAACAAGAGAGCCCGAAGGCTCTCTATCGAGGGAGATCCGTGGATGTAGAAGACAGTGATTATTAATTAATTAGTTAATTTATTGTTTCCATCTATTGTATGAGACATCTACCATGATGTGCTAGCATAATGCGCTCGTAATTTGGCGTGAATACGACCAAGCAAAACGAAAAAAAAACTCCGGGTTGTGTCTGATAAGGAGGAGAGCTTCGAGTTGGGGCTCCACCGTCAAGGAAGTTGGGAACAGAAGAAAGTTGTAACGAGACTACTTATCGAGATTTGATGTTTTCCAGACACTTTTGTTAGATTTTGTTTAAAATTTCAAATTTAGCTCGTCTCCAAAGATTGCTTAATTTAGCACTAAGAATGTAACCTCCGGGGATTTCTTTGCAACCTTCACATCAGACACTCTTCTAAACAAACTTGGTGCTTCTGAAATCAAAGTGAACGTCTTAGAAATCGAAGCGGTGGCGATGTCCGTTCCTCCTCGTGGTGCCACTGGAAACTGCTCGCTTCTGCGAGCTAAGCCAAGCACGGACATTCGAATGCAGGCGACAGGCCCTGGTGACAGGCCGGCCTACGAACAACCCAATGTCACATCGTATGGGTGTATGTCAGTTCATGTTTTTCGAGATAATGCTACGGCGTCCGCGGGAGCCGACGCGCACTCGCAAAGCCCGGCGAGTGTGAGAAGTATGCGAGGGTCCCTGATGCGAGGACGGCATCGGGGGGCAACTGAGCTAGTCCGAAAGTCCCGTAACGTAAGCAGGACCCGCGTGGCTACGCTGAATGTGGGTACGTTGACGGGCCGCTCGTGCGAGTTGGTAGAAGCACTGGAGCGTAGAAGAGTTGATTTCTGTGCGGTGCAGGAGACGAGGTGGTCCTGCCGCAAGTCGAGAGATATAGGACGTGGCTTCAAGGCCGTTCTATGTGGAAGTCCCAGGACCACCAGTGGTGTTGGTATAATCGTCTCCGAGCGTTTCCGAGACTCGATTGTAAGCGTCGAGCGCTTTGACGATCGATTGATGAAGATCGTTGTCGCCGCTAAGGAGCGACTCTTCCACTTCTTCTCTGCATATGCTCCGCAGACTGGCTGTTCCGATCAAGCCAAGGATGAGTTTTGGAGCCTGCTTGATGAGAAGACAGCAGAGGTACCGTCGAAGGACGTCATCATCGTCGCTGGTGACCTCAATGGGCACGTAAGCGCTACGAAAGACGGGTACAGCTGTCATGGTGGATTCGGCTATGGGTTGCGTAACACAGATGGTGAGCGTATCCTTGATTATGCGGATTCGCATAACCTCACCATAATGAACACCGTGTTTCGCAAACGCAACTCCCACCTTATCTCGTTCTATAGTGGGAACACCAAGACGCAGATAGACTTCGTCCTTGTGAGAGATCGTGACCGAAATCTCGTCACAGACGCGAAGATCGTGCCGTATGAAACGGTCGCCCCACAGCATCGTCCGCTGATCTGTACTTTGAAGATCGCTCCTCCGAGGCTGCAGCAGGTTGAGCGATGCGGTGCTGCAAGAATCAAGTGGTGGCGAATGAAAGAGAAAGAAGCAGCTGTGATTTCTCGCGTACGGTTACCGACAGTCACGACTGTCGACGAAACTTGGAAGAAAGCGACCGACGCGATACTTCAAGCTGCGAGGTCAGAACTTGGCACTACGAAGCCTGGACGACGAAAGGTCGACATGCAGGCATGGCTGTGGACGAACGATGTGAAAGAAAAAGTTCGAGAGAAGAAAGCGCTTTATCATGTGTTTCTCGGCGACAAGACCGCCGATAACTGGCAAAAGTACCACAAAGCAAAAAAAGCTGCCAAGAAGGCTGTGGCCGTAGCAAAAGCCACTCATTACAATGATGTCTGCGAAAAGCTTGAGTCGCGCGATGGCGAGCGGTATTTGTACCGACTTGCGAAAAACCGTCATCGCCAATCCGAGGATATAGAGAAGTTCTTTGGCATCAATGATGAGAACGGCCATCTTCTGACAGAGCGCAAAAAGGCATTGAAGCGATGGTGCGATTATTTCGAGGGAATTTCGACTGAAGAGTTCCCTCATCCGGCCGTCCCTTCTGTGGCTCCTATCCACGGTCCCGTCCACAAAATCACTGTGGAGGAAACCGACGCGGCTCTGAGGAAGATGAGACCGGGCAAGGCGACTGGTCCAGATGACTTGCCAGCTGACTTATGGAAGTCGAAGTTCTGGTACTCTGCTGAGTGGTTGGCCAAGTTTTTCAACCAGGTTGTAGCGGAGAAGAAGGTGCCTGATGTTTGGCAGGAAAGTACGACGATTCCGATTTGGAAGAAGAAGGGCAGCCCTGCAGACTGCTCAAATTACCGTCCGATTCGGTTGCTCTCGCACAGCATGAAGATCTTCGAGCGAATCCTCGATAGCCGAATTCGCGAAATCGTCAAGCTTTCCAGCAATCAGTGCGGCTTCGTGGCTGGTTGTGGCACTATCGATGCCATACATGCCGCCCGTCTTCTGGTAGAGAAGCATCGCGAGAAACAGAGACCGGTGCATCTTGCCTTTCTCGACTTGGAGAAGGCCTTCGATCGCGTACCGCGTGAGGTTATATGGTACGCCCTACGACAGCACGGTGTTCCCGAAGAACTTGTAGAGTGGGTGCGAATGCTATACTCTTGTCCAAAGAGTCGTGTGCAAGCGGCAGCAGGAACCTCGACGGAGTTTCCCATCTCTGTTGGGGTGCACCAAGGATCTGCGCTTTCCCCACTCCTCTTTGTTGTCGTAATGGATGCCATTACGCGAGATCTCCAGAAGCCCGTCCCTTGGACGTTGCTATATGCTGATGACGTGATGCTCGCCTGCGAAGACAAAGGTGAGCTCGAACGAGAGGTGCAAGCTTGGTGCGACCGCCTGGCCATGTTCGGACTCAAATTGAACGTCAAGAAGACCGAGTATTTCACGACTGACGTAAATGAGTCCGGCTCCATTAAGATTAACGGTACTGAGCTTGCACGCACTTCGGTGTTTAAATACCTGGGATCAGCAATAGCCTCTGATGGCAGTCTGATGGTTGAAGTGAACTCACGCGTGAGTGCAGCTTGGTCGAAGTGGCGCTCGTTGACTGGAGTACTCTGCGACAAGAAGATGCCAGAGCGCTTAAAGTCGAAGATCTACAAAACTGTCGTCCGGCCGGTAGCGATGTACGGAGCTGAGTGTTGGCCTGCGACAAAGGAAACGGAAAGTCGCCTCAGCGTAATGGAAACGAAGATGCTGCGCTGGATGGCTGGAGTCACGCGCCTGGACCGCATCCGAAACGAGGCTATCCGGCAGAAGTTCGGTGTCGCGCCGATAGCGGACAAGATGCGTGAAGCTCGCTTACGATGGTACGGCCACGTTCTGCGTGGAAAGGAAGACAGCGTTCGTAAGATAGGCCTTAAGTTCGTAGTGTCTGGAAAACGGCCTAGAGGGCGCCCGAAGCAGCGCTGGGCTGATACGTTACACAAGGACTTTAAAGTAGCTGGTGTCCACCCTGATCTAGCACGGGATCGGGAAAGATGGCGACATGGCACCAGAAAAGCGGACCCCGTCATGAAGCGGGACAAACGCTGAAGAAGAAGAAGAAGTCTTAGAAATCGAAGCGGGCTTCTTACACGATAAACTACGGAATCTCCTAGACAGAATAATTTTTTTGTTCAACGAACACTTGGTATAACTTGCTTTGAAATTTTTAGTTCGGCTATTCGAGTGAATAATAATTTTATTTTTTTTGAGAAAATATAAGTTAAGCTCTCTTATAAGGCCTAACAAGGTAGCAGTCATTCAGAATATTGAGAGGATAGATCGCGCCATACGCTCGATTAGCTCGTTACGCTTTTATTTGGTTGATAGTGTAAATACTGCTTGCGTGAAGCATCTCGGCGAGAATATGTGTTCTCTACAACTCGTTGACAGGTGTGAAACTCTGTGCGAACGGAAATTTTGTTGTCAATCGAGTAAAAATCGCGACGTCTTGGGCGAGGACATGGCGTAATCTCTTCTGTTAGCGCTAAAAAAGCCGCCTTCCTGCTCTTTAAAGCAAGCTTTAAACAACATTTTTTTTTCTTAAAAAATGCGAATTTTATTAAGTTTAACCTATTGGGTAGTTGAGTTAGAACCTCAAAGAAATTTTAAAAAATTAAAATCAAAATTAAAAATTAAAATTTTCCTTGAGCAGACAATTACTCTGATCTTTTTTTGGATAGTCTCTAGTTTAATGTGGAAGGAGTTTTTGATTTGGAATATATCCAGTTTGGTTTCAAAAGCGTTAGGCTTGTTTGGAGGAAGGTCCGATTTAACGTGAAATTGGTACAAACATATGATCTGATCTGACTGAAGTTGCGCAGATTTCGGTATCTTTTGGGATCTGAAGTTGGTTTGCGAGAGGTTTAAACAATACTTCTCTGTGCTTCATAACTTGCAAGAAGAAGGTTCTTCACGATCGTTTTCGACTCTTCGACTTCATAGAGTGGCGTGGTAGCGCAGGCGGAGACGTGCCGGGTGTCCCATGCATCCCGAGCAGGGAAGGGCGGAATTTCTGTTTTCTGATTTTCCTGCCAGTTTGAGGAAATTTTTCCGCTCTCTGTTTCCTGGGGAAATAGCCGAAATTAGTCAGAGAACAAGAAATAAAATGGCATAGAAATTTTGCCATCGCCAGAATTTAATCTGCATCGCAACATCGCAGCTTTTGCTGCAAAAATGTTCATTGGCTACTCCGAATGCGAAAGGAGCTGTTTGCTCGATGACTTTCATTAGAGATCGCGTCATGCACTCGTCTGATTCATTTGATTGATGGTATAGGTGTTACTGTCATGCAGTTCCTCCGTAGCAGATTTACGCCTTTTAGAAATTGGATTTCTTGAGTCTCCAGCTTCACTAGCAGCCTCGGTCAACAAAAAAAAGAAAAGCTTTATGATAGAGCTGTGAAGCCAGCGCATCAATACGTACAGATTGCTCCAAAAGAATGTCGTCAGTATTCTCCACGTCCTCTCCTCGTAAATTCTTGGCATTGTTGGGGTGTTTCTAATAATTCTGTGCCGAACCAGGTTGAAAGGTGGATCAGTTTTTATAGTGCGGCCTAACGCTTCGACCTGCTCGTCGTCTTCGGAGGGCTTAAAGTGATTCAAGAATTTGGACGTTGCTATCTACCCGAACAAACGCCTCACCGACTCAGCCTTTGGATATGGTCCTGAGACATAACAGAAAATCTGAAGCGATGAGCGATAAACTGCCCGCTGGTCGCCGCCAAACACCGCTTGAGCGGAGCGACGTCGTGACAGCTTTTAGTGACAGATGGTGACAGAGACTCACTATACTTTTCCTTCTCCACTCAGTATACTGTGTATACCAGTGCCATTCATTCTGATCTTACTATAACTCGCACTGCGAAACGGACGGCAGAAAATCATCTGTTGCGGAAGAACACTCCCTTCGACTGTTCGTTCGCGGACTTCGGGATGAAATCCAGAACGCTGCCGCGCTTTCACAGCGGAAAAGTCAGTCTCGTAAGTCAACATCTTTCACCTCACATTAAATTTATTTCCGTTTCGTGTTTCCACTTGCACCAGACGTACACTGGGGAGACCGGAAGGATATTTGCCATCCGTGTTAACGAATATCTAGGGTGTAAAAGGAGCGGTATCATAACGAATCTCCTTGGCAAGCGCAAAGAACCGCAATAAAGAATAAAGAGCCGTAACATCAGTGTCTCTATGATTGCTCGGTATTCGGAAAATTCTTCTGCCTTGCAATGAAATCTTTGCAGTGAGCGCTTGCGGATGATTGATGGAGCGAAGATTTCTTTGTGTAGTTTGAGGGGTCATCAACAGATTCTTCTGTAGCAACGCACAATGATTGTTTTGCTACTTTATGTACTTACGGAGCACAATAGGAACGAACGGCAATTTACAGCGGCTTGTACGCTGATTTTCAAGATGGAGCCCAAAAACATGATGTACATTGCTCAGCGATGTCAATAGCATTTGGTCTTAAAGGAGTATGGTGGGCTGTATCTCATCGCGCTCCCATTAGCCCACTTGCGGTTCCACTGGACCGTAATATTGGGGCTTACTTGATTGATACTTTTCTAATTTTGCATAATCAAGGCCGTTCATACGTATTCATCGTCTACTCTGCGCTGCCTTCTAATACATATCTATGTATTTAAATATGAATCATAGCTGTACATTCACAACACTGATGTTCCTGTTATGGGGAACGTACATGAATACAAGTTTGGTTACTCGCTAAAACTTTATCTGCGATAACTAACAACGGTGGTTGGGCCTCTATCAGCTCCATCAGCTGATTATTCGCAAATCCCAAACGGCGGAGAAAGAAATAGGATACTTGGACTACAATCCCTGGTGTTTTGAAAGAGGGTTGCTGATCTCAAAATGCTGTTCAAAATTCTCACGGGCAAACTCCACATAAACCCTTCACATTTCTTCGGTGGTCAAGTACATATGTAGTACGAACAAGAAGACGTAGCCTCCGTCTGCAGATTCCCATTGCAAAAATCACGATCAGAACTTCATTTTTGACATATAGAAGGCTTCGGGAGCTCAACTCTCTGCTTGCGGAAAACGAAAATCTTCTGTCCTTATCCATGCATGTTTTCAAGAAATTGCTGTTAACTAAATTCTGCTGTTGACTAAATTCTGTTCATAGCTGCCTTCAGAATTAAAGGTGCCTCTTGTCTACGTCTGGTTGTTGTTTTGTGACTTTTTTGGTGGAACTTGTTGCTTTTTCTCATTTGTTTTGCGCGTGAGTGTCATGCTTACCTTTGAATAAATAAATAAAAAACCTGCTTTTAGGCATGGCCCTTCTGATTGTCGTGGAGGGTTAACAAGCGTCCCCTTTGTTTTTATGACTAGGTCGGGCGGAGCTACACACCCTGCGAGCCCAGCAATACAGAAATTATTACATTATCAACAATAACTTGATGGTAGTACAATGCCAGCGAATATAGTAGTGTTGTTCGAAGAAGACGATGTCGCATGTAGACCGGCCTCCGCCATGACGCTTCCAGATGACGATCGACAGTAGCCTAAATTACACGAGGTCTTTGTTTAGGTCAGAATGGGGTTAGTGTTTGCAAATATACAAAATACTTCTGAAAGGCTTAACTGAAGTAGTGATTAAATAGTACTCGAATGGCAAACAATTTTTAAATAAATAATGATGCTATAATAAAAAAATATATAAAAAGCTCTAACCAAAGTTATGCAACCACGTAGAATGCGCTTCTTCGCTACGTTAATGGTCTGGTTGCCTTGAGATGAGCAGAAAAGCGAATTGCACGGCATCCTGCACTTCTGCCAGGTGATGCCGCACTCGCTTTCGTGTGTTGGCGAATCAGCTTATCTTCGGGGTCTGCACCACCTGGGATACCGGATCGGGAGCGGTCAAGTACCAGGAGCGGCGCCTCTATGCTGTCTAAACGACCGCTGGAATAAGCTATGTACTATGTTCAGTAACAAGATGAGAAGGAGGGTAACAAGTTTCCACTTTATCTTCTTGATTATGCGAGTTTCACTCTAATGAAGCGAGACAACTGGTGCAGATCAATAGGCAATAGCTAAGTACATTTTATGATCACCAAGAAGCAGCATAAACAAACGAGAAAACGACAAGTATTCCATAGGTTATGAACACAGTAACACTTTCTGGAGATTCCGTTGCGATTGTAAATTGCATCGACGCGGTCCATTCCACTGTCGTCTTGCTTAAGCTGGCTCCCTGATATTCCGAGGTGAGGCACAGAGAGGTAGCAAAAGGCGGCTTGATAGCTTCTCCACTAACGTAATCTTCTGCTTAGCGTAGAAGAATCAAGTCATTTTTCCAGCGCAGGAGTTTTCGCGTCCATTTCTCCAAGACGGTCTTACACTCGATCGTGTTCCTTTTGTATTTCTTCTAATCCATCCATCGCATTGTGTCTTATGTCCTTACTAAATATTAGCCAATGTCATCCGGAGAGACCCACAGTGGGCATAGATTTGAAACCATGGTTGATGCCTCAATTTGGTGGGTCGGCAACGGATGCGTCTGTGGCAACGTGTAATAAATGGTTTATTACTTTACATACAGTACACAACAATAATGACAACTCACAACTGTTTATACACAGAATTTCTAGATGTGGATAGGTAGAAGCATGAGATACACTGGTAACCGATGTTGATAGCTTCTAGTCTTAAAAATGGGTATCAATAGAGTATACAGGTCCTATCTTATGCGCTGTGGGGAGACTGGGTATTCCCGTACGGACATTATTGTTGACCATTTATCATTATCGCATAATGAAGGGGAGAAGGAAGGTAGACCTCCAGGAGCAAATTGTGTAGCAATCCCACGCCACATCAGGCCTCTAAATAGAGACACGTATCTAGGGTTTTACCTAACAAAAAAATTCTTTCCTTAGCAGTTCGATAAGGGTTAATTAAACTTTTCACATATTAGTAATATTATTAGCCCTGGCGACGAGATCCCACAGTTCACTGTTTTCAATTTTAAAAAAAGGATATATACATATATGCCAAGAGGATTTCGGATACAATATTTTTTGCCCATAATTGTAGCAATCTTGCCGTGAAACGAAAACGCCGTGACAACGTTACTTTTTTAACCACTTTAATTTCATTTTTATGTATGCCGACAATTACAATGTCGACTAAACCAAATTTTAAGCTCGTAGAGGTTTTGATCATTTATTAGACTAATTTTCAATTGTGAAATGGGACTCGATTGCCGCATAGTCGACACTAAATTTAGAAGATGCCACGGCTAAGACAAACAAATATACAACGTGCTTTTAGGTCTAGTAAGCGTAGACACTCCAGAGCATATTCCGTGTAACACCCCAAAGTCGCGTTGCAAAACATAACGGCACACCTTGTTGGCACACAGTAGGTTTGGTGGCACCAACGGATGCGCCTGTAGCCAGTTGTAATATGTGATTTATTACTTTATAACTATCAGAGCACAACACAAACAATGATTCACAGCGGTATATATATATGGAATTTCTAGAGGAGGAGCATAGAAGTATGACATAAATTGCTCTGCTAGACTTAAAATTGCGTACCGCTGCTAGAGTGTAGCATTTGTGCACTATCTTATTTATCTACTTGCGGGTCATTCTTATGGAAGCTTATTTGATTGATACTTATCAATATTGACCATCGGAGGCTTTTCGTACGCATCGGTTCAGCACCTTGCCTTAGATTATATGCATATGGATGTACATATGTAACCTTATTTAGCTGTGTATTCACAACACTGTTGTTGCTCATTGCCGTTCTCATCAGGTGTTTCAGCTGTGCTGTCTCTTCCCTGATGTACTCCTCACAATCCTTCCTTTCTTCCGGGAACGCGAATGGCTGGTCCACACGATTGACTTCTGCCTCGCTTGTCTTAATGAGTCCGCAAGCATTCGTCATTTTTGTCTTGTGAACCTGAATTTTTGCCCTCTTTGTTGCTTCCAGCGCGTTTTCCCAACGTTATCAGTAAACTTTTGAATTTTACCTGTCCTGTAATTAGTTCCATCGGAACTGGATCACTATGTACTAGGAACTGGAACACTATTTGGGGAGGCCATTAGTACTGTCAGTTGTTCCGAAAAAGGGATAACGGTTAACTGAGTTATCGACACACTAGTTGGAATACAAAGAGGTGACGTGGACAAGATAGTTACATAATTTAGGAACACGGCTTCGGTCAGCGAAATGGGCAGAATCTGGTAATCAAGTAAAAGTTTGAGTTGTATTGTACTCTGCCGCGTTGGGAAGTGGACCAGAAGGGTTACTATCGTTAGCGTTAGAATTTACGTTGAATGTACCTGTATTTGGAATGGTATCTATCCTAGAAGCTGTTGAGTGAAGATTCTCAATACTGTTTTGTCTAGTTCGAGAAGGGGTTTTTAGAAGGATGTGAGATGAATCTACATGTGAACAATCAGAGTAATCAGTCAATGAAGAGCTTTTAAGATTTTGTCAGTTTAAATGTGGAAGACAGCTTGTGTTTTGACTATTGTGAGAACAAGCGAAAGTTTTGAAAAAAAAAATAATTCACCGAAGAGGCTAGGCGCAGAGAATTAGTAGGTAGAGGTGCAGAGTCCGAGTTTTCTTTTGTTGTGGAGAATTAGGAGACTTGAATTTAGGTTTATGTTTTAGTGTGAAGCGATTTGCTAATCGACAGTACGGATTATCGCTAACTGAGCTAAATTCTGAGTCTGATGTTCTTATAGAATGGCCCCAACAATGAAAGAAAAATTGTATGTGTGCAAAATTATTGTTTTACACAGGCGAGGAGAAGAGAGTGGGATGTCTAGAGATAGGAAAAAACAGAGGGAGGAGTAGATTTTTTTATCAGAAAATAAACTAACTTCTAATCTGGAGAAAAAATCGCAATCGGTGCTGTGATTGTCCACCAACTCCAGTTTGCTAATTCCAGTCGAAGAGATCGGAAGAAGACAACCGAAGAGGAGGACAGTCGATCTGCCGAATGATGCCTCTTATCAGCACAGCATATGCTCAAGAAATGGGCGGGGCTACGTGGTTGTTTGTATTCATAATTATCAGTGATATTTACGATCAGAGTAGACGAAGGCATCAATTGCATATGAGGTATATCAGCGGACCCAAAGATGTATTCCCGACAAGAATTGCTCTTCTATTTGTCCATCTGGTCAGTGATGGTGTCGGTGACCCACATAGAAGCTTGAATGCGTCTGATTAAGCTACCGTACCTCTGTGCTTATGCATAAAGATAGTGTTAATTTTCAGTGGCCATCTGAAATCAACCAGCCTTAGATGTACATAACTTCCTCATTGAGTCCGATGTTGGATATCGTAATATCATTTTTTCCATTTCCCGGAAATCAATTTAAAAAACGCGCGAAAAACTTTGGATTTCGTTCCATCCGATACACTGAATTGGAAGCGTCTCACACCTTGTTCTGAACAGTATGGAGAAGAAATCCTTTAAATCCAGTGGGGGAGGGGGGGGGGGGGAGTGGCGTGAAGTTCAGCTGTTAGCTGTATGCACCAGTTATAGAACTTTCTACACCTCGCTCCGAGCAATGTGCAGAAGATATCGCTCTAAACCGAGTGAAAGAACAATATTTACCGATGTAAAACATCCTCTGTTGGCACTTATGGTGAAATGCAGAAGAGGTGTTTCCTTGTAATCAGGTAAACGAAAGATTTTTTTACTCAAATTACTCTCCACTTTCACACATATAACAAAATGTGGGAGAAGAGTTATTTTAATCTAGTGGGAAAAAAAGATTTTCAAAGCAAGTTATCAGCTATATCCTTATTTCTAAGCTTAGAGTATTTCTTTAAGAAGAACAATAAAGCAAATAAAAGAAACATACTCACGTTGCGGATACTTTTTCCAGCCGGAGACGAAGTCCTTGAGACGACAGACGAGAGAGTCTTTGTTTTTTTTAAAAAGAAGATGAGATAGAAAAAGTTTTTTTTTAATTTCAAAAAATTGAAGTTACTCAGATCTCCTCGGGACCTCCATGTCATGTTAAGATCGTATAGGTCTTATATGATTAGCCAGGAGGAGTCTAGGTACTTCTGTGTGACATAAATAGAGCTTTTTATCATTTATCATTATCTACATAAAAAGGGGAAGCAGGCAGGCAGCCTGGTGTCCGGAACGTCGTCTGGTTTCGTGAGCGGACCCGACGGGGTCAGCTTATCAAGTGAGCTGTGGCTCCAATGCCACGACACATGGCTGAAGGACGGTGGCCTGAACTGCTTGAGCCACAGCGCCGGGGAATCGACAACAGCGACCTGTTGGAAGCCCATCTTTGTTGTCCCCATATGAGCAGGAAACGCAGTCAGATTTGAGCTGGGTTCGCTGCAAAAGGGTGTTGAAAACCCGTTCGTACGACTGTGGCTTAAAGTTGAGCATTTTGATTCATTGGTGCTGAATCATTTCGAGCTGTTCGATCTTCTTTTCCAATGCACTGATGGCGTTCTGTCGACTCGCAGGTGTTTCAGTGGATTTTCTAGTTCTTCTGCAAGACAGCTAGTCTTCGAAGCAACCGTTTACTGTAGTTGCTCGTATATGGTCTGACATTGGTGCTCGCCTTATCAGCAAAGGCGAGCCGGAAAACTATGTTGGACAAATAGTGTGGAGTCCGGTCACATCGTTAAGGCTGCGACATGATGTCCGGTAAATAGGCTTCAAATAGGGAAAAAACTTTAAGTTTAAGGCCTCTACTGGAGGAATGGAGATGTCGAGTTATACCCAGTTGGCACCCTCCAACGGCACACTGATAAGCGACGCCTTGCTAGAGGAGTCTCGTCTACGCCGTCCCGACCGGGAGGTCGTCGGCTCTCGCCAGCAGCCTGTCAGAGGACACGTCTGCCCTCTCCTTCATTATCTTCTCCCACATCACTTACCGTATGCCAGTCACCATATACTGTATGCCACCCTCTAATAAATATGATATTCCAACCATTGCATACTAGAACCCAGGAATAGAACTCTTAAGGTTCATCAGGTAAGCCTGATCACCTATAACCTTGATACGCTGGGTGAGGAAATATTTTGACCTCCTATAAAACTTCAAGTGTAGACCAGTCTCATTAGAATGAGCTTGAAAAGACGAATAGGTGAGTCAAAATTGCAAAATGAAGGTCTTAAACGAGTTCTGCCCCGTCGAAGTTCACCGGGTTGACCGTAGGTTGGCCGTGCGAGAGACCCGACACTGCTGCCCACAAAAAATATTGGAAAATTTTTGAACATTAAAAAGTGTCGTAGTAGTGTAAGTAGTGACGGAAAATTTAGAATAAACCATTCAATGTTTAGAAAATGAAACAAAAATCAAACCAAACTTGAACTTTCCTTCTTGAGGGGTGATTCCCGCAGACGTATGTGGAACAACCATTGGTTCTGTGCCTTGTCGAGTATGTATGGTACATTTTTAGCCATCGCCCTTGCTATGATTTGGCTCCAAGCACCTATTGCACAGCCCGAGTGCATTTGCCTGGGCGCCTAGCTGTTCCGGGAAGCAATAGCAACAACCAGTTGGATGGCCGTCCTTGTTGTCCTCGAAAGGACGTAAGACACAACTCGACTTCTTCTTTGTTCGCTGCAGGACTGTTCTGAAGGCAACGATCATAAGACAGGAGCTTGAACTCCAGAAACGTTTTCATGTTATCCATCCTCTACTCTGTCGACCCACTGCTGGTGGTGCAGTGGATTCTCTTCACTAGAACAGATTTTTGCCATGAACCTTTATTCGGTCACTTTAGCCTTCTTCCGGTCTCTTATCAGAGGGGCAAAGGTTTCTTTTAAAACATTACATCCATTTTTGCTGGGAGATTGGTAGACTTTTAACTTGTAAACACTAGTGTGCCGCTTAAGGTAGCTTTCTGGAATGCCCAACAGATCGCTCGGGATCTGGTTCCGGTACCGCTCGGGGTAACCGCTTTGACCGCTAGGGATCAATGTGCAGATCGCTCCGGAACTGACTTGGTACCACTCGGGGTTACCAGTTTATGCGAAATAAAAAGGAAATTATTTGGTCGATGCACCAAAATGTCGGCCCGTGGGTGGTTCAGTGGGTTTGTTCTCTCTGTCGTGAACAGCCTTTGGCCGTTAACCTTTACTTCGTCACTTTAGCCTTCTGCCGACCTCTTCTTATCTGAGGGAACAAGCTCGCAGCAAGCAAATCAGTGCATGCAAAAGACGAAGGTCGCTGTAGCAGAATAGCCAGCTGGTCAATCTTCTTCTCCAAGCGGGTTATACCTTTTCGGACGATACACGAAAAATGTCAACCCTTAGATTTTTTAGTGGTTAATTCCTAGGTAGTAGGGACAGCTTTGCGACTAACACCTTTATTCAGTGTCTTCTGGAGTTCTACGTCTTCCACGGCTGAACTACAATCCTCATCATACACTAGGCGAGGAGATGTACCTGTTTTACGCATTACCCTCCTATTAGTCAACTAGGCAGAGAAGACTTTCGATCTCCCATCTAACTCCAAGGGCACACCAATGTCATTAGGAGCTCGAAATGCTGATTATGACTGTGGGGTCAAAATTGCAAAACAGAACTCTTGGACGAGTTCTGACCTATCGAAGTTCACCGAGTTGGCTGTATGCTGGACAAGCGAGTGAGCTGTAGTAAGAGCAGTGGGCGATGAGAGCTGCTAAGACTTGGCCGGCAACGGCAGCAGTGACCTAGAAGCAGTGCTCTGGCTGGTTCAGAGCTAGTAAGAATCTAGGATCCTCCTGCATGGCATATATGTGCAACGAATGCATACAAGGGAACGGATAGCGAAGGTCACGACAGTGGCTCAGACTCTACAAGGTCTATTCGGGAATATGATCAAGGAAATAAATAGTATGAGGCCAGAAATGCATGGAGCAAAGGAAGTTTTTCAAGCAAGTGACTCCTCTGCCGTGTATAAATGCGGTAAGGCTGATTTAGGGGGGGGGGGGGTACTATGTACAAGTACGAATATGTGCCAAACAAGAACAGAATTCAAACAGCCAAATAATGACAGTAGAGTAGCCCAGTAGTGGCTACAGAGAGTAGAATCGGCAGAATGTGCCTAATAGAAACAGGAAGGAATGAAGCAGCCAAATAGTGACCGTGGAGTAGCGCAGTAGTGGCTGCAGAAGGCAGAGTCGGCAGAATGTGCCAAATAGAAACAGGAATGAAGCAGCCAAATAGTGACTGTAGAACAGCCAAGTAGTGGCTGCAGAGAGCAGAATCGGCAGAATGAGATTCACGGGCGCCGCCATCGCGTCTTGTTGCAGGAGGAGCGATAAGATAGTATAAGGGGTAAGGGATCTTCGGCGATGGCAGTAACAGTCATGCCGCTGGCAGGTAGCATAGGAAAAGACTATGGAACTGAATTCTAGTTATACCTACTGCCTTTTGAAAAGCGGAAACGTCCTCCCCACATGTTTAGCTGCTGAAACACAATTTTAAACAGCTAGGTCTATTCGGAAGCTGCGGATAATTATCATGAGGTAGCTGATCTTCAGCGAAAGTTATGGTGAGCACAGGATCAAACGAGGATTCTTGAGTGATTCTGAAGAGCTATCACTCAGGGCTGCCTCAAGCTTATCTAACCACACGTGTGACAAGTGAAACGCGAATGAAATGATTGTAAGTAGACTGGCCGAAGGTCTTGAAACAAAACTTTGAAAACTTCAGAATTTTCTGGAAAAAAAATTCAAAAATCCTGGGTCAGTGAGGACCGTGTAGAAGGTTCCAGAAGCTTTCGCTGTATGAGTACATAAGGACCCGCGCTCGTCATTTTGGTGACATGTCGAACGTGGTTAGCCAACAACAGCCTCGGGTGGTCGTCTTCTACGAATGGTGCCGAGGCTCCAACGCAAGCACCACGGTCTCTAATATCACCGATGCATTTGGAGAGGGGACTGTAAAAGTAAACCAACGATGCACTGTGGTAAGCCGCACCACAGTGCATCGTTGGTTTACTTGTTTTGCTTCCATTACGTTAATCAGCTTCAGAAACTGGCAGATGCAATGCGAGAAAAAAAGGCGAAAAAGATCAAGTGTCCACCTGTTGCTTGACAACGCGCGCCACACGTTGCATCGACAACCTGTGAGAAGATAGGAGAACACGGCTGGCAGCCGATAGCCCATCCACCGTATTCGCCGGATCTTGTGCCATCACACTACCATCTGTTTGAACCGCTGAAGCATCATTGGAGAGGGAAAGAATTTGAAAGCTATTATGACCTCAAAATGGCAGTCGACAACTTTTTCAAGTCGCAGTCCGCGGATTTCTAGACGAAAGGAATCAGTGGTTTGCAGAGCAGATAGGAGAAGGTTATATCACTCTATGGTGAACACATTGTTGATTCATAGTTTGTATTTAGAAAGCTATGGTTAAATAAAAAAAAAGATTTTTTGTTTCAAGACTTTTCGGCCAGCCTAATAGTAGGCAAAAATCACAATGCTGAAGAGTATTCGCAATTACTTTGAAAAATAGAAGATATAGAATAGCAGGTGTGAGGAAAAAAGAAAGTTATCCATTTAAATTCTGTGAGAGATCACACGTGGGATTAAAGCGGAGGAATAATTTTTAAAGGAGGGGTAGGAATCATTAACTCGACACACTAGGATAATCTGTTCTCGTCTCGTCTAGTTGTGAACGCTGAACTTGTATCAATTCTTTCAGTTCTTCAACATCTCCTGGGCAGACTTCCAGTTTAGGGTCGAAAGGAATTTTTAGTTCGCAATTCCGGAAGGTAGAAGCGCTACCTCACATCATCCTAGAAGTGTTCGCTCATTTTCTGCTATTGCACTATAGATGCGGAATTCATTTACGAGGAAAATATGCATAACCGAGAACGCACTGAAGAAGATGCCTAACAAATGAGTATCCATTATGCAGAGCGGGAGTGAGCTTGGCCAGATGAAGTAGAATATATGGATGGCAAGGTGTCAAAATCTACTGCGCAGCACTGAGAACTTCCTCAATCTAACCCAACTGTCTCTATTCCGTACCTCTATCTTTTCCAATAGAAAGTTCCATTCACCACCAATTTCTAGCCGTATCAACGAGATTCAACGTCATCACGTCGATTGTAACATTCTTCTATAAATTTCTGCCTCACATAATAAGCATGGTAGCGCAGTTGGACGAAGCCTCGGCTGTCCGGCGACCCCCGTATGGAAGTTCTTGGATCAGGTCCTACCAAGGCCAGTCAAGCCTTATATCCCTCCGCAGTCGGTGAATTGGTGCGAGACTTGTCTGAGAATGATAAAAGGCTGACTCGGCTCGCCACCGCACAACAAGAACTGGCGTTCAAATTGCTTCCATGATATCCACGATGAAATACGTACAAAGCATGGTGCTTCCAAAACCATGCAGGTTTTTGAATAAAATCGTGCTTTCTCCTGCATCCTCCTATATGTCTTGCAAGCAGGAAATGTTTGAAAACAAACACGTATGTGGGATTATGTGATAGGTGTGAATGACCTGAGGGCAGAGTACGCTGTCTAACATAGCCATCTGAGGCCGAGCGGCATTCCTCAGCGTTATCACGTCGGCATATGTTTTTGGACTGTTCGATCGGCATCGCCCAGGTGGAGCTAGCCGTTGCTGCCCCAGTCACGCCACAGGCGATAACGATAGTGTTCTTTTCATGTCGCCGCTCATTTCCCTTCATTTTCTGATTTTTCATTTAAGCGTGTGCTTTTCAGAATTCTCGAGTCAGTGAAAATATTAGAAACTCTGCCATTGCCCATTATCTTTGCTGTGTTTCTTGACTAGCTTCCACCCCAAGTCATTGAAAACCGTGCACGTCGAGTTCTCCTAACGATCAGAAGTTCAAGCATGTTAACGTTCTCATAATTTCCAGTACTATGCAACGCGAGGTCAACGAATTAGACTCCAACGTTGCAAATTGGCGTGGAACCTATTTCATTGCTATTGTTCCCGTACGGGTTCACCACCAATGCTATTCTAAGCGGTTTGTCTTATAAACTAGGCTGGAATCTTCTGAAGCAAGAGCACCTGAGTCATAAAAAGAAAGCTCGTGTTCAAGCAGTCAAGCACTTCCTTTTGCGCTTCCTTTCCACATGTCTGTTACCGGTTTTCATCCAAATTCGCATTACATTGCGAACCTTTCCTAGATAATCAGCAATCAGACGATCTAACAGCCGCACTGAGGGCTGACTGAATACAGTTATCGAAATTTTTGAATATGAAGCCTTTCTTGAGAGCTGGGCCGTCGGAGCAACTCCGCAATATGGAAAATAGCGGTATAATAATCAATATCGATCGATATTGATTAGTTGAGCTGTTTTGTTAATTTGCTTTGAACCACGTTCATATCCGTCCATTCACATCAAGCGGGCAAATCGAAAGTGATAGGGTGATTACTAAACCTTACTTGTGCTGAAGCCTGTAATGTTGAATGTCTTGCTAACGTGATTCCCCCTTCAAACGGTCATCCGCTAAAAAGGGCAAAGCATTAAAAGGCGGTTTGCTGATTATCTGATTATGCTCCGTGGCTTATCACTCCCTGCACAGATCGGAAAGCGCTTCCTCATCGGCGAGTATGCCGTTGTGACAGATAGACGGGCAGTCAGACGAATGGTTAGCTCTTCTGTATATGCTAGGATTTTAATTTGTTTTCATGGGAAAGAGGGCACGACGGCTTAATTGTTCATGTCCGAGTGGTGCTTTAATCTAAACTCTTCCAGTAATTAAGTGTTCAAAAACTTAATTTTTAGGAAAAAGAAGGATGTAACTCCATGGGTTTGACCATTGAGTCGCGATGTTTACTTTCTTGGTACACTTTTTATGTTCCGCCGATGTCAACTAAGCTTTTCGCTCAGTTCTTCGGGGTCGGTGAATTGACAACAGACATCTCTTGGAAAGATAGAACATTTACGTCTCGCAACCGCAATTCACTGTTTAGGCCAAATACGCGCTGACAGTGCCTCCACGACATTCCGCAGAAGAATGCGTGGCGCATCTCGCCAAGAAAAACTGCCCATACGTTACCTTGATTTATGTGCGATTTTAGCAACAATTCTGTTTATCCTATAACACTTACAAATCCATGATAATTCTCTGAGGTAAGCCTCTGAGGTAAAACGAACATGTACGTACATCACTTTTCGATTAAGAACTTCCTCATCTCAAAGAGTCTGCAGAATCGTTCCAGATATACGGAGCCATGGGCTGAACCAAGATCGTCAGAAAGTTCGCGCGTTCACCATGAGCCCACCGCTGTATCGAGGATACGATAGTGGTGTCGAAGATATCGTGATGAGAGAATGCATCTACTTGAAGCAAATTAATCAGGCTCTTTTACGGCCAGTGACAGCCTACAACTGCCTTTCTCTTTCCTTTGGTGTTGGTGTTTCAAAATACTTTGGGAATTAGGGAGGACACCGAAGCGCAGCTCGATGAGTACGGATCTCTACTGATGACGTTCTTCCACCATTTTTTAGGTCTCCTACTGATTATCCTCCGGAAGCAACACAATTATCGTGAAATATAGTAGGAGGGTGGGATTATATGTGATGAGATTCTTTTATCTTCTCACGAAGTGTCCTACTCGCTTAGGAACGGTTTAACCACGTACAGCTGATCAGTGTTGTATCCTCCATTCCCAGTCATTTACTTATTTATATGTTCATTTCGCACATCACCACTCCTATGTTTTCAAATGAGCTTAGCTATACCCTCCCTAGCGAAGACCTTATACTCAGCGCTACACCGAGCAACGGAGGGAAGTGGTCACTGTTCCCTGCATGGCATCCTTCTCAAGGTCCTGGAGCAATGGCCCTCCGGCGAAACTTTAGTGGGTAGTCTACCCTTGAGACCTCCATCCGTATGTGTGGATTGCCTGGCGACCGCTCGCAAGCTTATTCTCCTTTTTCCAACCTACGATGGGTTCAGTGTACTCTACTTTCCATTCTATAACCCACATTTCCCGGTTTGCTGGTAACTTTTCTTCGTCCAAAGGAGTAGACTGTTGCAGTTGTTCTCTTTGCATATAACACACCGTAGAAGACATGTAACTCTACCGCGACGAATCCCTGTTCGTCAAAGAACCTGAAACAGCCTTACACTGCCACTTAATCCGCTATGATTATTCAGACCCATCTCCATAAAGTATTAGGTTGTCCGGAAATTAATGCGGGTTTTGGACCTCGAACTTTAAAACGACATATCTCAGCTCAAACCCAACTTTATTAATCGAAGTAAGAACCATTGGAGTCTACATATCTTTGCCAACGAGATGCTTGCTTAATTATCGCTGTTAAACAGAAGCCTGGAATGGATGAATTCGTCGACGGCAGTTCCCACCTGGGCTCGGTTACTGAAGCATTTCTCGCTCAAGAACTTATCCAGACGCTTGAAAAAGTGGTAGTCTGTTGGTGAATCGTCCAGTGAATATGGTGGGTGTGGTAGAGTTCCGTAGCCCAACTCGTTCAAGTTCTGCAGCGTCGGATGCACAACATGTTGTCGCGCGTTGTCGTGGAGAAGGCCGGTCCTCTTCTATTGACCACTGCCAGGTGCATAAGTCGGAATTTTTCATGCATTTCGTCGATCTGCTGGACGTACTTCTCTACCGTCATTGTTTTGCCCGAATTCAAGAAACCGTGGTGAATTAATACAGAAGCAGACCACCAAACAGTTATCATGATCTTCTTTTGGTGCAATTTCGGTTTCGGGAATTGCTGCGGGACTTCATCGCGGCCCAACCATTGAGCCGATCGTCGCCGATTATCGAAGAGGATCCATTTCGTCACAAGTTACGATACGGTCGAGAAATGGATCGTTCCTGTTGTGAAGAAGCAGCACTGACGACACTTCCAACCGAAGATTCCTTTGATGGTCGTCAACTCGTGTGGTATCCATTGATCTGACTTGTTCGTCTTTCCAATTTTCCGCAAATGTTCCCCGAACGCTTGATTTGCTTACACAGAGTTCTTTCGCAAGTTCTTGAACGGTCACTCGTGTATTTCTTCCACCAGAGTCTTGAACTCTTGTCAACAATGCCAACCTAACGTCCGCGACCTGCCTCATCCTCAAGATCGAATTCACCTCGACAAAATTTTTGAAACCAACGCATCACAGTGAATTCATTGACACTTCCTCGGCCCCAGACCTGGCTAATGCTCCGAGTTGGTTTCGCCGCAGTACGACCGAGGTTAAACTCACAGAAGTAAATCTGTCGAAATTGCTGCTTTGACACGTCCATTTATAGCATACAAAATCTACCGAGAAGTAGTCTATACTAAAAACGAATAGCACAGCGTGAAAGCGCACAAGACCAGCTTTGTAACACTGTACAATTGTACACTATCCCAAGGAAAAGTTTCCCCAAAAATCCCGTTCTATAGTTGGAGGTCGAAAACCTGCATTAATTTCCGGACAACCTGCTGTGCACATCCATAACAGTACATTCAACCAACTTTCATTTGTACCTCAACACTGTGAAATAACAAATATTCTTTTTCGCAAAATAGTAATATAGTGACACATAAACAGTGCAGCTGAGGTAACGGAGAAAAGAGACTGACAAAATGCCCAACAGTTTTTAGACATAAATTACTATTTCGCTGCTGGGATCAGAGGAACAATATGCATCTCATATTAGTGTGCACTTTGCGTAAATCATTCCGCTCGAGGTTCAAACCTCTGGAACAACTCGGCTGAAGGCGTCATCTTCGCGTGAAACAACCGTAACATGGTAACGTTATATCGGTCATCCTAATGACTACTCAACTGATTCTAAAAGAAGAAAAACAACCAGATCAACAACAGCAAGAGGCACATAGAAACAACAACGACCATGTAGGTGAGCCTCGTCCGATATAACAGTAAAACTTCCACAGCAATATGTCATAGAAGGTTAGTAGAGGTTAGTAATGAGTTGACAAAATGATAAATAAAAGGTTAGCTGATTATATAAGTAGTGTCGATACTGCAACAATTAGTGTTCAATGAACGCTGACACCACAATGGTGAATGCGAGACCGCTGACGATACCTAGAAGATAGTGTTTTATAGCGAAGGAACGACGTTACATCCATCGTCTATTATCATAACATACCGAAAATCAGGAAGAATCCAGCCATCATGCTAACGACTCGGCTCTTCGATGGCTCAACAACCCTACGAATAAATGTTATCGTAAAAAGGAACATCGTTGAGACTCCCCAGCAACCAAGACGCAAAACTCACTTCGGTGCGTACATCATGGCTAAACCACTGAGATATCCACTTGACACGCTCATTATTGTACCCATAAACACGTACAGCCATGTGCTTGGGAAGAGAACGGACCATGTCCTGAACAACAATAATAAGATTCAAACGGTAAGGGACAGAATAGATAGAAATTGGCTGAAATCTTACCTCGAATGGGGACGATAGTTGCAGAAAGCAAAGTACGGGATAAACAGTAGACGAGGATAAACAGCCATCCAGAGACGTTCAGGTTCAGGCTGCAGAGAATACACGATAAAAGGGACACATTAGGAAACAACAGGAGAGACTAACATATTGGAAACGTCCAGCCAACATGGAGCCGATGAATGCGAATACGTTGAACAGCAGGAAGCAAGTGACCGGGACAAAGAACTTCTCTGAAAAAAGGCACTTTTCTAAGGTTCGTATTTTGAACCAACTCCAACACTAACAGCACCAACAGCTATTCAGCGTAAGGCCACAGAAAAAGCACTCGTTAAGGGCCTATGGATAAATACATAGGTCTAAAAGATACAAATGAAAGCTAAATTAAGAAAGTCACTCCATTTCTGGCGTAGATACAATACTTATTTTATAGACACAATACTGAAAGATTTTCTCCACCTCAGAGTTTTCAGAGATTTAGAGAACCTCATACACTTTCAAGCGGAACCAAAAAGCGAAACGGAAAAGGTCCAAATCTTCCGTTAAAAAATCCAAAAGAATACATAGTTACAGGGTGCGTAAAAATTATGGCGCACTGAGCGGACGAGGGAGGCAGCCCATCAGTACTCAAAAATATGAGTGGCGTTTCCCACGTGTAGGACGAGTTTTTATGATTTTAGTTCACGCGAGACGTACCGCCTGACCTAGGCTCCTCGCTGCAACTCGTACCTACGCGTAAGTTCGTGTACAATGGAAGATTCCACGTCATCATATCCGACTGCTGCGCTCTCCCCTCTCCCCTCCGCGCCGCAAGCACTCTACGTGGATTTCGTCCCGTGCTTTGAGCAGAGCAGTCTTAAGTGACCGGTCACTTCTGTTGAAACCAGCCCAGACCTTATTCTCCAAAATCGCCTAAAAGAGCAATCTAGCGGATTCATGTTTAAGCTGAGTCATCCAAGCAGCTGTTCACACCTGCGCGCTTTTGTCTGTTTGCTATCATCAGACAGAGATTGATAATTTTCGAATTGAACGTTATCGTGTTTGAGCAACTTGTACACATCGTCTATTATGACAAAGCTGCCTTTGACTTTTAGACTATTGACCTCTTTCATACCCGACTGTTTCGAACAACGCTTAATTCCCTTGTGGATGAAGTATTCATTTCTTTTGGTAACAGCCATGAATGTACCATAGCAACGACGGCGGTATCATGTTTCTTCAATTGTCTCCAGATTATTTTTTGAACACAATACAGACAACAAAAATATTACACAGGCACCTTGAAAAGTAGAGAGAGTAAGCTGGAGCTGAAACAAAAAGAAGGTGCGCCAACACTATTTACGCACCCTGTAAATATAGAGTCAAAGTGAAAACACAATCTTCACCCTCTATATTTCGCCTAATGAGCATCCAGTCGGCGGGATTCGATTAATTTGTATGGCATTTTGCTATAAAAAGCATAACAAACCATAGTTATAGCAATGAAGGTTCACTACTTCAATTTCAAAAGGAGACGTGAAGAGCTACACCGCGAGACACTTCAACAGGTTTCCAGTAATGGTAAAAAGACGAAAATAGAAGTTTCAGTCGCCCCTCATGACTAAAGGATTCACTTCGCTCATCTGTGTAATAAGCTGTGGCTCCTACAATTCAAGTACGCAAAATAAAAAAGAATCGAATACGTGAAATCTGGGACAATCGACTGAACACAGCCTGGCTAGACGATATTTGTGCAATAAGCTAGGACTTTAGAAAGTTAAGGGCATTCCCCTAGAATTACATCGCCAAGTACCATAGAATCTCTAGCTGACAATCACTCTCCTGGATTTTTCGTTCAGGCAATCAGATCTGTCTTTCTGGCACAGCAATAGTTGGGGTGGTGGAAGCCTTGCAACCTTTTCATGAAGCCACGTGCTCATGAACTGACATCTCCGACCCATGCTCACACTGACGGAAACATATGGGGCAGCCGAGAAGAGCTATGATAGCAAGTTGGACGAGGAACACGTAATGTGACTATGAAGAGGAAGACAAGCTAGATATGACCCCTTTCAAAGAGAACTCGACGCTTATAGTTAGGAAAAGGAGCATTACTCTCGTTAGTTTTTGAAGTAATGGAACAGTAACAAAGAATAGTTCAACGCTCATTGGAAGCAGCTTCACTACTTCTTCAACCACGCTACACTAGGAGAGGTAACACTCTGAAGGAAAGTGATTTCGATGAGAAGTTCCACTAGCGAATTTTAAACCGCTAACAAATCTCCACTGACGTTGAACTAGATTTTTAAGCAACAGCAGAATAATCTCCACGACAGACAAAATGATCCAAAACAGGTGCTTACTATCCCCAACGGCTTGAGAAATGCAACTACTGGTTTTGCTTACTTAACAAGGTTTGCCAACTCAACGCTTTGGCAAGCAAGAATGTTGATACGACGTCAGATTACTTGTAATGAAGTAACGTTCACAAAAATACGCCCAACCAGTCACAAGTACGCTATATAAAAAGGCAATGCTACTCATAACGAACTTAATGATGACAATGTTCCTCATAAACAAACATTTTCACTGGCCATTTCAAAAAGAGTAGTACAACAAAAGTGCATGAAATTATAGGTAATACGCACCTGGTAACACAAACGCGTATTCCTGGCCCAGCAGATTATCGCGTACATCTACCATGATTCCCGGGAAGACGGTAAGACTCACAAAGAACACCAGATATACATTCACCATTTGTGGCCAGCCCTAAACATGCTCGGAAATGCAATGCCATCAGAAAATGCATCTCCTTATGCATACCTGTTTGAATGCTTCAAGATAGTCATGAACAGTAAGCGAGGGTTTCGCCACGGTACCCTCATCCTGACGTGCCAACATAGCTCGCTTCGAATAGTACTGGTAGAATGGCTGAAAAGCGGCACAATGCACTTCTTGTAGTTGAGACGATGAAAATAGCCGACCTGCTTCTTAAGAAGGAAAAACGAAGCAAAACATATGCAGAGGGTGAATAATGAGATCCCGAAGTAAGCAAAAGCGGCATTTGCAGTGTTGTTTGAAACTGAAAACAAAATCATAGTAACGATGTAGGAAATGACCTAAACTAGAGGTCTTATGACAAAAGGCTAAATGAAGGTAGTGGCGAAACGAAACTTATTCTCGAATAATAAGTTTATTTTAATTGATATAATAGTATAAAGGACACTACCTAACACCCTCTATTTGAAACAATCAAAGAAACAAAAGATATCTAGATCTGGTAACGATAAATGTCATCCGAATTCTCTAGTTGACCATTAAGGCTATAACAGAATCTATAACTGTCCTCTAAACTACCGTCAAACTAGAGTTGTAACTGTAAGTGAATATATTTCAAAACAACACGGTTGCAGCAATTCAAGAGTTGATGATCGAAATTCTTTAAATAAAAGCGGGTACGCATCCATAACCTTGACCACAGAAAAATGACCATACTCGAACACTAACAATGCATTTAAAGAAGAAATGTTCAGGAAGAGGGGGAAGATCTATTCCTTGTTGTCAGTATGCTCACAGGGGTCACAAAAAAAAATCAAACTCGAACGTTGAAAATACATTTAAAGGAAAACTATTCAGAAAAACCTACTCATTGTCGTTAGGATGTTCACAACGGTAACAAACGTTCCGCAGAGGTTATTACCGATAATTACTGCGTTGGTAAATTTGAACGGAAAATCAGAGGCAAGCCCGAATATGCTGAAAGTTGAGATATTAGGAAATTCTGAGAAGAAACAACTAATCTAGAACATACCTATTCTGATAGATGCCATTCGCTCCATTCAGAAGCACAATCGACAACAGTGTGATGACGAAGAAGGCGCCCATCCCTGAACAGGTGCTGACTAGGAACACACGTTAACTCCTACATTTTTTAAGCAGCACTTATTAGCAAAGGAGCATTCTGCGTAATCGGAGGCAACCGCGATTATCTCGTACACCTCGAGCTGATTCTAAGTTTGGACTCGCTCGTCCAGACCAACTAAGCCTTCCAACTATTTTGGAGTGGAAAATTGGTGTCACACCTATTACAGGGCAAAACACTGTCTTGACTCGTAACCGATTGACTAGATCTAATAAACACTCGTATTTCCTTTAAAGCATTTCGTAGAAGTAAAATGCGTGACGCACTCTTCAAGGGGATTCCTCAACTTCCATACCTTAACTCCTACTCTTTCAGTAAACGTGGCGCAATACGGATTGGAACGGGGTGGGAGCAGGGATGAGCGGATATCGAAATTTTGAAACCCGGATAACGGATAATTTTGCCCAAAAATGGTCGGATAACGAACAAACAACAAAAAGCGAGTTGTACATTGCCCTAATTTCAACAGTGGATCAGGAATTCAAACAGTGTTAAAATATAGGCCATTTCTAACCATTTTAATAGTGTTGTTGAAATGTCGTGAAGTCAGTACAATAACGAAGCTCTGCAGAAATTTTGAGCCTGTCAGTAGGAGCAATCAGACCTTTTGTGCTCTCAGAGCCGATTTCAAGTAAATTTGCACCGAGCTATACAAGGTCCTAGTTTTCCGAGGTCGGCGAGCTGCTACCAAGTTTATGGAGGAACAGTAGCAATACCATAATACTGTGAAGTCAAGATTATTTTGCAGCTACTATGGCCTTTGTGATGTCTGGGCATAACTGTGTTTTAGTGTCAGAAAAAAGGGGAGGATGGGAAAACGTTGGTCCAAAGATCATTTCATAGCACAACATTTGGCGACGAGAGAGAATTGCGTAAAGCAACATAACTGACTGCATGGAAAAAGTCAAAAGACTAATAAGCCACCCCTGGAGGGAGACAAATGTAGATCTGTTCAGCCCTTATTCAGACACATTTATCTTCATCCAAATTATCCGCCTTTAGCCTGTTTACTCAGAGTCGCTTAGGCTATTTTATTCATCAGTCGCCTAGTTCTTTTTCTTCAATTAAGGCTGCTGGTTCTTAGTTGAGTAATGCCTCCGACGCCTTTCGTACTTTCCATGACATGAAGAACCAGTCGCGCCAAAACGTCGACCGGATAAAGTCGGCGTAACTAGATAGGTTCCAAGGATCGATGAGAACTACCAATGTTGTTCGACAGCATCTCAGTATCCAAAGCGGTCGAACGTGAAATTCTCTGGGATGGATAAAATGCTAGCTTTACATCGGCTGGTCACTGCAAGTCATTATGCACTTCAAATACAAATTCGGAGAGCTATGACATCCGGAAGAACAGAAGTAGTTAACTGGTGCAACAATAAAAGGGAACGGTTACTACGCCGAACATGAGGGGCCAGCTAATTTGTTGTTCGATATCCAGCCCAAAGCTGCCGGACGACGAAGTAGGGGAGGGACAGAGCCCCCTCGGTACACTTCCTCGTAGGCGTAGAAATTTCCGACGTACAGCCCATGACAGGAATGAACGCTTCGCTTTCGTAGCGGCGATCCACCCCGCGCTAGGTCTGCGTTAGGACAACGAACTCCGCTGAGAAAAAAATGTGAAAAAAAAACTTTCATCAAAATGTGAAAAGAACTTTCTTCAAAGTGCTCCTCACCAATCGGTATTGCACCCATAACGCAAATGTATAGGAGCGGTTATATGAAATCTAATGAGTATTGGCCTGAGAAAGAACCATAGTAGACTAATAAAACAAACTCTTACATTTCCACGTGTCGACGTACACAAAGCTCATAGTGAATATAATCATCGATCCGACAACAAGTAGTGAAGCAGCTATCCTCTTTGTTAAATCACCCCTAAAAGTGAATTTTCAAAAATATCGAAAAGCTAGAAGATATGGATAAATAATGACGATTTCTAGAAATTAATTCCGATTTAATTATGAGCGAAAGGTTCCATCACGAAAAGAGATCATAAGAAACCTCGAGTAAAATGTATTTGACAATAAACTCACTTGACGGTAACGAAGATGTTAATGAAGTTAAGCAGTAAGTTAGGAATTTGTGAGGCGATGCCGAGGTAGTTGAGAAAGTTGGCGGAGTATTCGGTGGCATGAGCAGTACCATTCTCATCAAACGTCTTCATCTTGTAGTTAGTGTAGTACTGAAAGTGGGACGAGATCAAGCTGCAACTACATTAGTTGCTGTCTGTTGCATATGCTAGGCCATTGACCTCATGAGTCGTGCAACAACAAAAAAAGCGTATCGCTGTACTCTTTACAGTGCTGTTCTGCGGTAGAAAAGGCCTCAGGAAAAGAGCTAATAGGAAACTGGACGAAAAAAAAGAAAACAAGGGACTGGAAGTAATTGAGGCCTAACAAATGTCAGCCCCACCGCACTGAGAAAGACTAAGGAGGCCTAATCCTAAAACTCAGGAAGCAATTCCAATATGGCAATTGTTTCTCCCATCCCGCAAGACCACCCCTCCCTAAATTTCCCCGAAAACCCATCCCAAGCAAAGTGAAAGGAAATCGTGAGGTGAGGAAATCTGCGAAAAAAATTCATCACTGCAAAGCGTCCATCACAAATGCGTACCATTCAGAAAACATCGGCTGAGCTAAAGTTCTACTAATTCATGCAATATTTTTTTTTTCTTAAACTTCGTTTTTTGTACTGTTCAGTTAGTAGTTCAGACTTCGATCCTGCATAACGGTAAACGGAGTTGAGACCACGTAGTAAGGTGCCTTCTGAACTTTAATGAAAATACATTTGAGTAGTCCATCTGGTATAGAAATATTGCGTTTGAGGATCTAAAATTTGCTTGAAGGCAATTTTGGCCATCCTCCTAGGGTGTGGAAGAAGCCAATTGTTAGAATTAGTTTGCTGTTTGCCAGTTTGTTTCGCAATAATTATAGCTCATCATATAACTAATAGAAAAATCTGAAATTTTTGTTGTTTTGTGGGTTCTTACTCCGTGCGAGCACAACCCTGAGGCGACAGAAACGGTGACAATGCGTGGTATTTCTCGTTCGTTCGACTTATAATCAGATCAACCACAGACGAAAAAGAAGTATGGCAACATTAGAAAAATAAACTCACATCAGGCGCTATAGTTATAAACATGTTCCACGGCATCAGAGTGCCAACTCCGTGAAGCATAATGATGAGATAGACCAGGTTAGCAACATCCTGAACATCCTTTTGAGCTGAAGACATCGTATATAAAAGCCGATGCCAGGAGATGGGGAGTTGTTTGTCGCCATCTTATCCCCTGCTATCGACGACGGCATAATACAACATCCATTACAAAAATTAAACGAGAATAACATGACGTGCCTTTGGTGCGTCACCATCGCTGCCGGCGCTGCTCTCGATGAACGGTACTCCTTCATCAGAGGCGTTTCGTTCTGGATCAGACTCCACTGGAATAGGCAAAACTAAGTAATATAGAATTCGGCTAACAGCAAACCCAAACATGTTTTTGCATGTTCGGCCGAAAAAAATAGACGTACCCTTTGCGCTCTGATCGAGATCAGCCTCGCCTGACATGGCTGCTGTTGTGCGCCTGAAAGCCTTTCATCTTGAAGAGATCTACGAGAAAAAAAAAAACGTAGTACGCTACAAAACGAGACAACCGAACATCAGCCAGAATCTGAATGCAAAATATGTAGATATTTCAGTAAATACAAATGATAGGAAGTGCAGGAGCTACCCACAATGGAACTCAGGAAAAACAAAATGACAATGGAGCTAGTCCTATCAAGAATGTCAATCCTTGTCTCCAAGATAAGATAATACCACCATGTGTCAAGTGTTGAAATGAAAAAGACGCAAAAGAATGTGATAGCATGCAAGTGAGGCTCTATAAAGGACAGAAAAGTTGACAATTTTTATAATTCCCCACAAAATACAATACAGTATCTAACGGAAATTCTGCTGGCCAAGTCGTTCAGTGACAGCACTAATTTGTTGTACTCGTCCTCCGTCTTCCAGGTTTTTCGAAACCCTTCTTGCACCCTACAACACGTCTGACACTTCACTCTAACGATAGAATAATAACAGGTTATGGTCCCACTCCATCCTCCAATGTCAACGTCATTTAAAAATTGATTATATCGACAGGCACCGAGTGTCTGGTCGATTTTGCTCACTTGCCGAAAAACGCTCTCAATCGGAGCGAAGAGCTCAAACATCTCCAACGATCACATCATCCCATTTTGAGCGGCAAAATTTCCCGTACTTGCTGTAGCGGCAAGGCATCACCTAAAGATAGAACATTAGAACTAACCACCTGCTGCCGTGAACGTGCCCGAGCCTACTACAGCATTCCCAAACCTGTATACCACCTAAGCCATTATCATTGAAGCCCGTTTCTTCAGGACGAACAGGAGGAGTCGAGAGCCCTGTCGGAACACAGAATACACATACAGCATAAGAAATCCAGCACCACGCTCCAAAATAACGTTGGTCACAAAAGTAGTCGTTGGTGCTTCTCGTGGAAACTGCTTATGCTCACTATCCAATGGTTTCACCACTGTAGAAAAATTGCGATGCTATCTGCACGACGAATTTCCTTAATTCATGGATATCTTGTGGCAATAAGGGCCTGTTCACAATTCGCGACAGGAGTAACGGAAGCGACTGGTCGACCGAGCAAAGGATGCATATTGATCGCTTTCGGTAGACTGGTCTGCATTAATCGATTTTCAGTTTTGCACGGGTAATACAGTCACTTTCCTCGCTAGCGTTGCGGACTATGAACAGGTTCTAACAGGCCTAAAACTACTACTACTTTATTACATGTGTTTAACGCTAAAGGCGAGGAAAAAAAACTGCACAAAAACAGAAGACCGAAGATGAAAAATGAAGAAGAATAAAACAACAATATAATAATAATAGCAAAATCAAAGATACCAAAAATGAATTGGTTTAGACACATGTCCACCTCCCAGATGTAGAGCCACCATTTTTTCGAATGATGAACGTCGACGTCACATCATAAATCTCCATCTCAAGGAAAAACGATTCTCCGTAGTCATGGAAACAGCAGAAACTATACGAAATGCAGCAGTCGACAACGACCATCACAGTGCAAGTAGAAGTTTGGGCGCCAGGCGATCTTACCTGACAATGAGGATGATGCAAATGCGCCAAATTCATGTTACAACTATGCAGCGGAATATATAGGACAACCTGGAGACAAAATGGAGCTAACCTTTTGGGAACGTAAACGCTACGCTACCATCACAACGTTAACACGTTGACGACGAGAGCGATTTTCGCGTGTCTGGCCCGTGGGACGAAGTGCGCCGCACAAACGTGACACGACATATCGTGACCCAAACTTCGTCTAAGGATAAATTTGGGATGCCAAACACGATGCTAATGTTCCTCTTAACAGTTACGGCCGGTTACCCCCATGTCGTTAACTAGGGTGGTCTTACCAGGATATAAAAGAGACGGAAGGAATGGGTCCGATGTAGACAAAACTTCGTCTAGGAGGTTATTTTGGTGCTCATGACGAATCGGACGTCCGTTTTTAAAACTTCAGCCAACTAACGAGGGTATGTTCCGATAGGTATGGGTAACGCTCACCAGCGCATACCTACCGTCACATACCCTGGCGACGACCGTTCTGCCTTGTGGAGGAACGCAGCTATAGATTGAAATTCGTGATTCATTGCACATTTATTACCCACAAGGCATGTGAAAATTTTGCGATGTCAAAACAAGGAATTACCTTTCAACTGTGTTATCAAAGCAGAGAAAGTAGGGAGAATTCTAAGGGGGAAAAAGGGAACGAATGAGGCTGCTAAGGAGAAAAGCAATAATAGGAGGTTAATACGAAAGTGGAGTTGAACGCATTTCTAAACAGCAGAGGTAAGATTTGTTTCAATCTTTTCACATAACTCCTACACAGAGCTTGGGGAAGTCGGTGGTCCTGACACGACTACCGATTAAGAGGGAAATCGGCCGTAATTGTCGGAATGAACATCGGCATCGTGTTCAGCATCCTGAATAAGGTATTTGGACGAAGTTTGGATGGGCCGGATATCTTCTTGTTAAAATAATAGCCGTCGCGCACCATTGCGCGACATCGTCCCACGGGACAGACTTGCTGTCGCGCACCATTGCGCGACAGTGTTATCATGCTCCTTTCTGGGAGTGAGGGTTTACAAACCTTTATTATTAGTCTATGTTATATACAACAACCATGTAGCAAGAATGCAGTTAGGGAGACTCGTTCAAAATGCACACACTAGTGAAAGCTGCCCACATCGAAATTACCAAAATCAAGGGAACTACCAGCGTCAAGAGTGGAATCAATCACCATACCCTGCTGTTAGTGCATCGCCAAATTTTTCACCACGTTGGAACAATAATAGGGCATATCACGAACGTAGTCCTCAATCCTATAACGATAACGGTTACTACAATAGCGGAGGAATTCGAAGCCCACGTGGATATCACGGACGCGATTCTCAAATCCCTAGAAATAACGCTTCTCACAATTACGTGAGAAATTATGATGACCAACATGATAACGTCGATATCGGGATTATTCTAATGAATTTCCGCACAACTGAGAAGTCACGTGACGGCATAAAAATCTATTGCATTCAAAATAACGCCCTATATTATAACGAAGGGGAAAATATTCGGTTAGGTAAAGTAGACGAATGATTTTGTAGCAAAAGATTGAAAAAGAGATTTTGTAGCGGAATCACGAAAACCACTTTGCCGGAGGTTACTTGAGCAGTAAAAATACCTTGCAGTAAGATTCACGTACGATTTTACTGCAAGAAAATGAATAACGAAATAGCAAGTTTTGTTATAAGCCGCGTCATTTACCAAAAGGTAAAGTCATAACGATTTCGAAATATTTTTGACATTTTACAGAATATAGCGATGTCCGTAGAACTGATAAGGGCATAGGGAAATTCGGACTATGACTACGACAGTGAATACACTCCCGCAAAAACTCATTTCGAAATAACTTTAAACATTTTCGCCAGAAGGTCGGAAAAATAACGATTAGTAGAATAACGATTTAACATAAACCAAATTCATAACGATGTGTAATCAATATTTGAAGGAGCTATGCGGAGATACCAGTGTTCGAAGTGGTCCCTTGGAAGAAGAGGTACGAGAACTCCGACAAGCACTCTTGACTTGTCAGGAGCAAGATGATGCGATGGCAAAGATGGCGAACAAGGACTTAAACCTGGTCGTCAATGTGGGTCATGCCGATAAAGTGTGCCCCAGAGATGCGATGGTCGACGGCTCTAGAGATGCGGTGGCTCCAAGCAAGGCTGGTGGCAGTATGCGGGCAGCGATTCCAGCAATGCCTCGAAGGCACATGATCCGGAGGCCCTATGATCTGGCCCTAGGATTATGCACAAAATTTCGCCCTGTGCGTACTGCAAGGAATCCTCCCATAATCGTCTCTATGTCCACCGACCCATCATTTTAATTCATCATTGGAGTGAATATCTGTTTTTGTTGTTATTTAAAAATTGTTGTGTTGTATATTTTTGTCGAGGCTGACAAATTCGAAAGGAAGGACATGTCACGGTATAGTGGCGAACGCAAGCGACGCCCCCACATGGGTTGGAAGGTTGGCAGTCTCCCTAACTGCATTCTTGCTGCATGGTTGTTGTATATAATATAGATTAATAATAAAGGTTTGTAAACCCTCACTCCCAGAAAGGAGCATGACAGTGTTGTCAACGTGTTAAAGCAAGACCATAGAATGGAGATTCAATAGAATAGCCCACTTAGAAGCCCATTGGAAGCCGTAGTTTTCATGGTGAACGTGAATGGTAACAATTCTAGCCCAGGGTTTATCACTGAGAGGATGTCCCGTACGCCCTAATCTCTAATTCCGCGACTTATACACCAGCAATCTTGTAGCGAATTCATAACCAACTACAGCGACGATGGTATCGTGATAGTATCGCGGTCAGCACAGAGACTTAGCCGAGCTATGCGAGTGTCAGGCGACAATTGGAACAGATATCCTTAATGACTTAGACTACAGGTCACACTGAGAACAAAACATCTCCAAATTAGGTTGCCACGGTCCAATCTGAATACTAAACTTTTTCTATTATTAATAAGAGTAGCACAACTGTAAGCATGCCGATAGACTTCGACCACCCCTCCGGTCCTTTATTAACATAGATTTTTATAATTTTAGAACATGAGACCAATATGTTGTCGAACACCGACATAAATGAAACAGTTGGTCAGCATCGTAGCGATCGGTGCAAACCTAGTCTGGGTAACTATGTTTTAGCAATACCGAAGTCAGACTTTTCATAAATGTTGCGATGGTTAATTCTTGTGGCTTATTTTTTTCAAACTATCCATAACGATTGGCACAACGTCTAGAACACTGAAACGTTGGCACAGAAGTCCTTACCTGTTGACGGCATGTAGTGATGTTCTTGCTCAGGGGCCGAGCAGCTGAGTAGACATTAGGAACCTACATGCTCCCACAGCAATTTATTTCACAGGCTGGAACTGGAACAGAAAAAAGGGCACGAGGCAACAGCTGATGCTAAAGGCAACAATCAACGTTAATTTGTCAGCGGAATGTCACGAACGCTCACTAGTCATCCCTAGCTGAAGATAAAGGACAGCTTTAAGAACAGGCCACTCCTTCGCGTTATTTTATGCCCAGAATGTATTTGAGCAAGTAGGCTCCCAATAACTTTTTTTTCAAGGTTCTAGAGGAGGCAGTAATGTGGAAGGGCGAGCCGGAAAGAAGCTATTGTATCATCTTGGTGGACACTTTAAGCCATAAAAGCTGTCCATCTCCTAACTATATGACAGCGACAGAAAGGGAAATAACATACAAACAACAACATAAAGAAACGCATCCTCATTCTGAAAAAAAATGTGAGCGGCTATCTCATTATTTAGCCGAGATTCATCTTTAGAAACAACCATCCTTTTCGCCATTATGCATTTACCAATAATGTGCTATATCGAAACTACACGCTATTTTTACGAAAAATTTGCTTTGCGAAAGAACTAGATGGTTCAACTAACCGGGATTTACAAAGCACTCCTTCGTTTTCCACTAGTTAGTTCACCTAAAACGTGCCCGGTGCAGTCCCAATGGGGGGGGGACCTTATATAATGAGACGTGCGTTCTACCCCTCGTCCTCTTGGCCTGCCCATCCCCAACGTCCTGGGCTACCTCGAGAGTCTAGTGGCTACCTCACGTTGTACATTATGTTCCATGTCTCTCCATTTCAATTATTATTTAAAAATGTGTGTATAAGGTGGACTCCCCCCCCCCCCTTATTGGGATTGCACCATATTCCCTAAATACATCCACGGATCCAAACGGCTTAGGTCGGACGGAAAGTCGCCGCTAGTAATTCGTGCCAACTTCGAACCCCCGTCCTAACGAGGTCAAAGATCAGAAGTACAGATCTAGGCAGAAACGAACCGGGATTTTCGACGGCGACAGGTATGAGGTCCGAACTCCGAGTCGACTAAGCGATCGATAACACCAGGATGTGACAACCTCGAATCGAACGGCGAAGCCCGGCTCGCTTTCCTTTCTGCTGTTGTTGTGAGAATTTGCAGTTCAAATAGAAATCAGTGCTTCTGAGTCACAGTTTCTGGATCTGTGTGGAAATATTGGAAAAACAAGAGGGAAAGGCACACAAATGTCGACGGTGGTCGGCTATCTGCCGAAAGGTCAGTGTATGGGCGGACCACACAGGACGGGAGCAGTGGGAGGGGGCGGCAGCGGGAATCGAGCGCGAACCGAGGTGGTCCGATGATTTGAAAGCTGGACCACAGTTCGAAAGCGATGTCTGGAGTGGAACGGAGATGTAGTGAAGCTCTCTGGAAGAGTTGAAAGAGATGAATCTCTGCGTTCCTTCACTTCACATGAAACACTACCAACGGTTCGAGTGGTGCCGATTCGAGTCCTGCCTAACTTTGAACTTTGATCGAAACAAAACATCGTTATAAAAGCTTACAATCACAGTAACATCCTCCGCGGCTTGAAGAAAACGACCAGATGATAACTAGTGACACAGACCCTCCGTTGTGTTCTCGTTAGATGTGAGCACTTAGATCTGCAGAAAAGCCTACGGGTTCGGTGCAATTCCAATAAGGGGTCCACCTTATGCTGAATAATAGTTGAAATGGACATGCATGCAACATCATGAACAACGTGAGGCAGCCAGTAGACTCTCGAGGAAGCCCAGGGGTTGGGGTGGGCACGCCAAGAGGACGAGAGGTAGAACAGAACGCACGTCCCGTTATGAGGTGGACCCCTCATTGCGATTGCACCACGAGTTCCAATAAAGTACTGAGGAAAAAGACCGAATACGAACACATAAGCCAGACCAAAAGCAATATATTTACCACATGGCCAGCTGCTCAATAAGGACAGTGTTTTACACCTTTGCTTACGCCTAGAATGGCTGTTATGAAGGTTATAGGCAGTTACGTGTGCCAAGTGGGACTCCTTCTAGCATCCTAAAAAGGATATTTCCGCAACACAACAATTTTAACAGAATACTGTCTGTGTAATAGAGCACTACTCCTTGTAAGCATACCGCTTTTAACTGAACTCCAAAGAATTGGCACTGTGCGGGTCAACACTTTAGCACCGATTTAGGTTCGAATTGATTCACGTTGATGAAAATAAAAAAAAATTATTCTCTTGCGTTCGGGACGCCTCACTGCGCAATACAGATTTGGGGTCTGAGTTTTGACGAATTTTCCTGTCTTGTCTTCATACTAGAGTTCACTATTCACAATACTAGTGTAAAGGTGGGCATTCTCTAGGAAAACGAAGTATGCTATCCTACTACTGGTTGTTTATCGAAAATATCCAAGCCCAATGGGGTTCACAACCCCAACCCATATAACCTGTATTGCTCAGATAGTACAATCAAGAGGAAAAATGTTTCAAGCAGTGGATGAGCGGTCATAATAGCCTTACAAACCAGCGGAAGTCTTTAGCATAATATTGACAGGTGCAGGGTCTTGGATGTTAGATAGGATAACCGAGCACAAGCAGCGCAGTCGGAGGAGGCGCCGGCGCTCTCGTGCACTCTGAATCAATTCATGGTTCGGTGGTTTCTGCCCATGCCAGGTAAGCCCTCCATTACTCTGGGCTCAGTGAGTTCGTACAAACCAATCTGCCAAGAATAAAAACTTTGGCTTGTGCGTCGGCTGGGCTTTACGTTAACTACTTTACTTTAAAGAGCAAAAATAGCAAACCGTGCCCAGAGGATCCTGATGAACTACCGTTCCTAGATCGCAGCTTCAGCTACAAAGGAATTTTAGGGGGTCTACCAACACGACAGGGCGCATCTTGAAGACCTTTGAAAGAGCTGCGCCATGAAAGGAGGACCGAAATACGAAAGAAATTATACAAAGACAACTTTATAGCACGAGCAGGTGTCAAAGCCGACGTCGAAACGTCAATATGGTAGCTCCAGAACACATTATTATATATCTATATAATAAGAAGAATAACGACATATATATATATATATATATATATATATATATATATATATATACTAAGGACATATATATACCCAACTTCTAAAGTAGGCAGCTTATAAAGACCTATCATACTGAACCACACCGTTCTTTAGTTCTCCTGTAATTTCGCTGCTTCAACTTACCCTCATCAAACAAGTCCACCTAATAAAAATTAAGTTTAAATGTAGATTAACAAAAAATAAATCTATGATCTAGTTCCAACGTAAGCTGATAGGGACTGGTATGTGATGAACGTAACGCAGAAAATTTAGAGTTAGGCAAAAGAAGAAAGACTACTAGGTGCAAGAATGGTAGCGAAGTTATTACGACGACCGAGTTCCATTCAGCTGTAGTTGCTTCGAATATCGATTAACGCCGAATAATGTGACCTCGCTCCTGTTTTTTTTTTTTTTTTGAAGAGTGCCAGGGTTAAGCGGTGGTGGAGGTCTAACCAGTTAGTAGACGTGCGGCCGGATCCATCAACAATTAAACCCGCGTGATGCGGGGCATAAGGGATAGAGATGAGTGCTTCATCGTGGGTATATCTACTCGTTAAACCCCGCATACCCACGGGTATAATCGTTGATGAATCCGGCCCCTGATGGGTAATACAATGTTGTGGCGATCAACGATTTTGGAATGCAGATGTTTGCCTAGGAGTTACCGAAAAAGCTTGTATCGAATTAGTTTGCCTTCAACGATCGCAATCATAAAATAGACTCTTCAATGATCTACAAACCATAGACCCAGGAATCATCAGGGGATTATATTGTGGTGCTCATCAAGGTCTAGGTGAGTACCCCACTTTAGAAGAGGCCGAGGCCATGTGACTTCATATTCAGCGCGATTCTTCAATGATTTTTATAAACGTAATGAACCTCGCCGGAAGCAAATGAAAGTGAGATGTAGGCAAAACAAAATGTGCACTTGTCCCACGTGTCCCTCAACACAATAGGCAGTGTCATCATTGTGTGAAACGCGTCACGCTTCACACGCAGCAATGCATGTTTTAGCCGCGTGAATACATAGAGTACATGGAGCGAGCTGAAAAGCTTGGTGTCCGAACTTTCTGAGATTTCCAACGAGTATAGTCACGTTGGGCGGGTGGTAGCGCAGCTGGAGGAGTCACCGGCTGTCGCGTAACCCCGTTATAGATTTCTGGTTCGGAGTTGCCGGCCAGGCCAACCAAGCTTTCCATCCCTTCGGGATCAGTGAATTAGAGCAGACTTGTCTGGAAAGAACAAAGCGCTGACTTGTTCATCGGCTGGCCACCGCAAGTCATGTGTAGACCAAATACGCACTCAAATCGTCTCCACGACATCCCGTAGATGTGGAATGCGTGGCGCATCTGAAAAGGGATTGAGTAACGCCGTCTTTCACTGTTTAAAGGTGAGTGATTTCAGTGAATCAATCTATAGGAAAGTACTTTGTCTAAGAGCGTACCCTGTCAGTGCACCACTGACATCACGACACTTTCCAAAGATCAGACTTAACCTCCAAAATTCTCTCTAGAGTGCATTCTGCATTTTATGCGAAAAATTTTGCCTTTTGCTTGAGTTCTCTACTCCTTAAAACGATGGAAATCTCGTGCTGGAAAATTCGTTCAGAAGCTTTCCTAGTTTGGCGGGACCAGTGCGACTACGTGCAATACCGCACCCCTCTCGAAGGCATCAGCGTCACTTCCTCTAAAAAAGAGTGTTTCATTCTACCATCTCTCCTGAGTTCACAAAGAACTTCAGTCCAACGGAACTTTACTATAGACTTCATGCTGTTCTAGTTGGGGTGAGGGCAGTCTGATGCAACTTCACTCTGAAATGCGTGCCTTTGGCCCGACTTGTCGCAGCTGGAAATTGGTGGATCTACCCTAATCAGGAGGAGGTAGCACCAAGGTGACAGTTTTTCCAATATCACACGATCCGACACCACATTCTCTGAGTTTGCATGAGTGCGCATGTATCAACTGGACGTAGCCGAGGCTCTGAAACAAATTCAAGGGAGGCATGGAAAAGCGAAGCACCACATGACCCCTCCGACTAGGATAGATCCAAACTGGCTCCTTTCACAATCAAATACACTCATACTCTTTATGATTTTGCTCATTTGGGCACTACGTTTTCAACCTATTTAAAGCCAAAAGCGGGAAAGATATAAGAACTGTAGACAGTATTCGCATCGTTGTATCACTGTGAGAATCCAAGAAAGGTCAAAAATACTCCGGAAATGCGACTGCATGAAACGCGCCACTAATGTGGGACGATAGACCATACACTTAGTAGTGAAGTCGGAACGCGTAAGGCAGAAAAATTCATCGACAAACGAGTATTAACCATGCTGAAAACGTTCATCTGACGGAAATGGCGATTACCGAAGAAGAATACGAAATGAATTGGACGCGGCTTGGTGAACATTTGTAATACGGTGCTTCGTACATACGAAATGGCATGGATCGCGCCGTCACCCTAAGCGACCATCCGTAGCACAGGATGGTTCATCGTCCTACATCAGGGCAGAATACGCCCGAAAGAGTATAAAGAGGTGTTCAGAAGGAATGGTTGCGTGAGTCGAAAACACACGGCACAACAAGGCTGACTGAGCGATCGCCTTATCGGGCCAACATCAATATCAACGTCAGGGCTACTGATGCAACGATAACACTGGAGCAGCTGGTGATGGTACGCACTGGCGACTGTGGTTTGAATACCGCGAGACGAGCGGGAATCAATAGCACGTATGAGGCCATAAAAACAGTGGAACAGTTGGCGAGCGTCCAAGAAGACTTCACAAAGCGATGTAAGGTCATTTTTTCGACCGACGGCTGGCCGGTTCGACTAGCGTGTGAACGGGCAAACTCGACAGAGTCAATGGAAATAGTGCTTTAAAAATCTGGAACAAAGGAAGTGCAACATACGGAGAACATGGCGACGTCGACCGAAGCTACACACGACATGTGCGTCGTCGTCACAGCTGGCGTCATCGTAAAAGAGCACAGCTCGCATAGAATCGTCGCACATAACATATAGATGACCCTTCAACTTCTGCCATTTGTTCTAACACCCTAAATAGGTGAGCAGATGGGTGGGTGACACCAAATAGTAGCAGGAGAAAGCTAAGGAAAACCAAGGAAACTCTAATTGGGATCAAATTTGCTAGGTCTACAAAAATATAGCTGAAATCATGAAGATGTACCTTACTTCGTGAAAGGAGCCAGACGTCTTACGATGTACGTTGAGTGGTGCTATTTCCCGTTCAGGAGGAGAAAGTCGTTGTCCGAAGATTCTGAAGCTACCCATGTTAGTCTGGTAGGTTTATCCTACTTATTCAACACAGTGAGAGTTTATAGAGAGGAAGCTCACCATGTACGTTCCATGGCTCTACCCCTAACTTCAAAGCTTTGCCCCTAACTACCTAACTGCACATCAAAAATGGATGTGCTTTTAAAATCTTAATGTTCTTTGCTTTTTCATTTCAAAAACCTTCACTTACATATTTACACTAAAGGTTGGATTATAACGTCAAAAGAATCTTACTTACTTTGATACTTTGATGGTCCTTTTGTCGGCTGGAGGTCTTCTCAGCGGGGACCACAACTTTTCCAGACTGCTCGATCTCTGGCTGCTTGCATCCAGTGAGGCAGACTCCGCTCTCTGAAAAATCTTGAGAATGAGTCTGCCCATCGCGTTGGCGGTCGTCCCAGTGGTCTCTTACGGTGTCTTGGGAGCCATTCTGTGACACGGAGACTCCATCTATCGTCCTTTCGTCGAAGCAGGTGTCCGGCCCAGCGATATTTGGACTTCTTCATGTACTGCAGCGGGTCTGCTAATTGCGACTTCTCCCGTAGCTCCGAGCTTCGTAGGCCTTCTTGCCATTGCTGACGAAGGCTTATCCTCAGAAGACATCTCTCCAGTGCACGATGCGTAGTTTGCATTGCTCTGGCGATTGCCTTCTTGTCGGGCCATGTTTCCGTCACGTAACACATCGCAGGCAATACAGAGGCGTTGAATATCGAGGCCCTGAGGCCGGGATCCTTGACCTGATCGGTTACTTCGCGAATCGAACTGAAGGCAGCCCATGCTGCGCGTCAAAAGAATCATGAAAAATAATTCTTAGTGTGATTATAGTAATAATTACAAAGAAACAAATTGATCGTAAAAACAAAAAGCTAGAAGGTACAATCAACTGTAGTTAGAGGACAATATTTCCACAATTATCGCATTAATAATGACATTGAGAAAAGAAAAAAAAGAATGTTCACACATCCGGTAGTACCGCCCAGGTTCGACTTTCAATGAATCTTGGCATGACGTCTTTGATTATCGATGTAGTGTTATTGAGCTGTCCACCGCGATTGTTAACGTCTTTTGCTAGGGCCTATATTAGGCCTATGTTATACTTCGACGCTGTTGTCGGCGACAGTGTTGAGCGGGTGCTACGCTGTGCGTAGAAGCCCGCGCAACACTGTTGCCGACGTCGCCGGAGTATTACATCGGCCTAGGCCAACGTTTCGGCGATTTTCGCCTTCCTCGGAGCCTGGAAAGTTGAAAACATTCATAACACTACTTGCCTTAATATAATTTCATCCTACAGAGTACTTTTCTTAAGGAAAAGTTAGACGAAGTCAGACATAGAAGTTAAGAAGGCCGCCTAACTTGGCAGGTGCTTGCTGTAAAGGATCATCGTTCATCCGTCGGTGGAGGAGGTAACGTGGGTGAATGAGCTTCAGCCTCCAAGAATTGATGAGGGCTGTTGAAATCCCACCCAGAACCTTGAAGGGGCAACTAGTCTGGAATCGTACCTACGATAGGACGTGCTCAACTCCGTACTGCAATGTTTGCCCCAATGGGAAAGAGGGAGATTGCATGATATCTGGTGTAATTTATCTCATGTCATGCAGCGAGTGCAGGGAGGACTACAGAGGGAAAACGGGCAGACCCCTTTGTGTCAGAGTCAAGGAGCATCTGGATGGCCTTATGAAAGGCAAAGTCTTGACTTCGTGGGGAGAACACGGGATACGATGCCACGCAGGCGCGATACCCCAGGTGTCCGTGTCGATTTTAGCCCAAGAAAGTGATATCTCGGCGCGCAGGACACTGAAGGCACTTTGAATCATGGCTAGAAATCCCCAGGTCAAACGAAAGGAAAAGTGTCTAGCGATAACATAAGAACTGGCACACTTCACTGAACTCTGCAGGTTCTGATCCGCCATTCGATCTGACCTACATGGGTATATAAGTCAGGTGGCTCAGGGGTGAACCTCACTCACCCACATTACCTCCAGCTCCGGGTGAACGATGGTCTTTGACACGGCAACCACCTGTCAGGTTGGTCGTCCTTCGTAACTCCTGTGTCTGATCTCGTCTCACTTTTCCTTAAAAAATGTATTCTGTAGGATGAAACTACGTTTGGGCGAGTAGTGTTGTGAATGTTTCCGACTTTTCCATGCTCCGAAGAAGGCGAACATCGCTGAAACGTCAGCCTAATAGAAGAGGTTAACAATCTTGGTGTACAGCTCAACAACCGATACACCGATAATATTCACACAATAAAGGCCGTCTAGATAGATCAGCAAATCGTATTTTGGCAGATGTCCGATATATGTCAACAAAAAAGGAAATTAGGCTCCCCCCTTTGAGTCTCACCTTCGCTCCGTTTTTGTCATTTTAAAAACTTTCTTGAGGCTTCCACGAAGAAAATGATCGTTATATAAAAAAATAAAAAATAATAATAAAAATAAATAAACACACCATATACCTTATGAAATCCATCTTCACGTCTCTTGCTGCCAGCGTACAACGCGTGCAAATAGATTAACAGGTGATAAATAACAAAAGTACGACGCTAGAGTACCGGAGGTGAGATTTGTAGTCCTTATCAACGAGAGAAAGATGAACCTGGAAACAATTGCTGGATATTTAGATTCAATATAAAGCCGGTACACAATAAAACCGTTAACCTTGAGCTCTATAAGTCTTTCAATAGAGCAACGACACTGTACTAGCAATAGTGTGACAGGTTTATTGAGAGGTTTCACGCAAAATCACATTCAACATAGACACGACTAAGGGGAACAGTTCAAATAGACCATAAATTAAAATCTTCCTAACAGTGAGACTATAAACATTGAACATGTCGGCTGGAGTTTTCGAAGCAGAAATGGAGCTCTTCAACTTCCCAATGGTCTCCAAACCGCGGCATGATTCAAAATCTTTTCTCAGGAGAAATGCCGCAAGGTTTCTTGTCAAATGTTTAGAAAGATTCTCCATACCCGCTATTCAGATTGGTGCCGACTGGCTGGGAAATAGCCTGTATTGTACAAGTCAATGGATATGAAAGACAATTTCACAAAATGAAACATTTTGCGGAGCAATGAAGTGTAGAGCCTTGAGGCTGCAATCTATGTACCACCGTCTAGTTGAGCTTGACCGTAACTAACGACTAGATATTATTTAGAGGCTTCGGAATATGCCAGCCAGCTGTTCACTTAGAGTTCATCACAGGCGGCTATCACTGAATTGGTAAATCACCACTCAAATAGGAGGACTATGTACTGCCAAGTTTACAACCACATTAAAACCGCTGGAGCCGTATTCGAGCACGCAATGAATGAGATAATATCGATAATAGGGAGTATTTCCACCGAACACTTCTAAACGGCAATTTAAGGAACGGGGTTGCTGACAAACAATTTAAGGGAATAGCTCTTCCATGACAAGAAACAGCAGAACAACAAGGAAAAGCCAGTAATCTCCAACTTCTTTCTTTTTCAAACCTCGGCATTGTGAGTTGTTAGTCAGTTATGTTTTGCACCACGTCAGGTTTTTTAGGCGGATCTTTACTTAGCAGAGCCTGACGCTTCGACTTGTGGTCGTCTTCGGAAGCCTGAGCGTGGTGCATCCAGCTCTATTCTACTATGTATCATTTCTGATCTACCCTACGCATGTACACAAAGGAGAGACCAAGTGGGACAAACGAACTCACCAACTGAATCCACCGCAAACCTCGCGTGGCACAGAACATAACTGAATAACGAAAAGCTACATCACCATCCTGCCTCAATCGAACGACACCGCTATACTGCAAGTTAACGGCCTGCCTAAAAAGACCCAATATTTTTACAATCGCATAGATGTTGCGAAATTCCGCTTTCTGCAGAAGGTTACCCTCAAATTTCGGCTCCTATTAAAACTAATGACGATACCAAGCATTGCTCCGAATTCCTTCAGTCCTACAAAATTCGCCAGAAAATTTTCGGTGAATCCTATTTTTTGGATGTTTCGCGGAGAAATTTTTGAAGGGCTGCACTTATCTCACATGCGAATGACATATTGTGTAGTACGAAATCAATTCTCAAGGTATGGAGGCAGGTGCGAGACACCTCGTTGGGTGTATAGCAGCTCTTATTTGTCTACAGACATTTGACTAGCCTGCATAGCCACGATGAGTACTTCTATTTATTTCTACAGTGAATATCGGAATCACTGACTCACGTCTTATATCATCACAGAAACCATTGAGGACTTGAACTATGCGGCAGCGATGCTCTTACAAGGAGAGCCTCCAAACTTGCGGTGAGCTTTTGCGATGTAATTTTTACAGGATGTAGGATCCCGAGTGGGGAATCCAAAACCATAGTTAGTTTTCTTCGGATTGTTCTTCTGTGGCTGAAAAAAGGCCTGTGAAAAAGTGAGCGGATGTGGTCGGTCGGCGCTGTGGATAGCGATGTCGCCTCTCGGACGCTCCAAGTGGGTTTTATGGTTCGGTCCCCGATGTCGCCAATGTTTTTTACACATCGAGTCGTTATTATTATGTGTCTGCGTGATCACAGAAGTCAGTTTGCACCCGATTAATGCTTTTAGTAGGTAAATATAGCCCTTTTGTGCTTTCATTTGAGTTGCCTCTCAATGGATCGTTTTTGCACTGTATCATTCTATTAGATCGCTAACATAAAAATTTTCTTGTTCACATGAAGTGACTGTGTTTATTGCTGACAATGAAAAATCGAGGGACGACACGTCCGGGTGAAAGAGACATTTTAGTGTTAAGCATCTGCCGGTATTAAACTGAATTCATGACCTATCCCATGAAGTGTATGTGTTAGTGTGCATCTACGGTATCGTTGCTGATATGATGCAGTGGAAATACGATATACGACATATTATACGATATACGGGCGGAAACTCAAATGAAACAAAAAAAAACAAAAGGGATATATTTACTCACTACAAGAATTAATCATGTACAAACTGTCTCCTGTGATCACGCAAGCACATAATAATAGCGACCCGATCTGTGAAAAGCCATTGGCGACATCGGAGAGAGCACCATAAAACTCATTCAGTGCGCCTGAGAGGCTTTTATGGTGCTTATGGTTTTTTTTTTGATTCACTATCCACTGCGTCGACCGACCACATCCGATAAAGCCCTCCGCACACTTCTGCGGCAACGCCGCGGCTCTATCCTTAACCATAGGGCAGGGACGCAGAGCTCGCAGCCGGCGGCGTCCCTGCCCAATCCTTAAGGCCCCCGCAGACTTCTGCGGCGAGCGGCGGGCGAAATCGCTGAGCGGCGCCGCTCGGCTGCGCGGCTGAGTGGCGACGGCGAACGGCGAAACCGCTGAGCGGCGAGCTCTGCGTCTCTGCCCTATGGTTAAGCATAGGGCAGCGGCGACGCCGCAAAAGTCTGCGGGGGCCTTTAAACATTGCAGCGAGCGGCGTTGCCGCAGAAGTGTGTGGGGGCCTTAAGGCCTATGTTATATTTCGGCGACGCTGTTGTCGGTGAGTTCGGCGACAACAGCATCGCCGAAGTATAAGGGCCTGTCCATGCTTCGCGACAAGAGCGACAAGAGCGACGGATGTAGTGTGGTGTACGTAAATAATTGCGTACTCCACTCTCCGCCCGCGACGAATGTAGTGTGAAATGCGTAATTATTTACGTACACCACACTACATCTGTCGCTCCAGTCGCTCTTGTCGCTTTTATCGCTCTTGTCGTGAAGTATGAATAGGCCCTAACATGGACCTAAGGCCTGTTTATATAATAATACTCCCGACGCTGAGCGATGCGACGGCATGCATAGTGGCCAAACTGATCGATTGCGTCGTTTGAGATAAATGTTGCCACAATACGTGGCGTCACGTCGCTCGGCGTCGAAGTATAAACGGTGACCGAATTGATCAATCGCTCGATCAATTTGGCCACTACACATGCATCGCGTCGCGTGTCGCTCGCACACTAAACGACCCTTAGGCCTCTGTTAGGCCTTTGTCATACCATCGCTCACCCCGAGCGACGCCTAATGATATGCACCCATATCGATCCCATCGCTCCGCGCAATCGATATGGGAGCATATCATTAGGCGTCGCTCGGGATGAGCGATGGTATGACAAAGACCAAAGACCCTATACTTCCGCTCATCCCGAGCGACGCCTAATGATATGCTCCCATATCGATTGCGCGGAGCGATGAATTGATATGCGAGCTTATCATTAGGCATCACTCAGAGTGAGCGATGGTATAACGAAGGCATTAGGGTGGCAATAGAGCGTGGTGAACTTCTCGCTCACGTCCTCACACCTTTTTCAATCACAGAAGAGCATTCCGAAAAAAATCAACTATAATTTTTTTCGACTCTCCACACGGGACCCTACATACATGTAAAAATTCCACCGCAAAAGCTCACCGCAAGTTTGGAAGCTCTCCTTGCTAGTATTACTATTGTCCTATCAGTAAACAGAAGCAAAGATATGGTTTCTCGTGTTCTTCGAATAATTAACCGCAGGTGAAATATTGGCAGCATTGGGCCTTTCCAATGGAGCAGGTTTAACATTCTTAGTGCACTAGTCCATTATATTTGGCGACAAACTGGTAGCAGTTAATTGTATTACTGCCCGCAGTTGGCTGTAGGCGAAAAAGACGCCAACGCCTGTTTATATGTTGTAAAAAAACATACCTACTCTTCTCGAAGATCCTGCGGCAAAGCGTTAAAATCGATTCCTATCGAGCCATCCGTCGTTCTTCAGAAATCGGTTTGTAGCGTGGTTTGCTACTAAGGTTACCCGAATATCCTAAAACGGTTGTAGCTGGGATTTAAAATACGGAGAACAAGCGCGACGTCAAGGGAACTACATCTTCAATATTATCAAATGAGCATCTCAAGAAAATGATAGTAAACGTACGGAACCTAGTTTACTAGTTAACCGTTCGCCTTGGGTTCGCCCTGTTCGTAGTCCGCGATGGCAGCGAGGGGAGCGAGTGAGTCACCCGAGCAAAGCATATCAATCGATTGGCACAGAGGGAGAAAAGTCGATACGTATCCTTTGTCCGGGCAGCAGGCGCTCCAAACTCTGTCATCGCAGACTATGAACAGGCGCCCAAGTGGCTTTATGTTGCTTCCACACGTCCAGTAGGAGTACTCAGTATACTATAATACTGATTGTCTATGAAGAAAAAACGTAGATGCATTGATAAAGAGTAGCACAGAAGAAAGTAGCAGTTGTTTATTCAAGTTGGTCACCTACTTCCGCATCCATCTGTAATGTTGATATGGAACACGCGTTCTCATTCCGTGAAGGCTTACCCTCTAGAACAGGTCGCTAATCAAAGAATAATAAAGGTGATTGCATGATTACAATGACATAAATACGAGGTTGGTGCATGTTCATCTAAGAACAAATACAGCAGATGTCTTATAGCTTGTGTCGACAGCCGGTACAGTGTGTGGCGGAACGTCTGTTATGAAAAGTTCAACTATGTGGTTGATTAACCATACGACTGTTATACTGGCTACTACTACTGGCCCAACATCTCTGCTAGCCATATCTCATGCATTGCATATGTTCAGACTCCATTTCGAGGAACGAGTTAAAGCATGGATTCTGGTGGCGGAACTTCGGTTCACCCAAACAATTACCATCTCTTTGCTGTCGTCAAAAGTGGTCTTCGATGCCTGCTCGACATTATCTAGCCGGTTCTATACAGGCATCTCTAAAATTAGATACCTTCTGTTTGCTCAAAATAAGCTAAACTAAAAAGTGGTGCAGTTTTATATCAAACTGGACATCCTTGTATACAAAATTGGTGCTTCTGAAATCAAAGTGAACGCCTCCCAAGTCGAAAGGAGCTTACAGGTTAAACTGGAAACACTCCAAGATGGTTCGAGCAAGTTGTTGTTCAAGGAAATTTTGGTATAACTTTCTTTTGATTTTTTAAAGTTCATCTTCTCAAACGAGTGTGATAGTTTTATAAAATTCTCATTTTTGAAACAAATTATTTTAAAGCGCAACTAGGCAGCAATACGGAGCAATCATTCAGTGCATTATCAAAATCGATCGCCTTATGCTTAGGTTGTTGGGATTTTTCTTGATCCCTAGTATAAATGCTGCCTACACGAAGCATCAAAGTAATAATGTGTGATCTTTGCAATAGGATTTGTTCTATAGTTCACAGGTGTGAAATCTCATGAGAACAGAAAATTTGCCGACATTCGAATAAAAATCGCGATGCCTTAGACGAGGGCACGGCGCAATCTCTTGCTTTAGCAGTAATAAAGGTTGCCTTTCTGCCAATTGAAAAGCTTTACACTATTATTTTTCCTCAAAGTCAGATGACTTTTTTGTGAATGAACTTTATAATATTTTGATCACAAAAGCGTTAGGCCTGTTTAGAGGAGTGTCCCATTTGACGTAAAAGGTGTCAAACTTGACGTAAAAAGCTTTATTATACGGAAGATTTTAGAATTTCAGAAGCAGTGTGAAAAGCAATGATTACAAAAATTCCTTAATCGTTACTAGTTTTTTAATATGAATGGGAGAAGTTCGCCGGTCTTCCGAGGAGGGGACACTGCCAAACATTGCTGGCAATAAAGAAATTATGAGCTGAATTCAAACAATGAAGTCAAAGAGACGGCGAAAACCTATTGCATATATCAATCCCAGAGGAGAGCGCATGCAGCTGCGCTCTACAGTAGTCAGCCCACCAGTGAGGTGTTTGCTTTGCCAACTAGTGCAAACATAGTCGTAGTGGTCGGTAGATGCGCTTCCCAAAACTTGAGCACGATCACTCAGTATTGGTCCGTAGTGCAGGCTTTCATTAGGCAGCTCAGATAAAGTGCAGTTAGCATGAGCTTCTTCGGCTCTGACAAGACCCACAAAAAATAACAAAAAGTGGAAATACGGTCAGCATTGAACGACAACTTCAGAGCTTTTGATCGATAACCGTTTCATGAGAGTAGCTACAAATAAATAAATGCGATATATCGTCAGTTTTAATCGATAGCTTGGGGTTTTGCTATGTCGAGCTGACGCACTTTGGGTGCTTAAGAGCTTTCACAATATCTGAGAGACTAAAAGAAAATTGAGCTCTCAGCACTGATGGATAGTGTCGATTTCTGCACGACTCCTTCACGGCCGGAAAGGGTTACGCAAGGACGATGACTGTTGGACTGGCTTCAGAAGATGTTAGAGCAATGAGTGGACCGGTATTACCGCTCAATAATCGATCTATGTAGCTTACTGTTCGTGTTGCATCTCAGATGAATTTGATTCACATCTTCACGACAAATGTGCAAAATAAAATCTATCAGGCAATCTACCATATGCTTTATCCTGACACATGTAAGAGAGCTGAGTAAGAATCCGTATTTCATCTGCTCGTCCGTCCGTATGCATGCCCGTTCAACGGCAGCATATATGTACATAGGAAGAGCTTCACATCTTAACTGATGTTAACTGATCAAAGCTGGCCGTGTGAATTGGTCATCAGTGAATATAATGGTCGATGGTTGATCCTCATTACAACTAAGCAGCCATTCTTGATCGATTCTATCGATTTTTGTTCAGAGATGTTAATTTGGTGTGGGCTCACGCGAACATAGGTTTAAATGTCTCTCTCTCTCAGTTTACCTTCAGAGGTCTTTTGCAGTTGGTTGTAGCTGCACATTTTTATATTTTTTGTGTTTGTTTGTATCGCCTATGCATGTGGTTGATTGTATTTCGCGCCAGAAATAATTAAACAAAATGGACGGAGATCACGTAAAGCGAGCTGGATATATCGACAAACCATTATTGATCGATTCTGTTTGCAGTCGATTTTTCGAATATAGCGAATTAGCCGTAATGAAGTGGCGCAATCGTTTTTGGAGCGCCAGGTGTTTCTGGTTTGTCACATTTTCGCTTATGACGGGACGGTCAATGATAATGTCGCTTTTCAGCTATTCCTTCAACTTTTGGTGTTAGTCGATGTCCTCATTAAAAATCTGGGCTACAGATGCTTGAGGTTCCCGAGGAGGTTTTCTTCGATCTTTGTGAGTTTCTAAATCACTGGCGCCTCATACCCTAACTTAGCATGATGCCGGCGATGCACTTCGTGTTTTCGACTTTTCTTCAAATATTGCATTTGAATTGAATAAGCTCTCTGACGCTGCTTTAGAAAATCTACCTTTCCAGATATCTGGGATTTTATTTCATACGCTTTATGAAAAAATAAAAAATACGACAACAAGAAATCAAAGTGAATGCACCCATTAATATAACGAAAAACGGCTGGAGGGGCTGGGTCCACTGACGAGCTGCGTGTCTGTTCGCCTCCTTGGCTCTCAACGAGCAAGCGCACGCGCGCTCGGGGTAAATGACGCCTGCAAGTTGGGGTACGTTGTTCTATTTAAAGGATAATCGACGACGGTAATCAATCACATTTAGGATGCGCCTCGCATTCTGTTTCAGCCGGATATTGCGGAGGCAATACGAATACCAATTGCGTCGTCTCGTAGATGTACAATGCGTGGCGCGTCTTCCAAAGCGATTGACTACCACCTTATCTCTGTCCATGTCTGTGTATTTTGTTCTTAGGCTATCGTTCGTGCTAATTCAGAAGGGGTGATTGCTTACGATACACATTACAAGGGATTTTAGCGAGCAACTGCTAACTGCACTCAGCTCATGAATTACGAAGAAACCGGAGGGTACACGGGAATGGGCGCGTTCGGCAGCACGACATTCAGGAAGAACGTCTCCACTTCATCCGCATATTCTAAGGCGCGAAGCGAAGGTTGTTCCATTAGCCGCTTCAGAGCCTCCTCAGCGTGCTCTCGCGCCTGGTCTTCCCTGCCCAATGCCTCCTAAACACCTGGGAATTTATTTCGGAATATCAAGACATCGAGGTGCTCACCAGTTGTCTTGCATCCTGATATAAGGGATCAGGGCCGAACTGGCGAATGATATCCTCACGTCTCTTTGCGACGCAAGCCCCTAAAATCGAAAATCTGTAGTTTGCATGTAAAATGAAAAGGTGACGGCTGATCATCGAAATATCAGAAAAGACGTACGTAAATAAGTACTGATGCAGATCATTTTTCTGACAAAGATCCCCAGCTGGTCACTTGCAAGAGCCTCCAAAGATTGGGGGAACACCATTATGTTTGGAATAAAGCTGAAGTATTATGTAATTAAGAAGATTAAACAAAAATTCGTTAAAAAGGGAAAACAAGAAGGTTTGAAGACACGTTGGCGAGTACACGTCTGGGCTTTTCAGTAAGCATCGAGCGTTCGTTCTTCATCCTGACTTACAGCCGACCGAAGCCGTTAGCGTGTTCGTAAACTCATATTATGTACACTGCGAAGTTGCCACATAAATGAACGGTTTTGTCCAAATAAACATTAGTTCATCGAAATACAAAGTGCTCGAAAATGATATCATTGTGTAAATGATAACATCCTCATTACTCCAACAACAGCGAAACTATATACATTACTTATGTACAATGGCGCAAAGATCCCTACTATTCAGAACTTGTCGAAGTTCGCGTAACTGCCACCATAAAGGGTATTTACAGGAAACTTGTGACTGAAGAAAAATGCATTTTTTATAATTCGCCGCTCTACTCAACATTTGCTGTAAGCAACATTTCTGTTTGCCCAGAATTCCAGTGTTTGTGCCAGAGCAATCGCACTGAGAAGGGAAGAGTATGAAGCGTATGTCTGAACGGAGAGAGCGGGTTATATAGGAAGAATCCCCACCCCTCAATTAGATAAAAATGTGTTTATTTTCTGCCAAGTCGTTGAACCCAAGGAGAAGGGGGTCCTTGAAGTTACAATGGAATCGGCTCCTCGCGGCTTCGGGGGTCTTGTTGCCCACATGCCTTTGTCAGCAAGCGGCTCAGGGCACAGTGGATAGTGACGTTGCTTCACACGAGGGAGTTCGGGGGTTCGACACTCCTGTTCCGCTGAGATTTTGCGTTTCATCTGATTGGTTGAGATTTAAAGGATTCTGGCATCTATACTGTTTTCAGAGTTTTTTGCCTCATTTTCTAGCTGCATGCTGTGGTATTCAACATGATTTATTTATTTATCATTGCACCAGAAGTGCGCCTTAAAAACATAACGAACAAAGAGAACACAGTGTTAGTCAAAACAGTCCAATCGAGCTTTGAATAGATGACCCAACGAAATAGCGTGAGCGGTAGGAGAACGCTATGAGCTGCAGCTAGGTAGAAGAGGTGTCGTTTGCAGCTATCCAGCAGACTCGGCGCAGAGGGCAAGAAAAAGCGTGATGATGTATAAATGTCCAACACCAGTTATGTAGAGGTACAAAGTAAATGAAGCAGCACTGGTAACAATACTGCAGCGTCTAAAGGCTACGCTACAGGCTCCTCACAGTATGTTTCCCTACATTTTCCAATGACCTCGAGAGAAACCATCCTGCTCGGATTTTCAAAAAAGATGGGAAGTGACGTCACATGTGGTTAAAATGTGAAACGAGGTATGGATGATCTAAACGGCCATCGATACACTCTTTCCCTCATCTTTGCCTGTCACCTGGAAACCGAGGTCTGCTGAAGGTTTTCTAAAGCCTATCACCAATAATGTCGCTGATGCTCGAGTGGTGATTCGCCTACTCACGCTGAAGTGTGGCCCATCTTTAGACAAGGAACCTTCGAGGGAAGAAATCAAGGTGCCTGAATGAATGGCCAGCGTACTCAAGGACTTCGAAGCACGTCAACGTGAAGTTGACGATGGCGAAGACCTGGAAGTGGTAGAAAAACGATAAGGTTGGGACCCGCAAAGCGAAATGATAGACGTGGAAAGGAAAGCAAGCAGTGGACATATGATAACGCTTTCCGGTGGAGCTGTTGTCTCGGAGGAAAGGGTACGTCTTCAGTTGGATTTCGTCTATGGAGCCAATGTCATTGGTTCATGTGTGGTAGCAAACTGTGAGGAGCCTGTAGCTTCTATACGCTGTCCGTATTGTGACCTGTCTTCTGTTTCATGCACTTTGTGCCTGAGTATCAGTGATGTTGACCGTTTATACATCATTATGTTGAATAGCTTTCTGATTACCTTTTGTTAAAAAAAACAGGTCAGTAATAAACAAATCGGAAGAAAGTTACTATCCACAGCACACAGCTGAAAAAAGGCGCAGAAAACATCTGAAATTGTATAGACGTCAGAATCCCTCAAATCTCTCAGAACAAATTGATAGACCTTTTTTGAATCCTCTAGCCTGCAGCTCTGAAGTTTATATAATACACCTGAAACCACTAGCGCATTCGTTCAGTGTGAAGAGAACCGGTGGAATACGCGAGAGGGTGGTCCACCTTATGTGTCCTCCATAACTGACAGCAGTACTGCAGTCACAACAAGCAGGGCAACCATCCGATGTCATTTCGTCCGTTCTCGAAATGTACGCGAAGGTGTAAGTACAAATTGTAGGATATTACGAAAGAGAAGCAGTATAGACTTTCCTTCTCGCGTCTCGCATGCAGTTGAGCGCTGCTGTCCAAGGATCTGCCAACACCATTATCATGTATACATATGTTTAAAGTAAGCGATTCATCGACGGGATGAGGGTGCGACATCAAATAGGATGAATACCCACTTGGAATCAAACTTGCTTTCAAGGTAAGGAGGACGGAATAGGACCAGTTGTACCGGCAAAGAGAGCCTTCCCTGAGGTACCATGTGTAGAGGGGATGTGCAAATGTACTCTGCGCTGGCGCAAATCTGGGGAGGGCAAGCCTGATGCTGTTGCAGGGGTTTTCCTGTTTGAGAAACTCTGCACAAGATAGTGTGCGGGAGATAAGGGCAGCACTCCGTGGCAGAACTCTGTGGCAATGGACGGGTGGGCAGGTGATGCGAAAACATCCCGTCTGGGATCAAACTACGTCTGGGCATTCATCATTATCATTAAACGTGCATACGATGTAAGGCACAGTAGAGTTTTCCGCAAGAAATCCGGCCAATCTATCCGCGACGATGCGAAGGCTTCCGTCCAGCCCTTCGTGCCTCAGTCACTCGAACAATGTTGTGCTCCAGCTGAGCATTGTTCAAATAGTTCAGGCCTATGGTTTACTCCCGCGAGAGTGCTCCGCAGACGGCTATCGTCCCGCGGGCGAGAAGTATATAAAAGCCCCTCTCCGTCCGTCGACGGCGGGCGTAGGGCCCCGTTTATGCTTCGTCGAGGCGCGACGCGATGGCCACGCAATGGGGCCAAATTGATCGATCGCGTCGCACAATCAATATGGCCACTATACGTGGCTTCGCGTCGCCCGCGACGAAGTATAAACGGGGCCTAGGGAGGCGCAGCGACTTGCCAGGTGAGGGGTCCCGGCGCGATTCCCGGCCGTCTGCAAACGGTCCCGCGGGAGTATACCATAGGCCTTGGTTGGGAAGCTCCAGGTTTTCTTCAGGTTGGGCGTATTCAGGTCACTCGATCTACATACTGCTGCTCTCAGTCCCACGGTGACGCGCTTTTCTTCTCTATCACCGTGTTTATTTGTTTTCTCTCGCATCCACAGTGTTCCTACATTACTAGGAAGGGTTGTTGAAGAGCCGCATGAAAAAAAAACATGTAAGTGTAAGAGTAACGTCGAATTACGAAGGACATTATTGACATTATTCAAACAAAAGAAATCATACTGGGCGAGCACATCAAGAGAATAAGTCCTAAAATTTCTCAAATACGAGGAAAGGCGTGACGGAGTTTGAGCAAGACTACAAGGACACAAAAAAGGAGAAATGGTGGTGAGAGTTAGCACACTTCTATATAAAAAGCACTAAAAACACGAGGGCGCAAATAGGGTCTGGGAAGTGGGGGGGGGTCACCTTATAAAAAGTGTCACCAACACCAAGAAAACGAGACAAGGCATACTGGTAGTAAAGAAAACAAACAAATAATGTTGTAGCTGTGTTCCGCTGACGCGCAGGAGAACACAGATTTAGGCAGGGGAAGGGACTCCAGGGTGTGGCTCAAGTGACGCATTCGTGTTAAAATTGCCTACATCCTGGAGTTCCCTCCCTTGTCCAATTAGGAAGCACATAAGACGCGGATCTATGATCGAAACGAAGAGATAAAACTGTATTTACATTCACAGTATGTAGCTACTCGCCACGTCGGCCCGCCGCGCCATGCTGTGGTGACCCCTCCCCCGGACCCTATTTGCGCCAGCGCGAGGTGGCGTCAAGGAATTTACCTAGAGGTAAGAGCCACACTACCATGTTTTCCACTTGTACCCAGAATCGGGTTGAGCTTAGAATGAATTGCTTACGTGGCGATCTAGAATCTACAAAACGTCATTCCGTCCTCTTACGCTGTCTCTTAAAGCTGCAGCGAAAAGTTCGGCAGGAAATACTGGTGTATCGAAGGAGTGCCATTCAGTTATTTGGCGAATTGGTGGTAGTTAGGTGGTTCTCTAGCATTGGTGACACTATGACTGAATATTCTAATTGAGAGAGGATGTGAAAAAACAATTTTACTCTGTTCGATGCCGGTCACCGTGTGAAAAACTCTCTAACGTAGTGGAAAACGGCACTATTGAACTTTCACAACTCCACGGGTCGAGGAGAGGTCGAAAAAAATTCTCGCCTAAACTTCGTCTAGGGGGGTTATTTGGGGTGCTGATCACGAATCTGACATCCGTTTTTCGTTTTACGCTGGAGTTCGGTAGGTTACGGTAGGTGCGGAAGTTTGTGCGAAATCGATGGCTATGACCTTGACACCCTTAGTCACCGGCACCTACCGTAACCTACCGTACTTCAGCGTAAAACGAAAATGTGATGTCAGATTCGTGATCAGCACCCCCAAATAACCCTCTAGACGAAGTTTGGGCGAAAATATTTTTTCGACCTCTCCTCCACCCGTGGAGTTGTGGAAGTACAATAGCGCCTGGAAAACAAGTATTCCTTCGCATATTATATCGGCAAGTCTAACATTAAGCAGGCTCCTATCAAACGACCACGGCTAGACTTTTCTTTATTCCCCCTTAGTTCGCTACATTAAAGTCAATAGCATACCTCTCACTCAATTAGTGAACTGTAAGCTTCATAGCATTGCCATTGTCACTAAAAAAAAGTCCACTGATGGTTACATTCCTCTTTATCCATGTGTTCGAGTCACTTTGCTGCGAATACATAGTGGATGGTCTAAGGGAGGGTCCAGCAGCGATAGCCCTCAGGCTGTAACTCATCCGCATCGCTTGTATTTAGCAGCGAAAGTTGTTCTTCCGTACTTTTTTTTTAGCGTGCATGTTTAACGGCAAGTCCCCGGAGCGAGATTCTGGAACCATATCCTTATTGCCTATTCCTGTTACTACAAATAGTCAAAGCTGGACTATTCACGCTGTCTCACAAACCAGTCGGATGAGAGAGTACGTTTTCGGATTTTATGTTGTAAGTACATATTCGCCCAGATGGCAGTTGTCCGGCAGAGATATCAGTGGGTGAGCCTGTAATTCTACTATAGTATTAGCGGAATAGAGGAGGACGGTTTTCAAGTGCTAGTCCGTAAGAGTGCTCATGCGTATGTCCAATACTAACTGTTTGGCGGCACGCTAGGTTAAGAAGCTTGTCATAGCAGATCACTGCTGGATTCTGTCCGAATTCTGTAATCCACAGAGAGACGAAACAGGCGAAACATTGTGATGAGATGTAGCGATCTATAGTATAGAGGGCTTAGTCCGCGTTGCTATACATGGTATTATCCTTGAAGAATAGAGCACATTTACTATGTTCTCAAAACTGTGAATGATAAGTGGAACGCAACACAAGCTGGTTCCAATGTAGTTTCTTAGGTAAAACAGTGTCTTTCTTTCATTAAAAAACCGTGCTCAGTAATTCACAAAGAGAGAAAGAAAATGCCTCCATGAGTATAAGCAGCGGAGGAAAGTGTCATCGATCAAAGAAAATGCTTTGCAAAAAAGATCACTTGGTTGTGTATCAGTTGCTATTCGTTACCTTACCAAGGATTAGGGTCGCAGATCTGTCACCCTAGCAGTCTAGATTCGCGCTTATCTCTTACATGTTTGTGCAAACGGCTGCCTATAGGGTATGAAGCTGGTGTGGCGTCAGGACTGATCCACAAACGTCGTATTGGCCCCACAACGATCGTCCTCAGGTGCCAGAACGTGGGTACCACCCCTATAGGCTAGCACAATGGAACCGTCAAACAGCATTTCTTCCCAAAATATTCCAACCACCCGTCTCAGACAGTAAGAATCTTCCGCGTCCGTAGCTCCAGGTTCCATCACGGATTAATATCGCGGAGTTGGTATGACGTCAGCACTGATACGTAGGTGTTTCACAACGATTTTTTCACAGAAGCGTCTAAAAACGTTATACCGTGGTAGGTACGTCACCGGCTTAACTGCACGGTTATTCTTTAGATCAATTTTCTCCACAATTCGACATGCTAGGTGGGGTGTAGTTAGGAAGTGACTCTAGATGGTTGAAATGAACCATCACACATCGACTGTCTTCATTGCCACATCGACATTTTGAAACAATTCTGTTGATGCTTTGTGATGCTGCGCTAATAAAATGTTCGAACCTATCGGATGAGCCGCTACCGCTTTAACATTTGGAAATGCGCAATAAAAAATAGATTCTCTCATTGATTCCAGAGTTCTTTTCGAATTTTGAGTGGTGTCACCTTTTTCTATATCGGATGCATTACAATAAGAACAGTAGGAAACTGGTATTTAAAACCCACAATAGCACGTTTGCTGGCCGTAAATTGCTCAACGTCTGGAAACGCTGCGGATTCTCCCTGAGCGACGAGAGCAGTTTCCACACAAGCAGCATGGATGCACCACACCCTGGAGTCCATTCCCTCGCCTTATTCTGCGCTCGAAGAGCTCAGAACCCAGCTACTTGCTTGAGGATAGGGATGGGACTCCAGGGTGTGTGCCATCCAAGCTGCTCGCCTGGAAACTGCTTTCGTCGCTCAGGGGAGTCCGCGGCTAGGTTCTGCGCTCGAAGAGTGCATATAGCAGGAAAATGCGCAGAAAACGGCAGCAATTTGTATGCACGTCAAAAACCCTCAAATCTCAAATGGTCACTTAAAATGCTAAAATGGTACAACGCGGGAAAACCGAACCCCCGACCTTACTCGCATGAAGCAACGGCGCTATCCACTGCGCCCTGAGCCTTTTGGGTGCACTGCCACCGCGGGCGTACAAGAGCTCGCGAGAGATCCAGCGCACAGCTTCCGCGCTCCGCCGCGATCACCTGACCGAGTCCATTGCACGGGGGGGGGGAGGAGGGGTGTTTTTAAACGAGATCGTCTTGATATCTGACGGTTATAATGGAGCTGTGGCTCAACTTCGATGGAGCCCCTATCGCCTTACATGTAGTTGGGGGATGCGAAGCCAAAAATGCTATGGTCGTACAGCGAACAGAAGCAACCCGACAGCTGGACCTATGTACCAAAAAGGCTTGACAGGAGAGACCCAGTTCTCTCCAACTGAATGTGGCGTCCTACTTGCTTTCCTGTTTCCAGTTTAGGACCGATATAATTGGAGTCGATAGTAGGGTCGGTTGACGAAACGCTTAGATTATATCTTTCTCAACTCAACAGATTCACTCACGCGCGCTTACAAACGATGAACGGTGGGGACTGATTAGGGCAGGATTGACAATTGGATCCTCAACCACTAACCTTGATTTCACCCGGACTGACGAAGGTCCTGCAACGATTGCTCTGCATTTCACCCCGGGATTATGATGGACAACTAGCACTAACCTTTGTCCGGTTGTAGATTTATCGACGAGCGGTCGACGTTTCTAGCCATCCCGCAATGATGGCTCGAGACTGCCGTCTGAGTTGCGTGGGTGGTCACAATTACTGCATGATAGTCCTAGTTGGGAGGAACAATCAAATAAAGCACTAATTTCGGCCAAAGGTTCTTTGATGACCTAACCGACAACGAAGTATCGCCAGGACCTTCACTGTAATATTACTTATACGATCACGCCCCACATCCTCATCAACTAGTTTGATGTTCGCCTTTTCTACTGGCATTTAGTTTTCAGGACATTCTGAGAGATATTTCCAGAAATGTTTCATGGCATATACAATTTCTTAAGGAAGGCGTTGGGTTTGTAGCCCTTCCTAACAGTTGCTACAGAAGAACACGATTATGAAAAGACTTTATCGAATAAAGCAAAGAGCTATGTACACACATTCAATTATGCAAGTCAAAATGTACCCGCTCTAGTTCCAAATGCATTTTACGAGAACCTAAACTCCAACTGCAACTCCATTGCCTATGTCCCCCCCCCCCCAAGAATGGACGACGATCGGTTGCTGAGGAATACGAATAGGTGATCGCCTAAACATTATGTTTAAAAAGCTGCTATATAGCGGGTACATTCTGACATAATAACAAACTAGGAGCTAGGAGTGCGCCGCAGGACCGTGTTCGGGAGGACGTCGGCCGTGAACAGCTCGATCAGAACGGTGCCCATTCGTAGGTTGTACCTGCTGGGACAGTTAATTACTTCGGCGACCCAAATTTCGGCCATTTTATAAATGTCCGATTCCCTTTCGAATAGGGCCTAAACAAGTAGACAATGACAGCGGAAATTCGGTGCGGATGGCCAAACGCTTACCATTTCTTCGGTGTCATCGTAGAGCGGGTCCTCCTCGTACGCCCGCTCTATATTGTTTAATCGTGCCATCATCGAGTTATCTGAAATTAAGCCCTTCGTATTCGAATCAGAGGATATGCAATTTAAAAAAGGCGATTCATTCAGTTTCAGAAGCGGTACGAAGACAACTTACATAGAAAATTCTTCATGGCAATTAGCTTCATTTGAAGTACCCGCACATTCCGTCGAGGGTCTTCCGACTCTCGTAGTCTAGACATTACCTGGAATTTGATAGTTCAGTAGGTGAGATCGCAAATTCGAGCAACGAAGTAAAAAAAAAGAAGAAGAACGCAATGTGAGAGCGCGCACAGCACGCCGGCGCTCCATGGTTTTCAGCCCGCCAATCAGGCGCAAGCTTCGCGAACTGCTGCGCAGCCGACCATGTGGCCCCGATCGTTCAATATTGATCGGTAGTGTAGGTCGTTGCCATAACTGCTTGCCTCGACAGGCCTTACAAGAAGTAAACAGAATGAGGCTTCGCAATCAGGATTGATCCAGGGTATCAGTTTGGAGCAAAGCCTACAAAAACTATGGAAAAATCAGGTTGCATGATAGACATGATAAACGACAGCCGAGAAGAAAAGTGGAAGCAATACATAACGAATCTCTTCCTAGTTAAACACAAGGTTTCTATCGACAAGCCTCTCATAAATCCCCTTGTGCATCGTAAAAGGGAGACGGAGAACTTATACATAGTTGTATTAAAGGGCTTATGGAATCGTCTAATATCTCTGTTTGCTAACGACTAGTTTATCTCAAAGGAGTACGTGACCAGCACTTAACAATTTGTATGTTGTAAAGTGCTGCTCATGAGAAACAAACAAAAGGTTTACAAGACATTTGAAGGGGACACAATCTGTTTGAGTCACCGTAGGCTTCCAGGTCACTTTCGCCTTTGCTTTTTGCTTTCGCTAAACAGCAGTTAAAGACGGACTGACGAAGAAGTATGCATGTAAATCTGTAGCAAATCTGTCCTGCTCGTCTAAAAACGTGAAGTATCAAATTGTGTCAATTTTGCGGCCACAAAATTCTTTACAAGTAGCTAGGAATAGGCCGGTCTCATTTCATTCCGATGATTCGCCAAAGTAAGTGGCAGAAACAGATATTTCTTATTTGCGATGAACTTGTGAAAAGCTATTCCAGTCAACATAATGATCAAAAGGTGAACTCTTAACAAAAACAGATCGACAAATAACAGCTGATCGATCTACATCACCATCTTTTTGTGAAGTCTGGCATACGGTCGACATATCCTCACATATTCCCACTCCAAATAGCCAACTCAGAATAAAAATCGATCAATAGCAGTCGGTCGATCTGCGAAGTCTTCCTTTTATGAAGTCTGACATCACCTGTATCACCTTAACCTTAATCCGTTAATCATCGAGTTGCTCGAGCATCCCTCTCGCGTGCCAGAGTGCTCCAATGGATCCTCCTCGCTCGAGGGAGACGAGTAGCGTCATATCGTTTGTTCAGGGCTTTCACAAAGAGGTGTGACCAACGCGTTGGTGGGCGTTCTGGTGTTCTCTTGACATCCCGCGGAATCCAGTCGGTGACGGCTCTCGTCCAGCGGGTGTTTGCGAAGCGCATTACGTGGCCGACACACCTAATTTTCGACGACTTGGCGACAACAGCATCTCTGATCTTGGAACGTCGACGATGCTCGGAACTCCGAAGGCCTCTCACTTGCGTGAATCGTGTTATTCCAATAATCGTGCACTCGATTCCACGCAGCGCGACGCTGCTCGCGTATGATGCACCCTTGGCACCTTCCAAACAAGAATTTACCTTCATCCTTCCTTCTGCTGTCCTTCCTTCTGCTGTCCTTTCTTCTTTACGCCTATACGTTTACAGCGAAAATAGCTTCCGAAACAGCTTTAGTGTAATGTAAACATTGTCCAGATCAAATTAACTTTTATGACCATACTCTAAGGCGATCTGAAAAATCTCTCATACTATATAAGGATGTGCTAAGAGCTGTCGATCATCGCCGTGACAGAAGTTACTGGCAGAAAACAGGCGCATGAAAATAGCGTAAAATAGATAATAGGCGGTCGCAAAATTGATCTCCTTTTCGAGGACTCCTTTTTCGTATGTATAAATTAATAAATTTTTTACGCTAAGTCATTCCGTATCAGTGAAAACCCTACATACCATTCGGTAGGTTTTTTCTGCTCTTTCAAAATTCATAGGTGGATGTCGCTCTAATTTTTCTAGCCGGCCTTTTCCTGAGCTCCGTAAAACCATGAACCGATGTGACTATCGAGACATCATGTTTCACGAATTTAAATTGAGACATTCTGCGGCAAAGGCATCTCGCAACCTCAGCAGCGCTTTTGGGGCGGAAAAGATTTTTTTGTTGTAAAGATGTAATCCCTCACAGCTTCTTGCAACCTGATCAGGCAGTCACAGAAGAGTGTTACTGCCCTGATTTAGACTAATTCTATGGACAGTTGCAAAAATTGCGGCCGGCGGTGGTGAATAGAGGAGGGCCGCTCCTGTTGCAGGACAAGGCAGGCCACACACCTCACAAATCATTCGGTGAAAATTGACCCATTTAGGTACTGAAGTTCTCCCTCACTCACCATTTCCTCACAACCTTTCCCTCACTGATTATCACTTTTTCGAGCTATTGATTCTCACTTGCGTCAGAAATAATTCACTAATCTGGCCGATGTTGAATGTGCCCTCCTTGATTTCTGTGATCTCAGTTTTTATTATAAAGGACTAGATTCGTCTCCTGTTCGTTGTCAAAAATGTATAGATTTTGGTGGTTTTTTCTTCGAATAATAAAGTTGTGTTTAAGCTGAGTCACGGCAGTTTGAAGTAAGCGGTCCGTTTAGGCGGTTAATTTGGCGACAGCCTGATACATAAAACACTGGACAATGTCCAGACGTCTCCAGCTAGCGCCGGCATTTAGAAGGCAGTGTCACAGATCGATCAGAAAATCAATATCGACTAATATCATCGATCTTTTTATCGATGATATCGGTTTTCTCTCAGAGTTAACCGATCTTTGTGGTAGTCACGTGATTATGACGGTCGATGGGGAGGCTTCACAACAGGGGGAATTTTTGACCAGGCAATCACTATTGATCGATATCCTGCGCGCATTGTGATTCAGAAACCGTGTTACTGATGTTGCGCAACGCGCGACTGGACTCAGAAGCCCTGCCGCATATATAAATAAGAAGTGTCACAGATCGATGAGGCAATCATTTGAGGTTTTCTGTCGATGACGATCAAGCGTCCCCGATCGATCGTTCACCACGGCGGCGATTCTGGGTGCAAACATTTTTGCCGTTCAACATTGTGAGACGTTGCGGAAGTTCTCCCTTTTGGCAGAAAGTTTTTCGGGAAGTGACCAGAGTCGATGAGACGCTCCGTATCCCGGCGCCGAGCCACTACCAGAGCGTTGGTTCACAGATAGAACCGTTTTGGAGGTAATTACCTGAAAAATCGAACAGGCCTTTTCAAAATACGCTGCTATACTAATTGTCGTGGGGCATTCGAATGACACTTTTCGAACACTTACTATCTGGCTTTTTAGATTTTTTTGGAATTTTTGGAATTTTGGCTCCTTAGGAAATTTTGAATAATCGAACCGTTTAGAATACCAATTATCTTCGAGCATTCGAAATCGAATAAACTCGAAGAACACGATTTTTCTGAATACTCAAATTCGAATACATTCGAAAAACGCGATTTTTTGAACATGCAATTTCGAATACATTCGAAAAACGCGACTTTTTGGATATCCGAATTCGAATATTCAAATTCGAATAAAAATTATTGGAATACCTATTCAAATGGGTAATTCGAGCATGCCTATACTACTTATGAAGCGGTTAGTTCGTGCACCACGCAGTGTGTCACACAAATTGGGGAGCAAAGAATATTACGGCGAGTGACACTGCGGCTTATGCCAGCCGGCTATGTCTTTAAGCCAGCCATGGGCAAGTGGCGGAATCAGCTGTCGATAACTGTTTTTGGCACAAGGGGTCTGGATGAGGGATGTACAGCAAACATCCGGAATCAGAATACAAGTCACACGTCATGCAAAGAGCATGGATTCAGATGATGTGCCGCAGGCAACGAGCATCCTGCTTCAGAAGACGTGTCACAGACGCAATGCAACAAGCATGCTGACTCACAAAACGGGTCACAAACATCGTGCCATGTGTGTCGGGATTCAGAAGACGTGCCACAGGCGTCGTCTAATATGCATCGAAATTTGGGTGGCATGCAATTGACTTCATCAAGCGTGCGTGGGAGTTTAGAAGACGTGTCATAGGCGTCGTACCACGTGCGTCAGGATTGAGAATACGTGTCCCAGACACCATTTAACTTACGCAGTGGTTCAGAAAACGTGTCACAGGATTCGTGCAGCGAATATTCGTATGTTTTTCTGTTGCTTCGCTTGTCCGTAGAGAGGGTACTTGTAGGGTAGAGAGGAGATAGGGAACACGACTCTCTAATCACTACCTTATCTTCGCTGATAAGTCAGATAACAATTCACCGATCCTAAATAGAAAGAATGGTTGGTTGATGTGGGCAGGCCCCTTAGCCCTGGTTTACACTTGCGCCGCTGCGCGACGAGGCACGATGGCCGGGATAGATATCGACCGGGCAGCGCGAAAAATCGATACCAATGACGATCGTGGTGCCGCGCAGCGTGGAGGCAAGTATAAACTAGGGTTTACTGCCTCCTCTCCCTGGTGGCCTCTTTTACGTCGTGTAAATCCCTACGCACGTTGGATGACGTCTGCGGCGTGTCTTCTAAATCCGTGTTTCATGCAACAATAGCCCGCGCTTTCTCGGCCACCACAACATTCCATGTTATGCAAATATAGCCCGCGCAAGATACGCTGGGGCGTTCATACATTACTCAAACGCCTTTGCCTGGCAACCCTATTTATAGGAAGCGATAGTGATCATGAAAGCGAGATACACTGGGGCGTTCATACATTACACAGACGCTGTTGCCTGGCAAGCCTTTTTATAGAAAGCGATAGTGGTCGTACTCTGAACAATTTAACTGTAAACGTTTACGGATGTGCTGAGTCCATTTTGTAAGTAATGGATTGTGTGCTGCTGTTGCTGTTACGGAATGCGGGTCGTAACTCTCAATAAAGGAGCGCCTGGTGTTCCAATTGAGTGCTCGTTGACTACCTGTTTTCTGCGATGCACACATTCATGTAATAACTTCGAACGTCGATCTATTACCTAAATCGCGATTCACAAACACTTCTCATGCGCATGAAATCGCGCGTGATGTTCCTAAGCAGCAGGTGTTACTCTAAAAAATGCTGGGATCAGTGGAGCTAAACAACCATTAGTGCACCACTACCGCACTGCAATCTGAGAATCAGAATCAGCGCACGACTCACGTAGCAAAGGCGACGGTAAAATGCAGCAGTAGCACACAATTCATTATTTACAACGCTTGTATGGATTCACGGAGACGGAGGTGCAACTGGGAGCAGGGTGTTAGGCAATATTTCGTTTTCAAACCAGTCCACCAGCTCCTGGGCCATTCTAACTGTAGGAGGGGCTGGAAGATGGAGTATCTCTGCCAGCACACGTCCCACATCCTCCTTTGTCTCATCTTCCTTCCCTAGCAGCTCCTAAATGCCTGGTCATTATCTCGGAATGTCAGCGAAATAGCGGATAGAATAGCATTCCTCACCAGTTGCGTTGCCGCCTCGACCAGTGAAGGTTCGGCTCCGTAGGTTTCTGTTATGTAGTTAATGCGTCTTTTGACGCACTCCCCTAAATTTGAAAGTCAATTACTTACATGGCATATTCGGGATTAGAACATGGTAATATTGAATTAAAAAGAAGTACCTAAGTAAAGCTTGATCGCTAGTAATTTTCTTGTTAAAGTCGCAACGATATACCTCGGCACGGTATATCTATTACGTCGCACCCGCAGCATAAAGCGAACAGAACAGGTGCCACTAGAATTAAGAACATTTGAGCGCATTCATCCAAAGAGGAAAAACGAAGACTGAAGACACGTTCGCGGAATCTCATGCGAGGAGCGCACGTCAGTGCTCTGCAGTAAGCGTTGTTCGGTTTTCACGCTGGCGTGTGTGCATCACAGAAGTGCGTAGACCGGTCGAACGTGTGAGGTGAAGCTGACCGACAAATCCGGAACAGGGAGTTCGCGCACCTTATTTCCGCCCTCTAGCTTGGATTTTGGAAGTCAATACTGTATACAATGATCAATCAATATCGAGTGGTACTAGAAATGGCTTGGGGCGCGTGCTGGCGCAGTCGTAGAAGTATCGTCGTATCCACCACGAATCAAGCCTTTTGGCTTGGGTTCCACTCAGACTAAGCCAGAATTCATTCTTTCTGGGTTTACAGATAACTACCGGTTTTACCTGCAAGAGAGAAAACTCTGAATTGCTCATCGGCTGGTCAGTTGTAAAGCGAAATACGAGTTCAAGTCATCTCCTCGGTATCCCGTAGAAGTCGAACGCACTGCACATCCAACAAGAGGACTGATTAGTACCGACACTCATGCTTTTTATGTCTTGTTGCTCCCGTTCAACTAGCCAAGATAGCAAAGGCGTGAACATTATGACCCACGAGCTGAATTATTTGCATTCTACGTAGGTTTGGATACAGTACAATTATTATTAAATACTTTGGCATAGAATACAATTATTAGCAGGTGAATAAAATATTTCGTGTTGTTAACATCACCAATTTTTGTGCAGCTAAATTCCAAGGTGCTCATGGCTGGCATATGCAATTGGCTCCACTAGGGATTCACGGTTATCGGATTCTGGGGCGACGTCCGACCAGCTGTGAACCCGCTTACTAAACTGGCTGACTGTTGGTAGACAGCTAAGACAATTGAAAGACAACGTTCACATCATTCAAGGGCAGCGGAAGAGAAAAGGGAACAAGTGGTAGTCTATGTACGAGTTCGTGCGGAAGCATTTTTTGATCGTGAACTCGGATTACACTGTGATGTTGGTGTGCAATTGAGTGGTATTGCTCATTAGTATGCTTATCTATCCAAGTGCAAAATACTCAGTAGCGATATTTTTATCTGAATGATAATATAACCCTTAGCAGTCCAGCAACAACAGAATTGTGTAGTTTATTTACAAAGGACAGCACGTACAATATCGCTCGCGCAAAAAAAAACACCAATGCGAGACCACCGGAATTTCGCCATGGGTGGCCAAATGTGACTAGAGCAACGTCTTTGCAATTGGAGCACCGTATCTTCCAGCTCTCAAGCGTCGGAGTCTTTCAAGCGTGGCTTACTTGCTTGGGTCACTACATCGTCAGACATGGCCCTGGAGTGCGCCGTGCATAATGCATCGGAATCAATCGAGTGTGCGAAAGAATTTATACGTGCTGCTGTCTCCGCGTGTAGGAAGTATTGACGGAATTTAGAACAACTGAAGGCGCTATGGTAGTTGGGAGGTGCCACCTTAAAGAAAGTGCCACCAGCACGAAAAAAGAAAGGATGGCATACTGATAGTAAAGAAAAGCAACAATGCTATAGCTCTGTTCTGTGTTCGTTTGTTTCGTGTCAGCGGAGGAGAGCACACATTTAGGCAGGGAAGGGACTCCAGGTTGTGGCTCGAGTGACGCACCCATGTCAAAATTGCCTACATCTTGATGTTCCCTCCCTTGCCCAGTACGAAAGAAAATAAGTGGCGGACCTTTAATCGAAACGAGGAGATAAAACTGCATTTATATTCGCTGTATGTAGCTACTCGCAACACCTGCACGCCACAGCATGCTATGGTCACTCCCTCCAACCACCATAGTGCCCAACTGAAATGCTCACGACTATTTCGATGGCTTTTTAGAAAATTTCAGTATTTCAGATGAAATGCCTAGGCACACTACTTAGGCACTCCTCTATACTGTCAGGCTTGCCCGTGGAGTAAGCCGTGCACAATGCATGGAGAGTGAAACGACAGCAATTTGGGTTCGATGACTTCATCCGTCTTTGAGACGGCAGAAAACCTGGAACTTAAGTTGCAGTAAACCTGTTGGTGTGCTGAATAAGCCTCTGCAGCTTGACCGTTACTGGGAAGGAGTTCACTATTTTCGATGAGCTCAACCTGAGCACAGAAACTTGTCGCGCATGCTTTTTCGATGCTCAATTACTCTATAAGGTTGATGTCTTACTATGTAGCTGAATGCTACCAGTTTCAGAAACGGATGAGTGCTTTAGAAGTTCATATGTGTGAATAAGAAATTTGGAAAACCACAGCACAACGAAATCGCACGTTTCCGCCTGTCGATATGTCGATGCAACGATTGTCCGGTACTGTAAGAAAAACTCCAACAACACGTTGTTATGCTAAGAAGTTCAGTCACTAGTGTCAAGTCCATTACCCGTCACTGTGTCGTAATTTATTTGTCTTTTTCTTTAGGAAGTGTATCTTTGCAATGCATTTCGTTTTACCGTTTCCGTTTTATTATGGCATATGTTGTACTTCGGCGACGCTGTTGTCGGCGACGTCAGCGACAGTGTTGCGCGGGAAGCTACGCAGTACATAGCAGCCCGCGCAACACAGCGTCGCCGACGCGTCACCGAAGTATAACATAGGCCTATGTGTTTGGTGGAAGCATACAGTCCGCCACCGGCTCATAGGCAAACAGCAAAATATCAGCCAAGCTTGGACTGCCTATCGCTTTTGAAATAACTGGAAGTTTTGGCAATGCTACTTGTAGGTCGTTTGTGACCCTTCAGGGCTATAAGATTTTTTGAAAATTATAAGTTTATTACGTTTACAAGAATCAAAAATCAAAGAAAAACAATATCTCGTACACAACAACACTAATTACATAGCCAATCTTATGCGTGTTCTGTTTTTACCCGGTTACAGAGTATGGTTATTGGCAATAAATGAATGAATGAATGAATGAATGAATGAAAAATTAGCATAACATGACATCGTATTGTAAACACAACAAGCAGCAGTAGTAATCGGTTTTACTCAATGGTTCACCTGGAAGCATCACACTGAAGTAATTTTTTGCTGACTAACCGCTTAATCTGATCTAGGGATAGCACATTTGCCAGACTCTTAATAATCTTAATGTATGCAGTTCCTGCTCTTTACGAAAAGGACTAGTGTGGATTTAGGAGGAGTTAAAGCGATTTTGGCTGTACAGCCTCTGGTGCGTGAATTCGTAACACAAAACAACTGTTTCATACTATACTTCATGCCGTTGTATACGTTGAGCAATATTTTATGAACTATGCATACATCAGTTATTTACTTTCCGCCGAGATGAAAGCGAAGGCAATTCGAGGCATCTATTCCTGACCAGAGCACTCTTTCGTACCTGAAATCACTCTTTCGTACTCTTTCGTACCTGAAATCACCAGTGCGTACCATAAGTTTGCACGTAAAATTATTCTGTACCCTTTCAACGCAATAGATGTCTTTTTTGCTGCAAGGATTGAATACTGTAGTGCTAGATTCCACTATAGGACGGACGTAAGTTTTGTCAGCCCGTAGAAGGGTAGCCTTGTTTTTGCTACAAAGTTCTTTGAAAATATGATACGTTTGCATAATTGCTACATTGAATTCTGATATGCTATCACTATAATGAAATCCTAGATCTTTAACGGAACCAACGGGGAGACCAACGGGGGAAAGCGCTTTGTGTTCTGCAAAAAAAAAAAAGAAGCAAAGAATCGTACCACATAAGAAGAAAACGCGTTCCGGTTTCGAGAAATACCGTGAAGAAGACAGCTGTTTTCTCGCCGAGTAGTAGATACAGGAGTAGACAACGCCATTCGATGATGAGGCGACAAGTTCGAGCAATGACGTCGAAGAAAAGGGCAACGCTCGCCAATTCCCGAGCAGAGCATGCACGGCGGCACTCTACGGTAACCAGCCCTCCAATCAGACGCAACCTTTGCCAGCTAGCGCACAGCTGACCATGGTGATCAGCTTCCCTGCACGTGAACACGATCGGTCCATCGTTCTGTATTGATTTGCGGTTTCGTATTGCTCCTTCAGTATCAGTACTGCATTGTCGATTAGCATTGGGTTTCGTAGGGCATCTCAAAACTTACAGTGAAGTCGACGTGAAATCGTTGAATACCGACGGGTTTTATAATACGTGAACAAAGGTAGGATTTTTCTGAGCCTGCATTATGTAGCTGTTCTCTGCTCGGAGTTACGTGAGTTAGGCTCGAAGCGTTTATTTATTTATTGAAATACTCTGTACAAGACAGGAGTGAGATAAAACTGCAATACAACAAACATCAAAACGAACAACAAAACTAGCTCCTAGATACCTACGCACAGAGAATTTGTTTTACTGCAATGTGTTTAAAAGATGATTAGGATTCCGGGAGAGAGATAGTCTTACTAAGAGTCAAATAGTTCACAGCTAGGCAGGCTACACCTGCTCTAACTGTGAGCAATTTGACTCTTACCGTGATCTTAGGCTTAAAGAAGAACAATTTATATTGATCCCCTCTGGGGCCGTATGCTCGTCTACCCCGAGTCTCCCCCAATGGGGGATTGGGTGTTGATATTGATTGATTTCCCCCAACCGGGAAACACGAGCATGCGTCTCCTGGTTATTGAGGGACGCAGAATATAAAACTGTGAAAAGTTGACTGCGAACTGCTCCTTATAAAGCTTGCGAACCACATTGAACAAATTTTTCTAGATACTAGGCTCGGCAGTCCAAAATAATTGTTCCTGATAACCGCACTAGGAACCTTGTCGTTAAGGAAGCCACCACGCCTTGTGAGAGCTTTCCTAGCAAAGGTGTTCTGGATTTTTCAAAGCAACATACTTCTTTTTGTGAGGGGAAAGAACAACCGTTCCGCATTCCAAAATAGGACGGACGAATATAGGTTTTGTAAGCGTAAGCGTGGTGAGAACCTTGCTATCCCTCGTTGTGAGGGCTTTGAATCTGTGGTACGTTCGAGTGAAAGCAGACCTGAACAACTTTTTGTAGTGTGGGCGAAGATCTAAAGCATCAGTGTATCGGAATCCCACGTCCTTAATTTCATTGACTGTTGCTATTGATTAACCGTTGATATGATAATTTATGGGTGTAAGGAACTGAAAGGTTTTACTCTCTGACAGGGATAGTCACCAATTTATGATGGTTGATGGATGGACTTCGCTGCAAGTAAATGGTACTGAGCCACTGTCGATTAACTCTAGCAATCGTTCATGTATGCCTTGAAGTTGTAATCATAAGAACGTGAAGATTGGTGAATGTTGGCCTTCACGACGAGTGGGGAGCATCAATCGCTCAACTGTTATCGATCGATTTTTTGATTTCTGATGTCACATCACACAAACATGGCCGCACAGTAGATAGACACGCATCCTAGCAGCATCATCGATCGGGCGGTCGTTATCGATCGACGTTGTTCACCGTTTCTCGTTTGAAAGTGGAATATCGTGGTATGAAGGCTGGCCTTTCGGCTCTAGAACGCTCCTAAACGTAATGAAATAATGAATCAGGCGACAACATTCGATGACGTGCGTGTTATACTTTGGACCGAATGGAATAATTTCGATCGAATATTCATTATTCGACTATTCGACGAGCTGTAAAATCGAATGTATCACCACCTATATATAAAAGAGTTTGTCCGTGGAGTGATCTAACCTAAGTGAGGTACGCCGCATCATCCACAGCGAGAGAGGTCGAGTGATCTAACCGAAGTGAGGTACGCCGCATCAACCACAGCGAGGGCGGTCGAGTGATCTAACCGAAGTGAGGTACGCCGCATCATCCACAGCGAGAGAGGTCGAGTGATCTAACCGAAGTGAGGTACGCCGCATCATCCACAGCGAGAGCGGTCGAGTGATCTAACCGAAGTAAGGTACGCCGCATCAACCACAGCGAGGGCGGTCGAATGATCTAACCTACATAAGATATCACGTCCTATCACCATCACCATCACCATCACCACCTATATATAAAAGAGTTTGTCCGTGGAGTGATCTAACCTGAGTGAGGTACGCCGCATCATCCACAGCGAGAGCGGTCGAGTGATCTAACCAAAGTGAGGTATGCCTCATCACCTACAGCGCGGGCAAAATTTGCTATTGAACGTGGGATATTGCTGCAACAGGGGAAACGCAGCCCTTTACTGCTCAAAACAACAGGACCTATGCGCGTTTCTGAGCGTACAGATTCAGAAGCCGACTTCGTGTCATTAGCATGAGTAGACTACTAAAGGGGTAAGGGTAGAAGGGGGACTTTGAGGGTGGAGAACCGACGACGATCAGGGGCAGCGACCAGGATGAGGATCGTGATGGTCGATGGAGAGAGCAATGAAGCAGGCCAGGAGGTGGCACCAAGAAGAGTTTAAGCAATATGTAGGGATCATTAGGGAGTTACCAATCATCGGAGGGCGTTAAGGAGATCAGCAAGGGGATCCATTACCATTAAGAGAGACCGGATTTAGAGATGTGACACCGACGTCACACAATGGGCGTTCGCTCGCCGTCGTCGTGCGTGAGCTTGGGAGGCCTACTTAATTGGGGTGGAGTAGCAGGGAGGATCCCGAGGGGGGGGGGGGGGAGGAGAGATAGGAATTTACCTGAAAGAAGGGATCTGGAGGCGGGACCAGGACAGGGAATCAACAAGAAGGGAGCCGTAAGGGAATTCGTACGGAGAAGAACTGCCATATGCACAGCCTCTTCATGCTCGACACATGCGCGCGCTTCTGAGCTTCTTGATCCATAAAACGGGTCCCCTACGTCGCGCAGCAAGCATCCTGATTCTGAATACGTGTCACCGACCGTGCCGTGAGCATGGGAGGACCACTAAGGGGATGGTGGAGAAGGGCGGTAAGGGGGACCTCTATGGTGGACCAGGAGAGCGACCAGGTAGGAAAGCAAGAACCTGGAGGAGAGGCCAGGACGGGGGAAACCAGCAAAAAGAGACCAGTGGGTGTCAATAGTGGAAACAAAGAAGTGGGCCAGTAGTTGGGACCAGGAAGGTGGGGGACTAAAGAGGGGAAGTGAAGATCTGTAAAGGCGGAACAGCAGTTAGATCCAGTAAGAAGAAACGAGAGAGTAGAACCTGGCTTCGGAAGACATGTCAACGACAACGTGAAACGCTAGCTGTTGAGAATGAGAACGATTGCGGAGGAACAACCTGAGGGACAGAAGTACTGCGCAGCACAAACCTATGACCGGTTAGGAAAGAATGTCTATGATGAAGGTACCGAAGTGGTAAAGCGCTTGATGCCGATAAAGTACGCACCAAGTCCTAGATGCTAGCGAATTTTATGTTTTACAAAAACTACTTTCCATAGGTCAGCGGTGCTACAATTCGCGCGACGCGCGCAAGTGCAAGACACGCCGTTAGGCGTGTTGGAGCACTTGTATATAATACTACTAAATGTTCATCAATCCAAACTTTAGAAATTTCGGCACCTCGGCAGTGTGTCGTATTTCAAATGAAAGCCAACAACTGTCTAATATGAGAACATGGAGCTATGATAATTGCAAGAAGCAAAGTGATGAGGATGAGCTAAAAGGACCCATCGAATGATCACTTGAAACTCTACTCTACCTTCCGCATGCACTGGCCAACAACAAAAAAAAGGAAACTTTCAAAAATCCTGTTTATGACGGCTCTGCTTACCTCAGGGGCCATCTACTATATGCGAGCGGGTGATCTACTTCTAGATTGAGATTGATGCTTTCTCTTTTCTAAAATAGAACACTCTAGAGTTCGGTTTTGCACGGAACCAGAATAGTTGCACCTGACCCCTGGCGTCATCAAACTGTTCCATCTTTTCGAATATCGGATAACTATATCGTAGCTATCGGGGAAGGTACTTACTTCGTTGTGGTGCGATGTCCGATGGCCTTCATTTACTTGATTATCCTCTAATTTCCAATTAAAAGGTAGACGAGACGGCATCGCATAGGATGCAAGGTGTGAGGCGAAGGAAAGACAACAGTATTCCATACAGTAAGAAGTCGTACTATAGAGATTCCACGATTTCAGTGCTGTCCCGGAGCCACATACCAAAGAGCAGGCTCGCACGTTACATCCGTGAGCGGCATGATAAGCGTCTTCAGCCTTCCCGCTCGTTATACGTCACAACCTCGGGTGACGCCCTGCGATAGCGTGACACAGTTGAAATCATACTATACAGAATCATTTCTGTAGTGTGTGTTTCGCAGTCCCAATCAAAGGGCGATACCTGTCCACCGCGATGAACGGGTGACGGGCGAGTTGCGAGCGGGAAGAACGCGCTTGTCGCGTTGAGGACCGTGACGCGACCTCGCGGTCGTGTCAGCGACTCGCTCTTCTGAGCGGTTAATAATCAAGTAGAGAGGAATAGAGGTTCATTGTGTCCATGGCACTCGAAACCCAACCACATCGGAGATCTTTTACATGGTCTCGCTTGAGCTCGTGCGATCACACCCGCATGGTATACGGCGAAGGGCCTGTGTTGGTCGCAACGTGGTGTTCCGCCGTTAGCTTTGCGCAGTGGCGATAACGTGACCAATGAGGCTCTGCCGAGGTGCGTTTATTGCTGGTTGAAAACTTTTCCCAATTGCCCGCGATGGCCCCTGAAACATGGGCGTCATACGCAATTTTTGAACGCCCCCAGGGGGCAGCAAGTGGAGGATGTGTGCTTACATAGACATCAAAGTGAGAATATGAATGTTCATACAATTGTCTAAATGGCATCTTTTGTAAGCGTGAAGTGTGACTTCATAAAAACCGCAGTTTTGCTATCAGTCGAATAAAAATCGCGACGTCTTGGACGAGGGCATGGCGCAATCCCATTTGGCACCAAAAATTGCCGACCTCCCGTTCTTAAGACAAGCTATAAACCTTTACCTTTCCACAAAAATGAGAATGTTATAAAATTTCAAACAGAGTAAGTAGCAAAAGTAAAAAGGAATACAAAAATTTTTCTCAAACAAAAATCATTGAAAATAGCTTTTTTGAAGAGTATTTAGTTTAATGTAAAAGAAGTTACTTTGATTCGGAAGAGTTTGATTTGTTTTCAAAAGTCATAAGCTAACTTAGAGCCAATTTGACATGAAAAGTGTCCAATTTGCTTTTCGAGTGTCCAGTTCGATGTGAAAATGGTATATCTATGGTCTAATAAGCTTTTCGGTCTAAGAATTTTTCCGCTCCCTTTTTCCAATCCTTATGGTGGGTATTGGACTTACTATTACTAGAGGAGCTAGAGTGGAGAGTTTTTGTTTTTGAGCGGGTCTCAAACAAAAAAAATCGAGCGGTTTATCAGTGTTAATATTCAGCAGCACACCTTTTTCGCAACAGCTCTCTCGGGTAGAGATCATGCGGATGGTGAGTGCAAGGGGTTCAGAGTGGCAGATAAAAAATTTGTGACTCATCAATGTCAATAGATAATATCCATTTCTCGCACGCTGATTCATGCATACAAGCTATTGAACGTTCGGGGGTTTAAATGTTATGGTCAATGTCTAAGCCTGGTAGACTTCATACGAGTCAATCAAAGAAAGGTAGGGTTTTATTATTTAAACACTGGTTGGGCAAAGGGACAGGTTGTCTGGTTAGATGTCGTCGTACCTTCTTTCAGGTTGCTGCAAATGTAATTACTGAAACAGTCGGCGAAGATCAAAATGTCATAGTTCGATTTAGATACAAATTTGTTGAACAGAAATAAAGCCATTCAATCCAGCAGTGCTTTCCTAAGGTTCTATAAGTCACATATTCCTCTTCAATAAAAATCTAGGTACAGCAGATACAGCAACATTTTAAAGAGATATGTCATGACAACGACGCCATCATCTATTAGAAAGTTCTTCAATATAAGGAGAGCTATTTGAACCGCAAACTGCGGCACATTTTCCGCTCGCCACAAACTCGTCCTAATACGGCGGTGCGGGCGGGGCGGGAAGTGGGCGGCGGGTGGGATCGTATAGGGAACGAACGACCCCGGTCAAACCTTTGCAGCGCAGCCCCTCCAAACAGTTAACAGCCTTTTTAGGATAGAGATCCGATTTAGAAAACCTTATGGCGGGGAGGTCTTATCCAGCCAGACATCCTCGCTTTCCGTTATCATACAAGGATCAATTCTCATCCACGGTTATCAAGTGATCTAAGAATGGACGGTTTTGTGGTACAAAAGGGTTTGCACGGATGATGAAGCGAGTCAGGCGCAGATTCTCAGTCAAGTCATGGGATATCCACTTTCGCTTCTCATTGCCAATTGAGGCCAGATGCATTGATACCGTAGCAGAGTAAACACCCATATCTGCTGCTATCCTTCGCGTATTTGTAATCGGCCTTGACTCAACCGCTGCTCATAAAACGTGATCGTCTAACGACATCTGAATCATGTCACAGCGGACATGTATGTATGATTACACCTCTCGATTCCTTGTTGTGCGATGTTGCTTACGCCTTCACCCTGCTTTTGTCGCGCCTTGGTTTCGTTGGTGGACCCCTGAGCTTCTGGAAACCACAGGGGCTCATCGAGAAGATGGTTTTGTGTTTTACCGTTACAGCTCGAGGAACCAGCGAATAGGATAATGGCTGAAAATGCAGAAGGCCTATGTTACACTTCGGCGACGCGGTTGTCGGCGATATCGGCGACAGGAGACAGTGCTATGGACGCAATATGAACGCGTATTTGGACTAAAGAATGATTTCCGATGGCCACTGGACGGAAAGGTCAGTGTTTTGTTCTTCTCGTGCAAGACTGTTACAAGCTCGCAGACCCCAGCGGAATACAGTGTGTCTCAAAATTATGTGTACACTGTTTGAAAGGTGCTAACTTTGCTCACAGTGAAGGTACTGAAAAAGTTAGACTCATACGAAAGCTTAACTACCTACCGTCAAATATTGCTATAAACTGGGATCTTCATGCCATACTGAATAAAACGTATGAAAAGCTTTCTTTCTTTTCGGACTTCTTAGACGCGAAACCGTGTTGCATGTTTATTGGAAAAAATATTGACGACGAATTTCATTCTGAGTAACGCGGCGGCGTCCTCATCGAAAATATTATAGTGTGGCTGCATTGCCTAAAATCACGGTTTGTCCCTAAGTCGTCTGAATTACTGAAGCTAGTTTCCGAATCTTACCGAACGCATCTATTGGCCTAATTACTCTGGTCGTGATGCGGCTATAGCGGACATCTACATCTTGATCGATTCCAGCCTATCTACTAATTCTGTAACAAACACCAAAAATTTTCTGAAACACACTTAATGATGAAAAATAGCTATAATACAGCTCCAACTACAAATCTTGCCGATCAATCGTACAGATATGCACGCAGAAGCGGATCTAAGGTTGTTCCCTATTGCCGATGTTCTGACCCATTTAGCCTCACACGTGCAGTTCTTCGCGTATTAGCGCTTATTGCTAATGAGCATTTGTTTTTGTGCAATTTTCACGTCGAGGGTTACACTCACAGATCAGAATCTTTACTTCTAAAATCAAACTGGACATTTTCCTAATACAGGTAAATAGATGTATTACATAATAAAGGATAAAGGGTAAAGGACGGTGTAACTCAATCCCTTTTGGGATGCGCCACACATTCTACTTCTACGTGATGTGGAGGCGATTTGAATGCGTATTTGGCCATACAATGATTTGCGGTGGCCAGCCGATGAACAAGTCCTTCCCAGACAAGTCTGGTACCGATTCACCGACCCTGGAGGGATGGAAGGCTTGGTTGGCCTAGGCGGGAAATCCGTACCAGGAGCTTGGCGACAGTCGGCGCCTCCTCCAACTGCGCTACACGCGCCCGATGTATTACATATAGTATTTAATATCTAGATGTATTACATATAGTATTTAATTGTTTTTGGAAAAGTTAAAAACAAAGAATTGTTTTAAGCATTTATAAAACTATTTTGACATCCTCTAAAAATTTATTAATTGCGTTCCTAATCCTACAAGTGAATTGATTGCTTGAATATTTAGAAGATTTTGCCTGTGTCTGTGCCTGTTTTCTCTTGTTTTCAACTTGCACAAGCATTCTTAAGTTTTTTTTTTGAAGCGGAGGATTTTAGGTAGAACACACAGCAGACTGATTTACGTTGTTATCCAATACGTAGTAGTAATTTTTATTTGTTTTACAGCAATTATTCAGTTATAAAAAATATGCCCTTGACTGATATTTTCGTTATTCTGCTAACAGTAGGGATATAGCAAAACTTATTTTAAGGGCCAAGATAGCGCAAGTTTTCATTTTGTCACATTAAAGTTTTTAACTTACCCAAAGTCAATACATATGTTACTACTTATTGAGTGCTAGTGAAAGTTTCAATTAGATTAACTGTCTCGTGTAGAACTGCTCACTTGTTGTGAAATTCTTCTGCTCAACCTCAAATGTGCACGCAACCCTACGTCAACTGAATATTCGCTGTTTTCAAATAAAAACCACAACTGAGTGGAACAATGCGTAGCGCAAGCGCAGTCTGCTGTCCGACATTCCAAAATTCTCAGCTTTCAAAGGAAACTTGAAAACAACTGCTCATTAAAGGACAGGATCGCGCCATGCGCTCGAAAAGCTCGTCGCGATTTTTATTTAAATGATAGTGTAAATGCTTCTTACATGAAGCATCAAAGTGAAGATATAGGTGTATTCTGCAATTTTTTGCTACATTGCTTAAAAGTGTGAAACTCCGTACAAACTGACATTTTGCTATCAATCGAATAAAATACGCGACCTCATGGAAGAGGGCTCAGCGCAATCTCTTTTTTTGACACTACAAAATGGCCGCCTGCTTGCTTTTTGAAACGGCCCTTAAACCATTATTTTCCTTAAAATTATTTTTTATAAAATTACAGTCCAGTTAAAGGTTAAAATGGCGGCGCTTTACTGAACGCCAGTTTCAGCGTTGGTTTGCTCGCTTTCGCTCTGGAAACTTAAATGTGCAAGGTGCACCAAGTAGTGGTCGTAGAATCACTACTGATGGCGACAAAATAAAGGCGTTAATTGAAGCTAATCGGCGAATGACAACTCGAGATGGCAGGGAAGCTTGTCATATCGAACTCAACCGTTCACAATCACTTATAACAGCTTGGTTACGTAGACAAACTGGATGTTTGGCTTCATTACGAATTAAAGGGAATCACCTCACCAAGCGCATCAATACATGCGAGTTGTATAGTCTACTTTGAGCTCCTTCCAGGAAACCAAACTGTTGATTCAAATGTCTAACGTCGTCAGCTATCGAAACTGAACGAAGAAGTTAAGAAAAAACGCCCTGAACTGGCCATTCACAAAGGTGCGATGTTCTATCCTATTGAACCCCTATTGAATCAGATTTCCATTTGTTTCCCTCCCTTCAAAACCATTTGAATGGTAAAACTTTTGCTTCCGATCAAGCTGTGAGAACTGACTAGTGAGTTGCTCCAGTTCTTTGCTTCTAAAAACGAAGGCTTTTAAGTGGATTTTTCAACCTACCGAAAGATAGCAGCAGGTCATCCTACAAAATATTTAATATATTATTGATGTTGTTAATATAAACAGTTTCACCATGAAAATTATGAAAAAAAAACTAAATTAGTTACTGAACAGTCTAATATTAGGTTGTCCCATATGTCCTTGCAGTTTTTTTTCAACGATTCACTGCAGATTCCGCCGGCGGTCTCTTGCATGGCGCTGCATAGCTTTCGAAAAAAATGATTTGCTCTATCAGAGCATGTATTGCGTATCGTAGCAGTTGAACTTGGAAGACAATGTTCTGCACTATAAGAATATGTGTTGGTCCTATTTTCTCACGTGTCCTTTATTGATTTTTAGGCCATCAAATTGGGACGTCCGAAGGAGGATGGTTATTTTTGCCGAAAGCTCCTGCTCTGTGGTTAGACTTTTTGGGTTGGTGTTATATGTCATTCGGAAGAAAATGTTCTTGCTCTATGAGAATGTGTGTTGCGTTTATTGATTTCTTCTGAATATCAACAAAATGGCAAAAAGAGAAAAATCGTCTTCACCAACAACTCTTTGTCCTTCTTCAGTTGTTGATATTCGACAGAAATCAGCGTGAGCCAATAAACGTGACACAAATTCTTACTGAGCAAGACGTCCTCTTCCAAACAACATATGACACCAAGCAAAAAAGTCCAACCACAGAACCGGAGTTTTGGCAAAAATTCGGACGGAAAAGTCGGAATTCCCAATTTGATGGCCTAAAAATCAATAAAGGACAAGTGAGAAAATAGGATCAGCACGCATTCTTGTAGTACAAAACATTGTCTTCCAAATGATATAAGAAGCTGCTCAAAAAATTCCAATGCTAAGCGGAGAGAACAAGTGCGCAAATGGCTACTTTTTCACTTTTTCACTTTTCACTTCAGCGACTTAAAAATTGATAAAATTCATGGTGGAAAAAGAAATGCAATACATCATCTGATAGAGCAAATCATTTTCTTTCGAAAGCTATGCAGCGCCATGCAAGAGACCGCCGGCGGAATCTGCAGTGAATCGTTGAAAAAACTGCAAGGACTTATGGGACAACCTAATACATGCTATTCAGCCAAAAAGGCAAGAAGTAACTGAAACAAAATTTTTGTATGAATTTCCGTTCTTGACGCAGAAAAAATGTTAATCGTTAATGTAAAAATGTTAAAGGCGGACTTTAATTAATGATATGGCTCTCCTTTCTAGGTGACAATGCTGCCTCGCTGTATCTCTAAATTTGTATCTACCGTGGTAGCTGTTACTCTGGTTATAATTTTAATAGCCATTTTTCGGCAACTGTACAATATGCAGAGAGCGCGAAGAAGTCTTCAGAATATTATTGAGGCACGGATTCCAGAGTTGGCTAGGGTGAGTTGATTGATATTTTTAATTAATGGAAAGAGTGGCGAGCAGCTCAAGAAGGAGCAGCAACACTAACACATTTGAGTTTGAAGTAGGATTTATTTATTATAAAAGCTTTGAACTATCACTTTTTTGCTCCCAGGCAACATGAGATGTGTGAGCGCAACAAAAAGTTAAAACGCTCGCTAGTTTATTCGAGACAATTATTGGCTACAGCCATTTTCTTGGAATATACTGGAGGGTCTTCAAGAGGAATGTTTTTTCTTGTATTTTCACACAGCTGCTCCCATTGCTTAAGAAAGGCTATCCTCCTATTGGTTTGAAATACATGTGAACCATGTGGACGACAAGCAGTACGCGTATTCCAGAACAAGATCTGTTTCAACGTGGACTTGTTGATTCTTTGTCCATAGTTATTTAAAGTTGACTCCAGATGCGTTGATTTCTTAGCTGTATATTAGGTTGTCAGATTATAAATGTCGTCTACTTTCGATCTGTCACTTTCCGCTATTGTTATTTCTTGGATCATACAACTTTACGTGCTTCACAAGCGTTCCCGAAGGCATCCTTAGCCAAAGTTTCGTTCGGATTCGTTGACTCTTTTAGAGAATTTTTAAAGATTAACGATGATCGAGCAAAAGTACCGAGTGCGGATTTGCTTGCAGTACTATTTCAAGCAAGGAAGAACTGCTACAGAATCCCATCGCATCTTGTCTGAAGTATTTGGTAGCGAAGTTTCATCATTACTTCAATGCCAGCGATGGTTTCAACGCTTCCGAGACGGTTTTGAAAGTCTTGAAGACGAAGAACATCAACGGCGTCCTGAAGTTATGGATGGCCAAGAATTAAGGGAAGCTGTCGAGTCAGATCCAACACAGACTACACGTGAGCTCGCATAGAGGTTCGGTTGTCACCACTCTACCACTCACGATCGTTTGCATGCAGTCAGAATGTCAAATCCGTGTGGAAAATGGGTGCCACACCAGCTCAGCGACACAAGCAAGGCAGCACGAGTCGCCATCGCTGGAATTCTCATCCGCAAAACCAAGAACAGCGGTTTCTATGACTCCATCCTGACGTTGGAAGAGAAGTGGATTCACTACGACACTACCACACGAAATCGGCAATGGTTGAGCCCTGGTGGGGTTCCGAAGACAACGACGAAGCCTGACATTCACGGAAAAAAGTCATGCTCTGTGCTTGGTGGAACAGTAGAGGTCTGGTGCTTTTTGAAGTGCTGCGTCCGGGCCAAACAGTTACGGCAGACCTTTACAAAGAACAACTGAGCCGCATGGACCAAGCACTGCGTCAACAAGGAGTGAACACAGCAACTGTAACATTCCTCCATGGCAGCGCTCGACCGCACGCCGCAAATATCACGCTGCAAAAAATTGAGGAGTTGGGCTGGATACTTCTGCCTCACCCGCCTTATAGCTCAGTGCTTGCGCCATCAGTCTACCCCTTTTTCCAGTTGATGCAGCACGCCTTGGCGGAAAAAAGAAAACCAAGAACCCTGACGAGGTCGAAATTTGGGGTCCAGCTTCTTCGAGTCGCAGCTACCGCACTTCTTCAAGGAAGGCATCCATTTTAGCGAGGACGTTGGCGACATGTCATTGATAATAATGGAGATTACATCTTGTATGCAGGCATGGTCATTCTTTTCTTGAAATTTCTTTTTGGGCAGTGAAATTTCCTTTTGGGCAAGAACGGCATTTATAATCCGACAACCTAATACATACATAGAAGCACACCGTATAAGAAACCTATTGAAATATTGTAGAAGCAGCATCTTCGACCCGATTCAGAACCGATGTATGTCATCAGAAAATCGGTCATCAGCCATTAATAAATTTAGAGCAAATGAGAACTCTTCCTTAAATCAGCCTTCATTGCGGCAAAATAAATTGGGTTTGGCTTCAAATAAATGTAATTAAGCTTCACATGGAAAGGAACGATGTGGCTCCACTGCCATTCACTGCAATCGAACATATTCTCCCAGATACTGTAAGTCGAAACAACGTTCATTTGTACGCATTTATTGATTCTCATATATAATTTTGCTGAAGGTTGTTTTCTCATATCGTTTACGGATATTCGTCTACTTATTTTCTACAGTTGTCCCCATTTGTCTTTACATATTATACTGACTATTTCCGAGTGATATGTGGCTCAAGCAGTTCAGGTCATGCAACATTTCCTATATTTTAGGTGAAGAACAAATACGCGATTGTGACCGTTATTGAATCCGATACTAATCCTGCCTACTACCAGCACGCAATGTGTACGTATTGATCCATTTTCTAAACATATTTCTTGTATTTTTCTAATGAGAGAGCACCATTTCTGGTGGTTGCACCTACAGCAGTTGTACAAAAGTATATTTGCACCATTACCCTTGAAAGGATGCTCGGTACATTCCGGGCTAATGCGTAGGTTGTTGTGCGGCCACGGTCAACCGTCGAATTACATCAGAGGGGAGCAAAATAAGGGCTGGGACTCCAGGATTGGTTGCCTCGATGGCATCAGGCACTAGGCAGGAAAGTACGGGTGTTCAAAACGAAACAGTTCCTTTTCATGCCATTTTGAACTTTTTTGCTAGGCAGTTATTCTAAAGTGAAAATGCCGATGTGTTTTATGCACTGTTCACCTAGGGACATTCCAGTATCTGTTGGTTGTTATGCCCGTGCTCAACGCTACGAGTTTCGTGTACTGTTCTCATCGAACTTCTCCAGACAGTGCCCACATAAAGACGTAAGTCTCGATCTTGTTAAGCTTGGAGCTTCTGTACTCCTACGTGTTCAGGTCTATCTCCGGCGGCACTGTGTTATTGCTCAAGTTTTACCAAAATTCCACACTATCTTGTTTATAGATGCAGACATGGGAGTGGTTAATCCGAAAAGGTACTTCGTTCTGTGTAAATTCGGTCCGTTTTTTTCTTCTTGTGAAATGAGAAAAAGACGTCATGGAAGCAAACGGTGCTCTATTTTAAAGATTAGTACAACTCTAGCGCTGTACCTCAAGTACATAATGAACAAAAATTATGCAAGTGGGGATGAAGATCTTCCTTACTTACCAACTACTTACTTACCAGGGAAGGGTCTCAGGCGTAGGTCTGAACGGGGGAAATGGGTAGTACTGCGAGAATCTCCCTCCACTCTTCATATAGTAGAAAAACATGCTTCGTTTTTGCTGAGTCCCTGAACCAAAAGACGGGCCGTCGAAGGCGGGGGTACAGTAGCGCACTGTGAGCACGTGCCCACGTGCATACGTGCGCGCGCGATATTGTTAGGGACGCGGCGAAAGGCCCAGCGGCAAGCAATTCGGTGGCGCAGCAGGGTACGGGCTGCTTCAAAGATGCTAGATCGGATGTTCGACTCTCGTGCTATGCACCATTTTTGCATTTTTTTCATAGCCGCTGCCTCCTTCACCAATTTGCTTCCTACACATCTCCTACACATTTATTTCACTCTAAATTGCAAAAAGGGCCAGATCCGTGATCAACACCCCATGACCTCGACAGCCCGAGTCACCCGTACCTGCTGTAGCCTACCGTAATCAGCCGAAATTTCAAAATCGAATCTCAGTTTCGTGATCAGCACCCCAAATAACTCCCCTAGAAGAAGTCTGGGCAAAATCGGTGATTATGACCTCGACAGCCCTAGTCATCCGTACCTGCTGTGAGGTCACTGTTTAACAATCGCTGAAAATCACAAAACGTTGTATAATTCAGAAATTGGGAAAAGTGACTGAACAACAGCTCATAGTAAACCCTTGGCAATTTAGAGTGAAATAAATGTGTAGGAGATGTGTAGTTGAACCACCATCAAGGCACTATTGTACTTTCACGACTCCAAAGGTCGAGGAGAGGTTGAAAATTTTTTTCGGTCGGCCCAATTCTTTCCGAAGAGGGTTATTTTGGGTGCTGATTACGAATCTGACATCAGTTTTTGAAATTTATGCCGATTACGAAGGTTATAGCAGGTACGGGTAACTAGGGCTGTCGAGGTCATGGAATGTTAATCACGAATCTGGGGTGTTGATTACAAATCTGGCCTTTTTGACAATTTAGAGTAAAATAAATGTGTAAGAGATGTGTAGGAAGCAAATTGGTGAAGGAGGCGGCGGTTATGAAAAAAATGCAAAAATGGTGCATAGCACGAGAGTCGAACATCTGGTCTAGCACCTTCCCCACCTTCGAGGGCCCATAGCTCTTTTGATTCAAGGACTCAGCAAAAACGAAACATGTTTTTCTACTATATGAAGGGTGGAGATTCTCGCAGTACCATCCATTTCTCCCGTTCAGACCTACGCCTGAGACCCTTCCCTGGTTAGTATTACAGTATATACATAGTTAAGGTGGGGGGGGATTGAATACAACCGGTAGAGCGGGATACCCTCGCACGCGTGCAGCGTGAATCAATTTGAGGTCTTACCTAGCCTAACCAAGCCCTCTACCAATTTACGGTCGATGAAATGGAATTACCATTGTCTGTTTAATGCTTCCGATGACCACTCTAAACCACTGCATGGGGCGGATATACATTCACATTTTCTCCAGCACAGCCTATGAAAACAGAATGCGTGATACGCGGCACAAGAAATTGACCAACAATGTCTTTTTGCTCCTTGCCAACTCTACACTATTGTTCAAAAAACGTAAATCTGAAGGAGTTATGATTGAGGTTGGTGTGCGACGGATTTTTCGTCGCAATCCGAAGTTTTGACTGTGCGAGGTGAGCGGTATTGTATGCGTGTCAGCGGATGTCAAATTCATGCAAACCTCAAACAATTTCGTAGAAAACATGGTAAGCCGCTGGCTGTCGCGTGACTCCAGTCTGTGCCAAACAAGCGTTTCACCCTTCCGATGTAGGTGAATTAGTACCAGACATGTCTTCGAATATGTAGTAAAACACGTGTCATTGTACAGACCAAACACGCATATGGCTTCCACAGTTCACGTAGAACTAGAATTATATAGTATATGTTCAGGAATGAACGAATTCCTGAACTAGAATGCGTAGCACATTCTAAGCTAGGATTGATTAACGCCGTTCTTTACTCCTATCGGTCGATATCGATTGAGTAGTCGAGATTGCACACCAGTGGTGAAGCGATCCCAGCATGTTCCACGTGATCATCAGCAGAAATGGATAATTCTGGATTAAAACGATAACATCAACTAATATTGGTTGACCGCTTGATGTTATTTGCTTTTCACTAGTTATGTTTACCGATCTTCACATTCCTATGCTTACCGTATCAAATAGCCGGTGCTGAGCAAAAGTCGTTGAACATGCAACAACATAGATCGAAATTGATTAGCCGATCGATTTCCTCCTTTCCTGAGAAAGCCATCGAGTGCATCCACAAAAACGATCGGTTGGTAGATTGTATATAGACACTGTACAGTTCATCGAGCGTTCCAAGTATTGTAGGAAGCTGACCTAGAAGATCCTTTTGGCTGTTCAAACAAAACAGCAGCAGTAAGTGTGTAAAGGTTTGTGAATTTCAAATAATACATTTTAGAAGAATTGAAGAGTATATTGACAACGACACTGATATTGCCTTCTTTGATCGTTTCTATAACTGGGAAATCGCTGCTGGCTCCTATATAGTGCGAAATACGAAGTGGTCTCGGAAGTTTCTGAAAGGTTCGATTTCACTTTGCCAGGATCTGCACAACCATTCGAGTTCATCTCGACGCTAATCGTTCTAGGCTTTGCCGACTTTGAGTACAGACTTCCGGCTAAATTCCATGGCACGGACAACGGAGCACTGCATGTGAGTTGATATAGAGAACTGCAATGGGTAATGATCACAAGTCCACCGCTAGATGATTGGGTTTGTCCGTAACTGCCTAGCTGATTAATATTCAACTGCTACGATATGTGTCAGCCGGTTGCTTCTTGATAGTTCACAATGAGTGCCATCACTGTTTTGGCCGATGCTCTTGGTTTAGTTACCAGGTGTTGAACATGAGGGCTGACGATTGCGGTGTACGAACTAAAGTAAGGTTCCAAGAGGTAACCCGTGGAAATGAGAATAAAATATCACAAAAGTGTCCTCGATCTATAAACGTTATACTCTATATGAAGTCCGATTTTGAGCACTGGCTCTGTTTATCAAAAAACATCAATTTTCAGCGTGCCAGAGTACATACTACAGTACAGTGGATCCATTCGGTTTAGAGGCACGAAAAGAGTAGTTTTCGTCCAGGACTTTCACAAAGAAGTCGGTCAAGCCCTAGGCGGACATCCTGACGTTCTTTTATTAGTCCGCGGAGGTTATGCAGCCACAGCTGTCCTTATCCTGCCGGTACCGGCGAAGCACTGCCTGGCCAGCCCACATAATCTTCGACGACTAGGTCGATGCGACAGCGTCTCTCCTCAAAACCTGGAACTCCAGAGGTCGACTCGAAAAGTTGAATAAAGGAACACTTTAAGATCAACCTTGAAGACTAGAATCTAGTCTACCTGTACTGTTCGGCGTCCATTTTAAAACACTGCAATTTCTGCTTTAGGCCTATCTCAGTGAAGTGCTGTTTGCGAAAACTCGGAAAAAGGAGCTGGCATTTTGTTTGCATATCTACTACAATTCGAAGAACTACAATGATCTCTTCACATTTGAGGCGTGTATTCGGCAAATGATTGGAATGTTTACGAAAATGGGAAACGTACAAATATACAAGAAAGTGAGTCATTTCCATCAACAATTTTCTTCTTCTTGTCCCACTTCGCCGTGGGGTCGGCTCTTCTCGGCCCGGATTCACCAACTAAAGAGTCGGTAACCCGCTACGCTACCACAGATTAGCCTAACCGACTCATCACCAGAAACCTACCGGCATTTGCGATTCACAAAGGTCGTGGTGGAGGATGCCGCGCCGGCACTACTTCGAAATTTTCCTCCATTGGATTTTTGACGCCTTTCGACGCTGAAGAACAGCGCTAGGTCTTCTACTACATTAGATATCTCCTTTCGATGTATTTCCTTTTCAATTTCTATTTTTTCTCTTTCTTTTCTTTGCACCCAGAGACAGTCACACTCGCTTTCGATTGAAAGGATTTTCGTCGTAAGATGTTAAGATAGATGAAGTTAAGGTGATAAGAGGTAAGTTAAGGTTGTAACCCACAAATAATGTAAAAGAACAACTACCTCGAATAGGACTGAGCTAGCACTGCCAACGAGCCTTCTCGATCTTCGCAGTCCCTTAGTTTAGCGTAGATATGCTTCTTGAGTGGATCGTGTATAAATAAGAGTTAAAGTTAAGTGACAGTTTAATATCACATGTAAAGATAATCCGCTGGCCGTGCCGGAACAATCCAATTATTCGATGTTTTCCTAATAAATGTATAGAAAGCATACCAATAGAACCTAGTGGAAGCCACTCGTAAAACAGTAACAAACTGAATGGAAAGTCAATGCCTAAGAAACCTTGACGTCGAAAACGATCAACGGGAGAGAGAATGAGCCACGGCAAGGAGGCAAAATGCTTATGTGCACGCGTCCGACTACTCCTGGCAAGTAGCCCAACTCATTGCCACTGGGTCAGACAATCGGAGTTGAGCGTTGCCGGTACTTCACCACTTCGCTTACCGCACGCTCTGGCATGTTACCGTTACAACTATCTTCTCCGGATATCTATCACTCCGCGAGTTGATAAATTGCGGTAAGTTCCTTCGTTACCGGCCTGTAAGCCGTTGATGAATTCGGGCCCTAGTGTCGTGACGCCACTTTTTCCAGCGCTTGATCAGGGTAGAAGCCAGTTACTTCCATGTCCATGTGTAACGCATTGTACCAGCGCTGCTTCGGGCGTCTTCTAGACCACTTCCAAGTTCTTGACACTTCCAAGTGCAATGCCTATCTTGCGGACACTGTCTTCTTCTCCATGCATGGCTGTACCATCGCAAGCGAGCTTCGTGCATATAGTCAGCTACAGTACCGCGCATGTTTTTTTGGTCAATTCCCGAAAAAGCCGCTTTGGAGCGTTCCAAAGCGGCTTTTTTATATAACTTTCTTTAAAGTCAAGCACTTGCGAAAAGAAACATATATTTGAGCTCATCAGGCCGAGCTCTATCTTTTGACATATAAATCAATAGAGTTGAACAATGCATATAGGCCGGACACAATCAATCGAGTGTGCGCGAGAGCCTGTAGAGTGACCGTTTCGGAAGTTTTATCGAAATTTCCAGCCGTTCTACTTAGGAAATGCTCTAAGCCTGTCCATCTTGCCTTTGGAGTGCGCCGTGAGCAATGCATATAGAATCGAACCTATCAATCGAGTGGGCGCGAGAGCCTGTAGAGTGACCGTTTCGGGAGTTTTATCGAAATTTCCAGTCGTTCTACTTAGCTAATGCTCTAAGCCTGTTTACCTTGTCTTTGGAATGCACCGTAAACAATGCATACAGAATCGAACCTATCAATCGAGTAGGCGCGAATACTCGCATATTGCACGCGCGAGTGTGTTGAAAGCGCAATAACTCTGTGGAGATCGAATCGTTCCGGCTGCGGCTCGTGGATTTTGTAGGCAGTAGAAAGCTTTAGTGGTCCGCGAAAATGCAGCGTTATAGCTTCTAAACAAGCGAAATTATAGCAGCGCGAAAATGCAGGTTAGCCGTGTGTGACACGATTTTTTCCGACTTGAGTCGACCCCTGCAGGAAGAGGCGGCTTGCTAACGGCATACACACGCGCACGCTAGCAGAGCACTAAAGACACTTTACGATGACATGCTCACAACTCCTCAGCTGCCTGATCTGCCTTGGCATCATCTGCCAGTTTAGAGCGGCGTAAGATAGAGGTTAGAGTTTCTTGCGCTCTTACTTACCCAGATTTGAGCTTTCGACACTCGCAATGGTACCGTTCTCTTCAGCTCAAAAAGCTCTATCGAACGGTGTCACTCTTGGCCAATTTCAGAAAAATGGATTTTTCGACGTTTTCCCATCGAGGACGTGGGCGCCCCAGGCCGAGCCTGCGCGGACGATGACGTCATAGAAAATCGATATCTTAGAATTGGGCCATGCTAGATACCATTCGGTCCAGCTTTTCATGCTGAATTGAATGGTGTTATTGGGAGTAGGTAAAACTGTAATCTGTGCGAGTAAGAGCGAGGAGAACATGGACCGTTGTTGCATTGCATTGCACGCGCGGCCGTGTTCTGAGCCCGATAATTCTGTCGTGTGAACCTTTCCGCTTGCAGCTTGTGGGTTTTGTAGACTGTAAAGTGTTCTAATAGTGCGCTGAAACAATGCAATGTAGCTTATGACTGGAGTAAGTTACGGCGCTGCGAAAATGCAGGTTAGCCTTGTGTGACACGATTTCTTCCAATTTCAGTCGACTCTCGCGGGAAGACGCGGAGAGATACCGGCCTACAAATGCATAGGCGAGCAGAACGCTTAAGGTACTTTTCGATGGCATGCTCACAGCTCCTCAGATGCCTAAACCGCTTTAGCCCCAGCTGCCATTTTAGGGCGGTGGACTTAGCGTTGACGTTTCCTGCGCCCTTACTCGCCCATATTTGAGTTTTCGACACTCGCAATAACACCGTTAGCTTCAGCACGAAAAGCTTTATCGAATGGTGTTACTCTCGACCAATTCTGGAAAAAGCGATTTTTTGACAATTTCCCATTGAGGACGTGGGCCGAGCCTGCGCGGACGATGACATCATAGAAAATCGATATTTTCGAAATTGGCCAAATTTTCTGGTTCAAAATCATCTAGTGGTTATTTTGTGCGCTGATTACGAATCCGATGTCCGTTTTTGAAAATTTCGCCGGTTTCGGTAAGTTTTGGATTTTCTTCTGGATAACTGAGGGTGGCCGTGTCAGGGTCACCGATGCTGGAAGAACGAAACAGATTTGAGTAGAATTCTTGAACGATGGCCTCCATCGCTCTTCGAGACGTTTGCGTTGTTCCATCGTTATCCACAAGGGCTGACATTATTGCCTTCTGCTCGCAGAGATCTCGTTTGCAGCGCTTTATGCTTGAACCTTTCCCAGCAGCATCTGACAGCTTCAACCTTCTGAAAGCTTGAATGGACTCCTTCACCGCAATTCGAGAGGCTTTCGAGATGGTGACTTTTTCCAGATGGGAAACATTAGGATCCAGTTTGACAGCTTTTCTTTACTCCAAGAGTTTAATAGCATTTGCGTTGAGCCTTGAATCAGACAGTGATGTGGCTTCGCAAGAGCTGCCAGTACATTTCAGCAGTCCTTTAGAGAGAAGGTCGTAGTCTTCCAATGAATCTTCAAGAAGATTCCAATCATACGACTTTCTTGCATATTCCAACTCTTCAGACTTGAATGTGGGGATCCTCACCGGTGCCGGTTTATGGGTGTCACGCTTGAACATTCCCTTCTTGAGAGTCAGCTTCGCACGGATAAGACGCTGATTAGAGCCGGTGTCAAATGAAGGCAGCACGGAGACGTCGAACAGACTCCAGCGTCTGTTTGTAAGAACATGGTCGATCTCCGAACGTGTTTCTCCATTTAGGCTTTCCCAGGTCCATCGCCGGTTTGAAGGCTTCTTAAACATAGAATTCCCATGGAAGAGACGGCACGCGGATAGGAAGTCTATCAGGCGCTCTCCGTTTTCGTTCCTTGAGGAAATTCCATGTGGTCCTAGCCTCCATTCGCCGTGATCATTCGTACCGACGGTAGCGTTTAAGTCCCCAACGACAACTTTGTAGTAGCTCTTCTCGTCGTTGACAGTCCTTTTGAATAGCTTGTAGAATTCCTCCTTTTCTTCGTCTGTGGCCGCTGATCTTGGAGCATATCCATTTATGACAGAGATGGTTCCTTGATAAGCCCGTTGTGGTCGATCCTTTTTATGGTTTCCGTTCTGCCTTTCGTTTCCTGCGGGGCGATAACGTCGTATTTGATGTTGCGGCTTCTTTACTTCAGCGTCCGAAGATCCTTCTCAGATGCGATCGTACGACAGTTATAAGAGCAGACAAATAGGCAGTTTCCGTGTCGTGGTGGGAGGGGGTTTCCGGTAGTCCGATTCTAATGACGTCCTGATAGTTTAACTCCGAGATTAGATGGCCCCTCGCCGGAGGTGGATGCAACCTCCGGCGCGCGGAGGACTGGGGCACGGGTTCAGTTGTTTGACCCATGGCGGTGGTCTGGTTACTCGCATGTTCCCGGCGAGGGATACATGAAAGCCGCCCATACACAGCAAAGCATCGTGTACTGCGTGACCATTTGTGCCTTAGCCATCACTAAGTGATGTTCACCTCTTCACCGCGATGAGGTGCACATGAAGCGAATTTTATATATAGCTCACATTATTATGCAGCCTTCTCCTCTAATTTTCAAATGTCGGACAGTTAGTTGCAAATTGGATATCCTCTAGGAGGAAAATGGATCCACGAGGTATATGTGTCATAAGGCGCGCTAAAAATGTTTTTTGATCGTTACCTACTTCCCATGTCGACAGCCTTTCCTAGATTAGCACCTAATTTTTCCCCTTAGAATAACATAAACCTATACCCCTTAGAATATTGAAACCTGGTTGATTTCCAATTCAGTTTTTTATTCCTGGGGTTTAGACGTGGCTACCTTCTCCAAATCCCGGAAAAATATAAGAGGCAGCATGCGTCATTCATAGGTAGAAAAAAGGTCGTAATTGACATCACGAAGATCGGTTAATGTATGCTTCTACAATTTTAATGGAACACATCTTTGGGTCATCCTAGCTAGTGATAGGTTAACTATAGTGGATGAATTGTGCTTCCGGTTTGCACTATTAGTAGGTTGATCGGAAAGTCTTGGTAAGGATTTCTTCTAAAGTTCAGAACTTTCGAATTTCGATTGATGTCTACGATCGAACATTCTCGACACTTCTCTGCAAAAGGCACGTAAGCGCGTATGCTCCTACATAGGTTTTAGTGCAATGTAAATTTCACAAGAGCATCATCAAGCAATCATTTTTACGAGTGGTGCAGCGGTAAGGAGCGACGGCAGGTGTCTGCAGCATGGCGGAGGACACCACTACCATCAATACCGTCAAGCGCTGGTTCGGTAGGTTCGCAAAAGGAGAGACGGACTTCAAAGACAAGCCTCGGTCGGGACGACCCAGGTGGTAGAAGACGCCGTCGTTCTCGAAACTCTTCAGGAGATACTGAGGCTACCACCCGGAGTCTTGCAACGAGATTCAGATGTTCCCGATCAGCAGTCGCCAGCTGCCTTCAAGCCCTCGGCTTTCAAAAAGTGCTGATCCCGCATGCCTTGATTGATACTAGGCGGTTCACCTGCATATCCACCTGCCAGTCCCTCCTTCCGCGCTCGCCTCGCGAGGAGTTTCTGGAAGACCTGGTTACCGGAGATGAGGGTTGGGTTCCCTACGACTCCAATGCACACCGTGCCGTTTGGCGCTTCGAGGAAAAACGAAGGCTAAGTCGATACGTGCACCTCAAGAAGGTTGTTCCATGCTGCTTCTGGAACTCGAAGGAAATGCTGTACAACGAGTTGCTCACGAAGGACATGCGGTCAGCGCTGTCTCTTAGGCCTATGGTATACTCCCGTCCGCTGCAGCGACGCGGGAATGCACAGCGATGCGACGGCTCGCGATGCGCGTCGCGAGCCGTCGCCAGGCTGACATAGTCCGCGCAGTTCTACAGACTTTTGCAGAATTTTAGCGAATCAGCTGAATCAGCATGCCTACGACTTGTGGTCCCTTTTCATATTGAAGTGTGGACGCGCACTTCTCAAAAGTCTTAATTTTTGGAGCTAAATTAAACGCAGTACTCTTGTTTGGAGCGAAATGAAACGCAGTACTCTTAGAAATGCGCGGACGCAAAAAAACGAGTTCAAAACATATTTTATTTTTAAAAACATGGAGCTGAAATGGCAGATTTGTGATCAACGCGTCACAATAACCCTCTAATGACCTGACAAGCGCAAAACTGTGCGTCTTCATGCCTATGTGGAACCTGAGAATCAAAAGAAATACTGCAGTCAGCGAAGACGCGAAAAAAACCCCGCTAGAAAAACATGACTTCGAAAAAATCAGCGTTCAGTTGGCACACTTCTGTGCCGGATATGTAAACGGGACCTCCCTGTGACTTGTACGGCACAGAAATGTAGATTTCGGTGCCGGCAAGGAAGTTCAGAGGCGAAAAAATGCTAGGATCAGCACAAAAGTGGGAAAAAACGGCCTAGAAAAATATCTCCTCAAAAAACTAGCTGTTCAAGCCTTCGAAAAAAGCCCCAAAATGAAACTAGCCACGACGAAAATCCTACGAGGAGAACAACAGAGAAATCACATGTTGCACTGCACTGCGACGAGCGATGGGCTGCGACGGCCGTCGCACGGGAGTATGTTTCACTCCCGCGACGCGGAGGTATAACACCCCTTTGCGACGCATCGCGGGAGCGATGGTCAACTGACAGCCGCGCCCCACTGCGCCGTCCGCCACTGCAGCGAATGCGCGCCGTTGACAGTTGCCCCGCGCCCGTCGCTGGAGCGACGCGGAGTATACATAGGCCTTACGCCACTCATCTCGAGAAACTCGCGGAAGCTCTTCGGGGAAAGCGAACGAGACGACCTTCAGTGCACCTCCTTCAAGACAGCGCCAGACACCATGTAACTAAACCGACCCACCAAAAAATCGAGGAGCTGGGCTGATAGATTCCATCCGCCATAATCTCCTGACATAGCCCCTAAGATCACCATTTGTTCCGCTAAAGACTTTCTTGGCTAAATGTTTCGCGAAATTTGAAGACATACATCGGGCATTCGCCAACTTCTTCGACTCCCGGTCTTCCCAGTTCTGGGAGAAGGAGATCGAAGACCTTCTCAGTAGCTAGTTCTAGCGATCAATAGTTAATAATATAATCACCACTGATTAACATTGGTGATTATATTGTTGACTGCTTTGCATTGTATGCTGAATAAAGAAATATTGAAGAAAAAATGAAATCCTGTCAGGACTTTTAGATCAACCTAATAAATGAGCCTTCATTATGATCAACAATATTTCACTCCATTAACAACCAAACAAGGATCTTTACTTCTTCGCGTGAGGGTGTTCTAGTTGGTGTAGAAGCAGAAAAGATTAAAACAGCTTGGCTTTATTGGATCCAAAAACCGCGTTACGTGAAGAATTTTTTGATCCGACACAAAACTGCTTGTGGGTTATAGTATTTACCTATTCTCTGCCTTTACAGGGAACTGCTTGGGTGAGGGATAACTGGATGACGAATAGCAAATGGTCCCCAGATAGAGATTTTATGCTGCACAACTGGAAGATTATTCAGCTACGAAGATATGAGCAATCAGATTTGCCAATAAGGTGAGCGATCAGTGCTACATGATTTTTTGTAGGAATTGGAGTATATACATATATGTACATCTTTTTCACGTCAAAAAGGCATTTTTTTCAAATCCAACTGAACACTTTTTAAACAAAGTTAGACACTTTCAAATCAAATTGGACACTCTTCTACGTAAACTTGAAGGTTTTGAAATCAAACAGAACATCTTTTGGATCAAAACGAGCCTTCCCACATTTAAATAGAAGCTCTCCTTGTAATTTTTTGTTCAGAGAAAATTTAGTGTGACTTTGTTTGAAACTCCTCAATTCACCTCGCCCATAAGTGAATGCAATGTTTGAAACTTTACAGAGTTTTTATTTTTCAAGAAAAAATAATGAGTTAGGGCGGCGTGTAGCGCAGTCGGAGGAGGTGACGGCACCCGATACTAGGTTCCTGTTTCGGATTTCCCGTCCAGGCTAACCAATCCTTTCATCCCTCCGGGGTCGGCGAATTGGTACCAGACATGTCTGGGAAGGATGAGGGCTGATCTGTTCATCGACTGGCCACCGCAAGTCATTGTATGGCCAAATACGCATTCAAATCACCACGATATCCCGTAGAAGTGGAATGCGTAGCCCATCAGAAACGGGATTGAGTAACGCCGTCCTTTAATCTTTATAATGAGATAAAATTTGTTTTAAAACACGAACGACATCTTCTTGTGTATTGGAAGAGGGGATCACGCAATGCAACAAAGACAGTTATAAAAAACACCCATTTTCACTTCGGTATTTTTAGTAAGCAGCATTTACACTATCAATCAAATTCTTATTTAGAGGAATGTATGGCGCGATCTTTTCTTCGAACACGCCAAAAAAATTGCTGTCTTTCGTAATGAGAATACATTTAAACCACAATTTTCCTGTGAAATTAAAATTTCGTAAAATTTCCAACGGAGCGCTCACCTATCGAGCAGCAATCTTTTTGAATTAGAACATTTCAGGAAGCCATACTAAATTTTCCCTGGACAAAAAATTGTTCTAACTTTTTCAAAGTCTTTAGAATACCAAAAATTAGAAGTCACAACAGTCTCTAGTGTTGTGTGAAAAAGGCTCGTTTTAATTTGGAACATGTTCAATTTGATTCCAAATTCATCAAGCTTGCTCAGAAGAGTGTCCAATTTGATTTAAGAATTGTCCAATGTGGTTTGGAAGGTGTAACCTTGATTTAACCGTGTCCAATTTGACGCGAAAATGATATATTGCATTTTTGTCAACCTCTATATAATTGAGTTGTCCGTAACTAACGGATTAGGTCATTTCTCGGACATCCAGTCGGATGGTTTGGGAAGGCTTTGTATAGAGTGCTTCGCTTCGTTGGTAGGTCGACGCATCCCTTTTAATGATGCTGGTTTGACGCAACTCTACAACCAAGCCAAGCCCGTCAAACAAGTAAATCTATCAGCATGCGCACAGAAAATGATTAAAAAAGGGAGCGCCTTCCACGAAAACTTCCTGAAGCTCATGCTTTGGCACGAAACGAGTCTCGCAGATTTTTCCCGCATTGAGCTGACAAAATAGGCACTGCTAAACTGTTTCGAAATGTTGTTGACGTTGAACAAGCGTTGAACAAGCTAGAGATGTTGAACAATGGGTTGCACAGTAAAGTCTTAATGGAACCGTAATGTTGAGTAAGAGTGGGTGAGCGAGCTGTGTGAAAAGGAACTCTAAGGGCTCTGAACATATTCAATGCGCGTAGCAGCACATGCATCTTAAGAACCAGTAACATTACAGGAAACACGCAACTGTAATCTCTGTGTGATTCCTTTGAGCGGCAAGAGCGAGACACGCTGTTAAGTGTATCAAATCGCCTGTATTCTTGCGTATGGCATCATTGCGTTCCACAATTTTGTTAATATTTTTGTTGTAACGGAGATTTCTTACTTTGAAAATGTCGATCTTTGGTGAAATTCTCGTTCCTGTTTGGTGGTGCCGTCTTAGGGAGTGAAGCCCGCTTCTCCCCTGGAAATTGCTCTTTTCCGGCTGAGCTAAACACGTGCAATCGAACGTAGTGGCAGGCCGTGGTGAGAGATCGGACAGGGCATTCTGTGTCACATCAAATGGTTGACGACGCTTCAGAGTTTCAGAGGCGCTTCAGAGCTACGGCGTTCGCGGGAGCCGACGCGCACTCACAAAGCCCGGCGAGTGCGAGAAGGTCCCTGACGCGAGGACGGCATCCGGGGCAACTGGGCTAGTCCGAAAGTCCCGTAACGTAAGCAGGATCCGCGCGTGGCTACGCTGAATGTGGGTGTGTTGACGGAACGCTCGTGCACGTTCACAGAAGCATTGGTGCGAAGAAGTAGAGATTTCAATGAGTGCAGAAGACGAGGTGGTCCTGTTGAAGGCCGGATGATACTATTCCGCTGTCGCAAAATTATTCGCCGAAACGGACCGCTTACTTCAAACTGCTGTAACCCAGCTTAAACACAAAGTTATGAATCGGGGTAAAAGCGCCGGAATCCATAGATTTTCCCAACGAAAGGTATTGAATCTAATCCTTTACAATAAAAACTGAGATCACAGGAATTAACGAAATCGAGGATGGCACATTCAACATCGACGAAATTTGTGAATTGTTTCTGAAGCAAATGGGAATTGAGAACTCGGAAAAAGTGAAAATCAGTGGGGGAAGGTGGGAAGAATATGGTGAGGGAGAACTTCGATACCTAAATGGGTCAATTTTCGCCGAGTAATTTGTGAGGAGTGTGCCCTTGTGTTGTACTGCAACTGGAGCGGCCCTCCTCTATTCACCACTGCCGGCCTCAATTTTCGCAACTTCTCATACATTTGGTTTGAATCACAGCGGTAATACTGTGCTGGGACTGTCTGACCAGGTTGTAAAAAGCTGTAATGGATTATACCTTTACAACACTACGACAAAGTAATCATAACTTTCTTAGGTTGAAAGTCGGGTTTAGGAAAGGATGTTGGAGGAGCATCCTTATCTGCCCGGACAAATCCGCGCTTCCTGTTGTCGTAAAGAACCCACTTTTCATATACAATTATAATACGGCTTACAAAGAGCTAATTTTCAAAGCGATCTAGCACGTTGGAGCAAGGGTCGAGACGTTCCAAGCGCTGCTCATCGGTAAGCTCATGAGTCACCCACTTCGACATCTTCTTCACCTTGCCGATTCTCGTCAAATGTCTTGCTACCATGCTGTGATGTACGCCAAGGTTCTCTGCTAACATACTTGCAATCGTCTCCGGATTTACTTCGACTGCTCTCCTCAAAACTTCATCGTCAATCGACGATCTGCGCTCGCGACCCGGTTTTTCTTCAAGATCAAAATCGCCAGAAGCGAATTTTTCGCAGCAGAGCCTCACCGTTCGTTCGCAAGAACAGTCGGTCCCAAAAGCGCTACTATGGTTACGGGATGTCTCTGTAGCAGAATATCCCAATTTAAATTCGTAAAACACGGTGACTCAATAGTTGCGTCGGTTTATGAGTTTACAGAGCTCTCGAAAAGGTCAGCTAGAAAAATTACGGCAGCATTCACATAGTTTTTGTTCACATAGTTCATGGTTTTGAAGGAGCAGGAAAAAATCTAGCGAACGATATGTGTGGCTTTCCTTGAGATGGAATGATTTAGGGTAAAAAATTTATTCATTTATACACCAGCCGTCAGAGCGACCTCTCGGCTACTAGTATTGGCTGGTGTATAAATGGAAAAATCTCGGTGTATTCAGCTGCCACCTATCTCATGGTTTTCGCAGGAAGAACACCTTAATACGTCCATTTGAGATCAAGTTGTAAAGATATAGAACAATAAACGACATCCACAAATAAACCAATAATTTGATCAGTATCGATCGAAGGCGATCGAATCTTTAAAAGCGAACTTCATCTTCGTGTTCAGCGACCTCGATTACCCCTAGGGCTGAAATTTCGGGGGTTTGTCGATCACCATAAATCGCTGTGTATAGCCAGTACGCCGTGCCCCCACTCCAGTTGTGACGGACGGACGAACGGACAGACGGAAACACACAAACACACAAACACACACACTACTCCTTTGAATAATATATAGAGTAAGGTGCATCAAAACGGAGATTAATTTTGCGGCAGCCTAATAGCACCGGAAGACTGAATTGGTCAGCATTCTGAGAGACAGAAAGTGCACAGATCCATAAGATACATTGCTCGGCAGTGACGCTTCATTAGGCTACCTTGTCCTCCGGTCCGCTCTTGTCCACGTTGGTGCCTGTTGAGCTAGAAGATGAAGCACCATCGTCGATGCCAGAATTCACTACTGTTCTTGAAGATCGGAAAACGCAAAAAGTATGGATAGTCAATGCTCGGTGTACGGTACACTTATGCTCTCGCGAAAATTTCGTATATTCGAATGATTTCAAATACCGAAAATTTTCGAGCACTCGGAATCGAACATATTCGAAAACGTGGTTTTTCTCAATACTCGAACTCGAATACATTCAAAAGACGCGACTTTTTGAATATTCGAATTCGAATACATTCGAAAAATGCGATTTTTTGAATACTCGAATTTGAATGAAAAATCAGGCCGCATGATAGACATGATAGACGACAGTCCAGATGGAAAAAATGAAAGCAACACATAACGGATCCCTTCCTAGTTAAGCACGAGGTTTTTATCGACAGGTCTCTCATAAATCCCCTTGTGCATCATGAAAATGAGGTAGAGAACATACACATCAAGGATGTGCGGAAATTTTTCTGGAAAAAGCGAAAGACGAAAGACGGAACGGAAACGCTCAAAAATGGCCGGAAATCGGAATACGAAACGCGGAAACGGAAATGACACATTTTCACCATTTTTTCAAAAATTGCATCTAAAACGGCGTCCGAAGCGGCTCCTATTGCACCTTTTCATGCTCAGAACTTTGTGAGCAGCAGAATCTTACACAGATTAATGCTCATTCTCATCATAGCATAGCATAACGAAGCATGAATTCATAATATTGCTGTGATAACCTTTTAGCTATGGCGGAGCAATAAACGAAACCAAATTCAGGGGCTTATTTCACTATTTCTCACTATTTCACCACGCAATCTTTCCATACCTAGTTCCTCTGACGTTTTTCGCTGAGTTTTTTGATGCTGATATTTTTTGAAAGGTAAACTTAACCGACATAATCACTTGAGGTTACTTACAGACCTGCATTTAAAAAACTGACTCGGGTGAAGTCTAAAACTGGAGTAGCCACCTTGATGATTTTCCGACCACGAAAGAGACTCCTCTCAACACTTTTAGAAGCCTGTGCCACCATGGACGGCGTGGTGACTGCACAGATATCTGCATACTCAATATTAGCAGTTACATTGTAATCACCAATCACCATTAAAAAAATGATAACTGGATGACTGACTAGTCGTGGTGGATCCACACTTCCACAGGAATATTCAATCTGTGCCAGCCTAGAAACCCTACGCCCAAGGAGACACAGCTGGGCGGTTCGTAGATGGTTCTCGAAGTAATAAATTTGTTTCAGAGTTCAATAAGTCACCTTAGTCAATCAAAACAACAGCTCATGGTTGGTATTCGTGATGCTTCATCAAAAAATGAATCGCATAACTCAATATGGATGAATATCACACTTAACGAAGTTAAAAATTGAAAAAAAAATAAAAAGCACCTCTGGTCAGGAACACTGATGTATTCTTGGAGCACAAACCGCATGCCACAACCTTCACTGAACTCTTTGCTTCATGATACTGCGCTATATGCTTACTAAGTTTTTAGTTTTTTTCTATACACTTACTGAGCTATTTGTAACTAATGGATCAAGAATTTTATGATCATTCAAATGTTGAATGCATTTTCTTAGCATACAATGCATGCATAGCCTTTGTGGTACATTAATTTTGCCCTGCACCCAGCCGTTGTCATTTTCGAGTACTTTTTTTGGTAGTCTAGCCAATTTCAAGAATATTAATACTAGAGTTGTCTAACAGTATTTCTCTCGCAGTTATATGAAGGACTATTTTTTAATTGATAAGCTGATTGTGTTCAATAGAAAACTAATGTGAAACAGTGCCCATTTCCGATTCCGCCTTTCGGGGCAAAAAGTGGCGGAACACGGAACGGAACGGAAGAGCCCGAAATGGCCGGAAACCGGAACTCGGAACGCGGAAACGGAAATTCCGCACATCCCTGATACACATAATAGAATCAAAGGGCTTATAGATGCGGCTAAATTTCCTGTTTGCTTGAACACGAATTTTTCTCAATTGAGTGCTTGTGTGTTGTAAAGCGCTGCTCATGAGGAACAAACGGAAGGTTTTCAAGACATTTGAAGGTGACAAAATCTGCTTCAGCCATTGTAAGCTTGGAGGTCACTTCAAAACGATCATTTTTGGAATTTTTGCAAGTGGTGGCTGACTGAGTGTTAAAGAACTTTCATGAAACAATGTTTTCGCCTAACGGCAGCTAGTAACGGCCTGAGGACGTACGAAGTATTATACGTAAAACTGTAGCAAATCTGTCCTACTCATCTAAAAACGTGAAATACCACACTGTCAATTTTGCGGCCACAAAATGTATTACAGGTAGCTAATAATAGGCCAGCCATGAGGGCGGTCTCATTTCTTTCTGGTAATTCGACCAAGCAAGCGGTAGAAACAGATATTTCTTATTTAAGATGAACTTGTGAATATAACTATTCTCCAGCCAGCATATTGATTAAACGGTTAGCTTTACAAAAATCGATCGTTAAATAACAGTCAGTCGATCTACACCCGCTCCCTTTAGTGAAATATGGCATACAGACGACATATCCACGCAACTCGAGCTCCCAATTCAGAGCAAAAATCGATAAAGTCTATCGATAACAACCGGCTTGAAAAACAAGTCTATGCACTGTGCTACTGTAAAAGAAGAAAACAATAACGTCGGTAATAAGTGGGCTGGTGCCTGCTTGCACACCGGCAAGCTATCTTAAAACGAATAAATTATATTAGCCAGTGCTCTACTCCGCTGAAGCATCACTACAGAAGCCGTGTTTATGTGAGTGTTCCATGACCACGTGCAATCGCGCAGCGGGCACCAGCTGAGTACCATAACGTCTTTCTTTACCACATGGCTTAGACAAAAATGTGTCTATATTATAGTTACCGTATGTTTACAGGTGCATGGAAGCACAGCAGGAGATGCAGGCTGTAGCGTGAACCCCAAACAAAGGCTATTGGTTCGGGTCCCGCCCAGGCCAGGCAAGCCTTTCATGCCATCGGGGTCTCTGAACTTGTGCCACATTTCTTTCGTAGGATAAAGCAGGGACTTGCCTGGCAAGCGCAAGTCAATATTTGGGTCAAATACGCATTGATCTTGCATACACGACCTCCGTAGAAGTTTTAAACGTATCTAGCGTGCGTTGTGATTCAGAAATCATGCTACAGATGTTGTCCAACGCGCGCATGGATTCAGAAGCCCTGCCACAGATGTAAATCAGAAAACGTGTCAGAGAGCGATCAGGCAATCATTTGATAGTTTTTCTGTCGATGACGATTAGGCGTCCCCGGATCGGTCATTCACCACTGCAGTGATTTTTTTGTGGAAGTTTCAGGAAGTGAATCAATGAGACGCTTAGTATTCCGGCACCGCACCAGAGCTCTGATTCTGTTTTGAGGCAGAACTGTTTTAGAGATCCTAATTTCCTGAAAAATCTAACAAGCCTCTTCAAAATACGCCTTTACACAAATTGCCGTTGGGCATTCGAATGACACTTTTCGAATACTCGAATAATTTTGGATTTCTGGGAAATTTTGAACATTCGAAATCGAATATATTCGAAAAACGCGATTTTTTTGAATATTTGAATTCGAATACATTCGAAAAACGAGATTTTTTAAATATTCGAATTTGAACACATTCGAAAAACGCGATTTTTCGAATGCTCGAATTCGAATATTTAAATTCGAATGAAAATCATTCGAATACCTATTCGAATAGGTCATTCGAGCAAAGTATAGTAGTGTACAGCACATAACGGGGGTTACGAATTTGATTAAACATTAGGCAATGCCTGCAACCGTTATCATTATCCAAAAGAGAAAATGCATTGTGTGCTTTAAGATTGGCCTTATGAGCTACCAGGGTCAATGCAAAAAAAACAACAACAATTAAAATAGAGGGTTGCTGGTACTAGCTGCTTCGCTTCTGCTTCTTCCGATAATACCGCTTGTCGATCTCCGATAAGCAACGTGAAGTGATTCGTTGAACAGTATGAAATATTCTTAATTCAAGATTACACGGACCTTCGAAAGGAGAATGGTACAACCCGTTCAAAGGGGACATGGATCTCCTGCTGTGTGTCTCTGGGTAGGTAAGGCATATCCATTTGATGTTCTCTGCTGGAGAAAAGGTTCTTTGCTGGAGAGAAATCTCCATATGTAAACTACTGTGCACGGTTTAGTTACTTCCTTAGGCTCTGCCTAATTTAGGAACACCACGTGGAATTACGATGAAAATCTTATTGAAACGCCGGAAAGGATCGACGCCAAATTGGAAGTGCTCTATGAGCAAATTGACAAAGACCGTATGAAAAGCTTGGCAAGGATTTCGTCATTTTTATGAATGCCTATCGGCTAGTTAGAGTTGAAATTTATGATCTCGTCAAATAGATAGAAATCGATCGTCATGTCCGTTCGGTGCTTAACCTATTTTCTTAGTTCTTGCATATCTTGTGATGTACTAAATTGTGTAAAGTATGTTCGGCGAACATCTTGTTTACGCGTGCATACTTGGAAGACTGCGACTTCATTTCGAGATCATTCAATATATTAGGTTGGTGCATAAGTTCTCGGACATTTGATCCCTCCTGAATTGAAAGCGCATTTTCCCGCCAAATTTCTCATATGTATCAACGCGTAAATGATCGATCGATAGAGAAAGGAAAGGGCTACCTGCGTTGTTAACGCCAGCTATTATGGCTAAGCAATTCATCCCAACTGAGACGCATAATCGGCACGTCATGTTATTCCTGCATCAATCTGGCCTCAATGCCAACGAATCGTATCGTCGCCTGAAGGATGTTTACAACGAGAGTGCTCCTGCTCGAAGTACTGTGTACCAGTGGTTCTCGAAGTTTGCAGTTGGTGAATTCTCCGTTGAAGATAATGAACGAGAAGGGCGCCCGATGACACTGGATTTGGATGGCCTCCGAGGTGGAGTGGAAGCGGGCCCATACCAAGCCACTTGCGAGCTATCAAGTATTCTTGGTGTTAGTCACTCAACAGTCGTTCGAGGATTGAAGTCGATTGGCAAGGTGCAAAAATTGGGTCGCTGGGTACCTCACGTCTTGACACAACATGACATGGATCGCAGAGCCGATGTCGCTCTGTGTCTCCTTTCCCTCAGACGTACCCACGGATCGCTCGACAACCTTGTCGCCGGGGGTGAGAAGTGGGTACTCTACTCTAATTATCACCGGCGTGCACAGTGGGTTTACTCAACTGGAGAGGCAGAGGACGTTCCGAAACCCGACCTTCACGTGAAAAAGGTGATGCTATGCATTTGGTTGAGCGTTCTTGGCGTAGAATACTGGGAGCTGCTGGACGAAGGGATAAGAGTGACGGCAGAGGTTTACGTCAACCAACTGAGGAAGTTGAGGGCCCACCTTCAAACCACACGAGGAGAGCAAGTGAAGGTGTATTTTCAACACGACAACGCTAGACCGCATATTGCTAGAGACGGCGGCTGAGTTGGCGGACTACGGATGGACCGTTCTTCCACATCCACCTTACTCAACAGATCTCGCTCCTTTTGATTATCGTTTGTTTTCAAGCCTTCAACGCTATTTGGACGGCCAGCAATTTAGGAACCCAGAGGATGTCAAGGAGGCACTGCTCACATTTTTCGAATCACAACCGGCCACGTTTTGGAGAAAAGGCATCCATGACTTACCAGCACGTTGGCGAAGCACAATTGATGTAAAGGATGGTTGTTTCAAATGATTTGATATTGTTGTTCGTATGTTGTGATGATAAATATTTCATGCCCAAAATGTCCGAGAACTTATGCACCAACCTAATAGAAGTAGGCGTACTGATGAGTCCAATGCAACGTTTGACTGTAACGACAGCTGTACGAAGCGAACATTTAGAAAAAGAACGGAAAAGCCTGCTAGAATTTGAAACTTAGAAATTTAAAGATGTCTGTTGTTACCAAAATTCGTTAAAAAATCTTCCGATCAATAATTACAAGTTATTGCACTGCTTACGACGAACATTGAGAATAGGACAAGCAGCAACCTAAAAAAATGAAGTCTGCTAACAAAAACGAGACGAGGGAAACATTACTGAGGTAGGAGCTGAAAGGCAGAGCTAAGGAATGGGCAGTAAGCATTTAAAAACAGTAGGAGCGTGCGATTGGATAGTGGCATCGGAGTGTTATCAGGTAAGCATATTTCTGACGTTGACACGACATGCCAGTTCGGTTATTTTCCCTTCTGTGTCCAATGGTCCGCTTCGGCGCGTTCTGCTATCCGTGTATGGTTACTCTTCTGCCACCACCTTTTGTACAAATCTTTTGAGAGGGCGATCGCTTGATGTAAAGCAAATTAAGAGATGAATTCATTCATGATCGCGCTTTTCAAAGAGAAGTACATATGTGTACGGGTTCAACAAATGAGTGCCCTCAGATAGCAGTTCTCGGTTTTCGATAATTCACCTTATACCTACTGCTTCATGTCCACAATGATACGATCTTATGGAACGATTCTCTATCAATGTCGTCAAGTGGAGGCATCCCTTAACTTCATATGTGTTTCCGTGGAGTGAGATCCGAGATATTCGTGATCTTTCGTTAAACCACCCCCTGTGCACCGTCATGGGTTAGATTCCCGTAATAGCGGGCGCTTGCATGCCATCAGGTATAGCCTCAGGTGTTCCACTTCGATCATAAAGCAGACAAAATGGGGCAGTAACTCTCTGTCAAATAATATAATACCTTCTCGCATGCGTGGTACTGTAATGACCCCATAGAGTAGCAACCTTTTAGAACCCTGTCGAAGCCACCATCAAGCGGATAAAGTGGTCGAGGAATACAAATGAATACATATAAAATGCGACAATTATGCTGCAGGTCGAAATAGTTCGCGACAAATTTCCGGAAAAGATGCCGTCTACTGGAATAACTACTAATTTGAGGAAATATCCATTTATGTACTTACAAGAAAACTGTCTGAACGGTACACCGGAACGGCAAGAACGAGTACTATAGGAAGAACCTCCGTCCTCCAAATAGTAGCAGAAAATGTTTTGTTTCTATTGAATCCTTGAGGCAAACGAGTAAGAGGGTGCAATGGTTAAGGGTCCACAGCGTTGAGGTTACCATGGCGGCGCAAGTAACTTGGCTCGTGGGCGGGGTAGCGCAGCGGCAGAGGTGATATTTCATGGTTTTGACGTCGAGGGTTCGTTCCCCCAGTTTCGCAGCGTTTTTGCACTTTTACCATTGTGTCGCGTTTTCATAGAGGTGTCCACATCTGAATCTTTTTTGGAATCTTCCGATGTTTTTGCATAAAACAGTAAGGTCGATCATAGTATGGGCGGCGTATGAAGGCTACAGTTTCTTCACATCCTGATTCATCACATAGGCCTAGGACTTTCGGGAATCCGATTCAACTCGGGTTTTCGAAGGAACCAAATATGTGATGATGATATTTCATTTTCTTTTTTTTTCAGAGAATTCTAAAGCAGTGGCTAGAGCTTTCTCTGCTGCGAGATTATTTCACAGTTCGTGCCCAGTGGTATTCCGCTGCAGCCCAAGCCCGGAATCGCAGTACAGTCGCATTTACCCTGTTGTCAACCTTAAGTAAGATAACAGCTCTAACGTAGCCAAACCTTTTCCTCCGAAACGGTCTGTCTTCCCGAAAACGTGATTGTGCCTTCAATGGTTGGTGGTGTCGTGATTTCGGCACATTCCTCTTCTGGTTGAAACTTGTGGTCTTCTTCTTCCACTACCTCAAACTTCCCCACTTCGTCGATTTTCAGCTGTCGCAGTTTGAAATCCTGTAGGACACTTGCATTTCCTTTCCGCCAGCTTCATCTGGCCTCATAAGGAACAGGATCCAGTGGAGATCCACACTTAAGTGTCAGTAGGTGAATAACCACTCGAGAATTAACAGGATTGTAGAGGTGGTGTTAGCAGCAGCTTATTATGATCGTGCGACTTCGTAAGCAGAACAGAGACGACAATATTGATCGAGGTGGTAGGTCAGGTTGAAGATCATGAGATCCCCTCCTACATCGTAGGGCCGTTCACGTAGCCGACACTAATATGTTGCATATGAAGCAGTTTGCTAGTCTCATGCGCTGTTTAATGTTGTTCCAACGTCAAAATTTCTTACTTTGACAATGATAACGTTTGATTGGCGTGATGTTCCGTACGTCATCATATTTTGCCTATTTGGGACATTGCTGGTGCGTCACGAGATGTCGACAAAGAAGGAATAAGTGGTGAAAACATCTCACTGCAGCGAACTCCGAAAAAAGTTTAGATAGGGAAATCTCTATGTTTCGATGCTGTAGTAAAACTGCAAAAACACGTCGTCTCTCGGGAACCGAATCCCTGACATCACGACCGTGAAGCAGCACCCCTACCACTGCTCCACCCAAGTCACGACACGAGTTCTTTGCGCCGCCGTGGTAAACACGACGCAGCGGACCCATAATCGTTACACCTTCCTACTCGTTTGCCTCAAGGATCCGGCAAAAACAATATGTTCTGTTGACGGGGGTCCTTCCTATAGTATTCGCTCTGGCCGTTCCGGGATACTGTTCAGACAGTCCCCTTGTTAGTTCTACATCAGAGTTTCTCCCGACACGAAGCTCAGCAGCAGCTAAGTGCCGTAGAGCGAAATTTTTTGGTGAAAATTGAGATTGGTTAAGAGAAGAATGATGCGACGAATGACTAACGTGCACAGACGAGCTAACTACGAATCGCACCGCAGAGAGACAGCACCGAGACAGCAGGAGCAGCAGCAGATCAACGGTAGAACTCCAAGACACCAATTCTACACACGTCCCACGCCACCACATCACAAAGCCACAAGCAGAACAGCAACGAAACTGCTGAAGACCAATTCGACAGCAAATCCTACAGCACACAGACAGTAGCTAAGACAACAGCACTTTCCCTGTCACCAGAGCACAGAGCAGTACCACGAGCAAGAGCAAGAGTCCCGTAGAGCGAGGTTGAACAGCAGGAGGTGTTAGAGTTTTGATGAATTTAGCCAGCAAAACAGAGCGGATGGAACACAGACGACTTGACTAAGAAATGAGTTCCACACAGACAGCACCGAAGCAGCAGCACCACTCCTACACACCTCTCCCGCCACCAGACCACGGAGCAGTACCACGAACATGAGTCCCGTAGAGTGAAGGTGAAGGGCAGAAGCTGTTAGTTTTCGCGAATTAAACGAGCGAACGGGGCAGACGGAGCGCAGACGACTCGACGGTAATCCCTATCAACCCAGACTTATGTAACATCTAACGAGGTCGACCTCAGAAGCATTTCACCGCAAGTGCAGCACCGAGAAGTACCCAGCAGCACTAGCCCTACACACAATTTCCCTGCCATTAGAGCACAGAGCAGTACCACGGTGTAGTCCCGTAGGAACGAGAATGAGCCAGAGTGTCGTAGAATGAAATTGAGTCAGCGAAATGGGGGATACGGACCACAGACGACTTGATCACGAACCGAATAGTACAGACAAAGCCGATGGGCATAGGATTCGCCCATTGCCATTACCTCCATCCGTAATGGCGAGAACCAGGGGCAGGAGGACGATCTGCAAAAATTTTCGATGCCAGCCAGTTGCGGAAGAATTTAGCGGACATCATTGACCCCACGCGAACGCTGCCACTGTCAGCAGCGATCCAATCTCCCACTCTTTCGTCGAATTTGACGCCCAATGGCCTCCGATCCCTCTCCCTTCGACAGTTGTCGTGCTGCGTTCGCCGAGCGTGATTTTTCTGCACAATATTTTACCTGAAATGTCACCATCAGTTTCAAGTAAAAGCATTGAATCGATGGGATCCCATTTATGACAGAAAAAGTGATGAACATGGGAAAAGGCTAAACTATGACGAAGATTGTGAGAATTGTTAATTCGAACTCCATATCGTGCATGGAACGCCCTTACAAAACTTCGAAAAACAATTTATCCCTCCCTCACTTCCGTCTTAAAAATCGAAAAATAAAGGCGTGTTTTGATCTTTCGGTGATGTGCTGCTACGGGCAAACCCCACTCACAATGTACGAGACAGCGCCAGCGGCAATGAATTCATATGACTCGAACGCCTTCGGAGGACTCGAGATTCCATGCCTCAATGAATCCAATCCCACAGTGAATCTAATCCCACCGAAGGAGCTGAAAGTTCAACTTAATTCTCTCAGCTGATTAAAGTTCACAAAATCAATCAAATTCCCTTGCTCAGTGAATTCACTCCTCCGGAAAAGTCGGAATTTTATGAACTTTTCTTTTTGTAAATAAGAATTAAGGGTAAGACTTCAATTAGTGGCTTGCCATCAAAATAAAACATAAGAAAGCATTCCTGCACCGAAGCCCTTCGGAGACGTCAGAGGTACAAGTGTATTCCTTTAGTGGGGTTCATTCAACAGCATTGCAGTAGACTCGACCGCCTCCAGAGACGAGGGAAGTTCAAGACAATTAGTTTCGTTTAGTAGCTTCCCATCAAAGCATAATAAGAGAGGGCTGCTGCGCCGAAATTCTTCGGAGAAGGGATGTTCAAGAACTTAATTATTCGATTCCGTTCAAAACGTCACTATCGATTCATGATAAATTAGTTTGCCGATTCACATTAAATCGAACACGAGGCACGAGAATTCCCGAATCCCCGCGTCGAACCCCTCGGGAGAAGGCGAACGCCACGTCCAACCTCTCAAAAGTATATCTCAGGAGAAGAATACGTCTGAGGATTTCGAATCAAACCACACTGCCCTCCTCTCCCCGGAAGAAGCCTAACGGCACGTCGAAACTTTTCAGAATAGATCTCACAAGACGGGGTGACTCATGCATAAGGGCCTAGGCTGCTTATTTCGCAACACCTCCGTCACGCGCTCGACAGAGCACTGCCATTCCACTTCGGACCACTTCACTCCTCTTCAGCGAATTTCAGACCTCGGTAGTCCCTCAAGTTTCACTTCGTATTCCAACACGAAGCCCGATCTCGATCTGTACGAATCATTCATGATAGGTTCATGACCCCGAGAACTGCCTGCCTGAGGCGCCTTTTATACTAAGCCGGCCGCGCGGCGCGGAGTGATGGCTGGCATAGTTATCGATTTTTCGCTCCGCTCAGCGGTGCCTTTCCTTATCGCTTTCATACCCCGCCGCCTCAAAACACCGCATTTGACGGAATTTTGGTTTACGGTATTCGGCGCGATCAGCAGGGCGGGCTCAACAGAGACTTGCGGTACGGCAGGATCCAATTCCAAAAAGGCCTGATAATGGGAATTTCTCAGCTTTCTCTACCTTACGACGCTACATTCGCACACGTTTATAACACTTGCGCGCCGAATAACTCAAGGAACGGTCGTTTTGAAATCGACAAATTGGAGCAGCCAAAAGGAGCTATTTGTCAAACATAATTTCAAAGAGCTAAAAGATCGTGTAGCGGTTGAATATCTGGCACACCCTGAATACAAAGTGACACATTAGAAAGAGAACGAGGTGATTCGGATGAAAGGATATCGTTTTCTCTAGTGATCGAGTGGTTTTCCAGATCGTACATTAGACTAGTAAGAATTTTGCTCTGCTCGAGAAAAACGGTCGAGATGTGCTTCTGTCCGCCTCCTTGGCGACGACGCTACGTCGGATGTAGATAAAGAGACACGTGAAAATTGGAAGAGCTCGGCTGGGAAACGGTTTCATACACACCCTAGTTCATTTTTTTCTACCACGGTTGTTGGTGTTTCTTTCCTATCGCCCACATGTTATGTACGTCATCTTGACGTTGATAAATAAATAAATAAATAAATAAATAAATAAATAAATAAATAAATAAATAAATAAACACCCTATTCCATGATATTGCCTAATTGTCTATCACTTACTTCCTGCTCTTAAGGCAATCGCAGCGAGGGAAAAATCACAAAAACTGAAGATGGTGAAAGGGCGATCAGCGAATTCTTTGATTTCCAGCCTCCCACGTTCTGGGAGAAGGGAATCGCTGACTTGCCGATTAGGTAGCACAATGAACTGACTAACAATAATGATTAAATTATTGAGTGAATTCCAGTGTACGCTGAGCGCACTAAGAATCCGGTTGTAGCAAAACATAATGAGGACCTCACAGCGAAGCTACCTCTAGAGCCGTCCAATATGTTCGGGGCGTAGTTTAGTTCTCTCTGGGGGGCCGGACATGTAGAGGAACTCCCTATAGCCTGTTTTCCGGTAAACCTCTTAACCGACACAGACCACATAAGGGTAAATAGCCAAAACATTCGAGGCCCATTCAGAGATATCAAAAATTAGCCGTTGGCGAATCCGAGATCCACCTCCTTCTACTTAATTCTTGTAGCCTAGTAAAGAAAATGCCACACATCCGCTGCTGGATGGAATCATAGAAACCGGAAATCGCTTTTGTTACTGAGTCGTGGTTAAGTAGAAAATTCTTAAATTCCACATTATGCTTGGACATTCATGCACTGTGATTCGGAAGGATAGACTGGGCAGATCTGGATAAGGAGTTTGTATATTTCTCAATGACTATCTTCATTTTGAAAAAATTGTATTTGAAGATTACGGCTTGTTATGCAATGTTCTGTGCATTGAAGTTTTTCTTTCAGCTTCCACTAGAAGAAGATTCATTGTCATTTATCGTCCCCGCATAATTCTGTTCTTACTCAAGATTAGCAACTGTTATCTACTATATTCGATTTGTCCTCTGCTGTGCCCATCAGTACAACGCTTCTCGGAGGTCTTAACCATGATGACTGGTCAGGAAACAACAAATTGTCCGGAGAAGCGGAAAACTTGGTAAGACGGCCTTCTACTGAAACAGTTCGTTTTATTCCCGCCACCAGACCATCGAATCTTAGGTGTATTGCTCTAAGAACTCCATTCGATAACAAAATTTAGTACTCTTGCGCCACTTTCCAGCTCTGATCATAACGTTGTATCTTTCCATGTGCCAATTCCCAATCGAGGCGCTTACTCCACCATTCCCACTTGAGATTTCAAAAATGCACGAAAAGAGGAAATTAGAATAGAAATTTCTTCAATAGTAAGGATATTGATGACGTTTATAAGAGGTCTTCACCAACGCCCATAATCTCATCCACCGTTATGTTCCCCCTAGTTGTAAGATTTGTGATGGGACTATCTCGTATCTCACTCATAAAAAGAACCTTCTTGAAAAAAGGGAAAGGATTCACCGACAAACTTCCGGTCCCTCCAAATCCCCGTTATTCCTCCAGGTTAGCAAGAGCCTCGACTATCACCTCAAACGATTCTTGGCTAATAAAGTGAAAAGATGGCATATGATGGGAACATGAGATGTCTTTTAAGACATTCATCTGTTGTTGGACTTAGAGCTGCAATTCTGCATGCCTGGAACGGCCCCTCACCCTCCGAACACTACGAGACCATGTCGCGTCGATGCCAACTCGAGCTGTTGATGCAGCCATGAATTGTGGAGGACAAATTGTTCACCAATTCTCACAGGTTGTTTCATATCTACTTAAAGCTATTTTTTAGGTGACACTATACTTTCTGGACAGCTAAAAGGTGAGTGCCTTCACACATTCCTCTCTCATTCGTTTCATTTCTGGCAGATTTCGCCGAAACCAATAACTCCCATGTTTCTTGCCGTGCTGAATTCCCTAGTACAATTTTCTTTTCGATCGCTGCCGATTAACTTTCATAGAATATGTAATTTTAGGGTGGCTCTATAATTTCTGGGAGCAGTGTATTTATAGATGAAGATCGTGAGTAGGTAGAGCGCTCTCCCTTCCTATATAGTTCAGCCCATATCAATTCGTTATTCGCCACACATTCCAACGCACAATTGGCCAGCCGCTAAACGAATCAGTATTGTGTTCTTCTCGGGAAAGTCTCGTCATCTCCATAGAGGAAATTCTTGGATGATCTAATCGAGATCCGAACCTTGCATCAAATCAGAGCGCACAACTTTTTCCGACTGCACTATCTGCTACACACGGCATCAGACCACCTCGCGTTTCTATTCCTCCGACTGTAATCGAGCAGTGCAAATACGCTTCCATACGACATAAATTCTGCACCTCCCTCGTGTAATCGCCTAGACCGCGTCCCATTCTAAGCAGATGAAAAATGTGCATTAAGTGATATGAATGCAGGAAAGTTTATTGTTCAGTGCATGATTAGCTACATAATCCACACGTCTTCGCGCACTTGTTCCACCTGTCCTTGTCAGAAAACGCGATTGAAGACTTATCGCAAATTGTGCTCTTGATCGTTGTACATCTGTAAGCATGAAACGTATGAATGCTTTCCATGATAATAATTCGCCTGTTATTCATTGCCTTCTAGGGAAGTGCTTACAATGGGCCCATCGTATCCTTGCAACGGAAACCAGGTGGAGTGCTGAATGTGTAACCGGCGGCCTGTGTAACTGCCGGCTTTGGTTTTGGTCCTGGCTTCCCGTCAGTCACTGAATATGCGCACGAATACAGTCAAGAAGGAGCTGTGCAGAAATTAATGCTGCAATGTTACCGTAACGATATTGCAGCTTTATTACGGTCTTCCCCGATCGGCTGAACGTCATGATTGGAACTCGGTTGGTCTTTGATACAACAGAGAGATCTTCGTCTTCATCGGCGCAGAATCTGCACAAAGCCTTTGTTATTTCTCCATAATTCAACATGTGTTGGAACTGATTCCCTAGCCAATAGGAAGGGCAGTAGCGGTGCTTCACGCAGCTATACAGGATGACGTTTGCGGTCACATTACCTGTAGCCAGTGCTCCTCTGGTCCTCCTGTGCCTTGATTTCGACACCTCCGAACGGGCAGCCCCCACTGGCGTATGTTCCGCTAATGCCATCGATTCTCACTTCGATTTGAGTGTTCTTGGGCGACTGCAACCAATTGTTGCACGAACTTCAAGAACATCGTTGCTCAATGCCTCTACCGTGCCAAGCTTACTTCAATCCAATAGTAACAGAGCTCGAAGTCGGCTTCCTCAGGCTTCCTCTCGTAGCCAATTTCGCTGACGAGATCTTGGTACGAAGTACTCGCTTGTAATGTAGCTCCACACTTTGGCGACTCGGGCTGAATTCGAATTAATTCACTTTTCTTATTTGATCCAGCCCAGCTATTTTGTGAAAAAGCACTGGTCAGGTCACTAACCCTCTTGTCGCAGAGAGTGCCCGCATAACCGTTAGGACACAGGCACCTTGTGCAATCGCGAGGATGTGGAATACCTCCATTTTCACACTTCGCTGTCTGTGGATCTTTTTCACATTTGTCTGAAAATTCAAGAGCTGTTAGAACAACAACGGACGTCCTATAGGAATTTGATTGCCAGTGAGTACCTAAGCAGCCGTAGTGCTTATTTAGCATCCAAAGATCATAGAAAGCAATAAATCGGGACCCGAGAGTCTCCAAATACTTTTCATCCATTGGCACCAGTGTTGGTTTATTATTGTAGGATGCACTGAAGTAAGGTGCATTACAAGATCTGGAAAGTCGTTAGGAATGAACACGATTAGACGAACCTATAGGCACTGTAATGCATGATGCTGCCGCAGTCGTAGCCTAGACCATAGTTTTCATTTGTGTTTGTTGTCTGCTTGGTGAACTGGTCGCGCCATTGAGCCTGTTACAGAAAACTCTGAAAGCGTAGTTAACACGAAACCTCTATTTTGATACCTTGATGTTTACGTAGTTCACAGTAACGTATTGGTCGCGGTCATGTCTCGACATGGTATGGTAGAACCCGAGAGCATGACCAAGTTCGTGCGCCGCCGTACCAACGCTCTCACAACCTTCACCAAGCGACAAGTCCTGCTGCTTGCCTAGCCTACCAACGTACGACCAGCACCCGTTCTCGACAAATACTCGAATCTTGGACGTCGCTGAAAGAAACGTATCTGCATCGACTTTATACACCACGTGTGCGAGTGCGCTAACTGTTTCTTTCTCCAGGTGAAAATAAGCAACTGCCTGCTACTTCACTGAAACACATTCTTCTACACTCCAATCTATACCTGTGCGATCTTCTTTGAAATCGATGCAAGTATCCTTCTGCCAAAGTTCCACTGCTTTCTTGAAAGCTGTCCTGACCTTTGGTGCTTAAATGGGGGATGTAGAATGACGTTTTTCAAAATCGATGACATTGCTGTTATTGATAAGGACTTACTTGCATTTGGATCAAAGAAGTAGCTCACTCCATTCGCCCACGTCGTGTTAGGGTAATGGCGATCTTTGAATGCTTGCCGTTTTCTTCGAGCCTCTCCTGATACCTCTTCTTCGATATCCGCGACGATTTCGTCAGCTTGCTCCCTAAAGTCCTTCGTTACGTGCTGACAGGAGCGAGGATCACAAGTGCTCTCCGAAAGATTCTACTGGCAAATCTAAAGAGTTTTGACGCACGACGTAAGCACGATGTCACTTTGGAAAAGCAGCTCTCCGACTTCGCTGTTCTGATTGATCTCATCAATGGAGTCTCCAATCGCATGCACGCGGTCACGTTTAATTGGCCTGAGTCTCTAAAAACCAACACAGTACTACAACCAACACAGTCTTCTAGTGCGCACTTAAACGGCTTAAGCGTTCGCTGCACTGCGCTTCTGTCATAAGGGCCTCATCCTACCGCTAATCTTTCTTTCAGTGAGGCCATCATTTTCGGCGACAGCTCAAGTGTCTTCTTCACTTTTTCTTTCATCATGTCCAATTTTTCACGAATTTGCAGGAGCCGAGTTGCATTCAGAACCTGAAAATGCTCCTTAATGTTTTAGACTTGAGTAGTCCTGCTAGCCAAACCTTCTTGAACCCAGTTATTGTTGCGTTTTTCAGTTTTTCGCCAAGCTTTCCTTCACCGCCGAAGAAATCCTTGACTTTCCCACCGAGACCGGTGAGAATACCTCCGCTGACGCACACCGCCAACAGAAGAGTGAGGAAGATAATCCTCATCCTGAAATATTCCTTTACGGTCCCTCACAGCAGAAAGGCAGAGCTCTTGAAGATGACGAGTCTCGATTATAGGGAGGATTGAGTGAACAGCGGAATGTGAGCTGTGATCGAGTGACGATAAATCATCGGTTCTTCTTTTATAGCAGAGGAGTTGTGCGTGTATTTGTACAGTTGATGTCTCCCTCGCATGACATATCTTCTTTTTAAGCATTGCAAACTATCGAGAGGATTGTACATCACCGCAGTTGGCTAGAAAGCAATCAATCACTTTCCTTACATACTTTAAAATGTGGTCAACTGTTCTAATCCAAATAAGAGTTCCTATCGTTTTATAGTATAGTTTTATAGTAATGGGAATGGCGGACTATTGACTAGGGTTACCGTAATCCTTCACGCAAAATATGCGTTCCTGTTGCAATCACGGAGGGAGAGTGCTCGACGCCTAACACTGTCGTCTTGATGTGTGTTGCAAGCAAAATCCACATCAGAAGAGAATCCGACATGGCGTTACAACCCAAGGGTAAGGACCTGCTCATAGTCTGTGAGAAGAACATGAAGCTCTTGGTTTCAGTAATCAGTTTCTGACTATTTTACCCCATTGCACCAGATCTTGTGTTCCGCACGTGCGTCTTTTGCAAAAAAACGGTGGGCGGGGTCTCTAGAAGGCGAAGGTCAGTACTTTTAATCCATTGGATTTTCTTCGCTTGTCAGGTTGAGAACTCCATATTAGAACGCAAAAGGGAAGTATAATAATTTCGTGCTGTTCTTCATTCCAGAAATGTGTCGTCGTTGTTTGTCTCACGTTCAGTGGTACTGGAATGTTTTACGGCCACTAGCTAACCAGATTCTGAAGTCATGTTCTGGCGCGCCGCCAACATAGATTCGAATGGGCGCATGTGAAAAATAACTTGCATTGCACAGGTGTCTCTAGGTAAGATCGATATTTGTTTCTAAATGTGGATTTTGGTATGAGAGGGTACAAAAATCCGCCATATCTCGCGAATAGTTCTCGAGTGGGATTATTCCGACTCTTTCAATTGCCACAATATCTTCTTTCTTACACGGCAAAATCACTGTTGTACCATTTATTGTAAAAGTGGTATGACGTAGACTTTGCATTTACACATCGATTATCTTATAAGCCTTCTCTATACCGCATGTTTTGAAAATTTTGGTGCGCACATAAACCGTCCTACAAATATGTTTGTAATGGTCGAAAACGTCTAAGTGTTTATCTATGGAAAATCAAAATCATGACTGTGGTCAACTGTAGACAAGACGGTATCGTGAATGATAGATGATAAAGGAGAAGAAAAGAAAATACCACACATCCGCTGCTGGATGGAATCATAGAAACCGGAAATCGCTTTTGTTACTGAGTCGTGGTTAAGTAGAAAATTCTTAAATTCCACATTATGCTTGGACATTCATGCACTGTGATTCGGAAGGATAGACTGGGCAGATCTGGATAAGGAGTTTGTATATTTCTCAATGACTATCTTCATTTTGAAAAAATTGTATTTGAAGATTACGGCTTGTTATGCAATGTTCTGTGCATTGAAGTTTTTCTTTCAGCTTCCACTAGAAGAAGATTCATTGTCATTTATCGTCCCCGCATAATTCTGTTCTTACTCAAGATTAGCAACTGTTATCTACTATATTCGATTTGTCCTCTGCTGTGCCCATCAGTACAACGCTTCTCGGAGGTCTTAACCATGATGACTGGTCAGGAAACAACAAATTGTCCGGAGAAGCGGAAAACTTGGTAAGACGGCCTTCTACTGAAACAGTTCGTTTTATTCCCGCCACCAGACCATCGAATCTTAGGTGTATTGCTCTAAGAACTCCATTCGATAACAAAATTTAGTACTCTTGCGCCACTTTCCAGCTCTGATCATAACGTTGTATCTTTCCATGTGCCAATTCCCAATCGAGGCGCTTACTCCACCATTCCCACTTGAGATTTCAAAAATGCACGAAAAGAGGAAATTAGAATAGAAATTTCTTCAATAGTAAGGATATTGATGACGTTTACAAGAGGTCTTCACCAACGCCCGTAATCTCATCCACCGTTATGTTCCCCCTAGTTGTAAGATTTGTGATGGGACTATCTCGTATCTCACTCATAAAAAGAACCTTCTTGAACAAAGGGAAAGGATTCACCGACAAACTTCCAGTCCCTCCAAATCCCCGTTATTCCTCCAGGTTAGCAAGAGCCTCGACTATCACCTCAAACGATTCTTGGCTAATAAAGTGAAAAGAATGGCATATGATGGGAACATGAGATGTCTTTTAAGACATTCATCTGTTGTTGGACTTAGAGCTGCAATTCTGCATGCCTGGAACGGCCCCACCCTCTGAACACTACGAAACCATGTCGCGTCGATACCAACTCGAGCTGTTGATGCAGCCATGAATTGTGGAGGACAAATTGTTTACCAATTCTCACAGGTTGTTTCATATCTACTTAACGCTATTTTTTAGGTGACACTATACTTTCTGGACAGCTAAAAGGTGAGTGCCTTCACACATTCCTCTCTCATTCGTTTCATTTCTGGCAGATTTCGCCGAAACCAATAACTCCCATGTTTCTTGCCGTGCTGAATTCCCTAGTACAATTTTCTTTTCGATCGCTGCCGATTAACTTTCATAGAATATGTAATTTTAGGGTGGCTCTATAATTTCTGGGAGCAGTGTATTTATAGATGAAGATCGTGAGTAGGTAGAGCGCTCTCCCTTCCTATATAGTTCAGCCCATATCAATTCGTTATTCGCCACACATTCCAACGCACAATTGGCCAGCCGCTAAACGAATCAGTATTGTGTTCTTCTCGGGAAAGTCTCGTCATCTCCATAGAGGAAATTCTTGGATGATCTAATCGAGATCCGAACCTTGCATCAAATCAGAGCGCACAACTTTTTCCGACTGCACTATCTGCTACACACGGCATCAGACCACCTCGCGTTTCTATTCCTCCGACTGTAATCGAGCAGTGCAAATACGCTTCCATACGACATAAATTCTGCACCTCCCTCGTGTAATCGCCTAGACCGCGTCCCATTCTAAGCAGATGAAAAATGTGCATTAAGTGATATGAATGCAGGAAAGTTTATTGTTCAGTGCATGATTAGCTACATAATCCACACGTCTTCGCGCACTTGTTCCACCTGTCCTTGTCAGAAAACGCGATTGAAGACTTATCGCAAATTGTGCTCTTGATCGTTGTACATCTGTAAGCATGAAACGTATGAATGCTTTCCATGATAATAATTCGCCTGTTATTCATTGCCTTCTAGGGAAGTGCTTACAATGGGCCCATCGTATCCTTGCAACGGAAACCAGGTGGAGTGCTGAATGTGTAACCGGCGGCCTGTGTAACTGCCGGCTTTGGTTTTGGTCCTGGCTTCCCGTCAGTCACTGAATATGCGCACGAATACAGTCAAGAAGGAGCTGTGCAGAAATTAATGCTGCAATGTTACCGTAACGATATTGCAGCTTCATTACGGTCTTCCCCGATCGGCTGAACGTCATGATTGGAACTCGGTTGGTCTTTGATACAACAGAGAGATCTTCGTCTTCATCGGCGCAGAATCTGCACAAAGCCTTTGTTATTTCTCCATAATTCAACATGTGTTGGAACTGATTCCCTAGCCAATAGGAAGGGCAGTAGCGGTGCTTCACGCAGCTATACAGGATGACGTTTGCGGTCACATTACCTGTAGCCAGTGCTCCTCTGGTCCTCCTGTGCCTTGATTTCGACACCTCCGAACGGGCAGCCCCCACTGGCGTATGTTCCGCTAATGCCATCGATTCTCACTTCGATTTGAGTGTTCTTGGGCGACTGCAACCAATTGTTGCACGAACTTCAAGAACATCGTTGCTCAATGCCTCTACCGTGCCAAGCTTACTTCAATCCAATAGTAACAGAGCTCGAAGTCGGCTTCCTCAGGCTTCCTCTCGTAGCCAATTTCGCTGACGAGATCTTGGTACGAAGTACTCGCTTGTAATGTAGCTCCACACTTTGGCGACTCGGGCTGAATTCGAATTAATTCACTTTTCTTATTTGATCCAGCCCAGCTATTTTGTGAAAAAGCACTGGTCAGGTCACTAACCCTCTTGTCGCAGAGAGTGCCCGCATAACCGTTAGGACACAGGCACCTTGTGCAATCGCGAGGATGTGGAATACCTCCATTTTCACACTTCGCTGTCTGTGGATCTTTTTCACATTTGTCTGAAAATTCAAGAGCTGTTAGAACAACAACGGACGTCCTATAGGAATTTGATTGCCAGTGAGTACCTAAGCAGCCGTAGTGCTTATTTAGCATCCAAAGATCATAGAAAGCAATAAATCGGGACCCGAGAGTCTCCAAATACTTTTCATCCATTGGCACCAGTGTTGGTTTATTATTGTAGGATGCACTGAAGTAAGGTGCATTACAAGATCTGGAAAGTCGTTAGGAATGAACACGATTAGACGAACCTATAGGCACTGTAATGCATGATGCTGCCGCAGTCGTAGCCTAGACCATAGTTTTCATTTGTGTTTGTTGTCTGCTTGGTGAACTGGTCGCGCCATTGAGCCTGTTACAGAAAACTCTGAAAGCGTAGTTAACACGAAACCTCTATTTTGATACCTTGATGTTTACGTAGTTCACAGTAACGTATTGGTCGCGGTCATGTCTCGACATGGTATGGTAGAACCCGAGAGCATGACCAAGTTCGTGCGCCGCCGTACCAACGCTCTCACAACCTTCACCAAGCGACAAGTCCTGCTGCTTGCCTAGCCTACCAACGTACGACCAGCACCCGTTCTCGACAAATACTCGAATCTTGGACGTCGCTGAAAGAAACGTATCTGCATCGACTTTATACACCACGTGTGCGAGTGCGCTAACTGTTTCTTTCTCCAGGTGAAAATAAGCAACTGCCTGCTACTTCACTGAAACACATTCTTCTACACTCCAATCTATACCTGTGCGATCTTCTTTGAAATCGATGCAAGTATCCTTCTGCCAAAGTTCCACTGCTTTCTTGAAAGCTGTCCTGACCTTTGGTGCTTAAATGGGGGATGTAGAATGACGTTTTTCAAAATCGATGACATTGCTGTTATTGATAAGGACTTACTTGCATTTGGATCAAAGAAGTAGCTCACTCCATTCGCCCACGTCGTGTTAGGGTAATGGCGATCTTTGAATGCTTGCCGTTTTCTTCGAGCCTCTCCTGATACCTCTTCTTCGATATCCGCGACGATTTCGTCAGCTTGCTCCCTAAAGTCCTTCGTTACGTGCTGACAGGAGCGAGGATCACAAGTGCTCTCCGAAAGATTCTACTGGCAAATCTAAAGAGTTTTGACGCACGACGTAAGCACGATGTCACTTTGGAAAAGCAGCTCTCCGACTTCGCTGTTCTGATTGATCTCATCAATGGAGTCTCCAATCGCATGCACGCGGTCACGTTTAATTGGCCTGAGTCTCTAAAAACCAACACAGTACTACAACCAACACAGTCTTCTAGTGCGCACTTAAACGGCTTAAGCGTTCGCTGCACTGCGCTTCTGTCATAAGGGCCTCATCCTACCGCTAATCTTTCTTTCAGTGAGGCCATCATTTTCGGCGACAGCTCAAGTGTCTTCTTCACTTTTTCTTTCATCATGTCCAATTTTTCACGAATTTGCAGGAGCCGAGTTGCATTCAGAACCTGAAAATGCTCCTTAATGTTTTAGACTTGAGTAGTCCTGCTAGCCAAACCTTCTTGAACCCAGTTATTGTTGCGTTTTTCAGTTTTTCGCCAAGCTTTCCTTCACCGCCGAAGAAATCCTTGACTTTCCCACCGAGACCGGTGAGAATACCTCCGCTGACGCACACCGCCAACAGAAGAGTGAGGAAGATAATCCTCATCCTGAAATATTCCTTTACGGTCCCTCACAGCAGAAAGGCAGAGCTCTTGAAGATGACGAGTCTCGATTATAGGGAGGATTGAGTGAACAGCGGAATGTGAGCTGTGATCGAGTGACGATAAATCATCGGTTCTTCTTTTATAGCAGAGGAGTTGTGCGTGTATTTGTACAGTTGATGTCTCCCTCGCATGACATATCTTCTTTTTAAGCATTGCAAACTATCGAGAGGATTGTACATCACCGCAGTTGGCTAGAAAGCAATCAATCACTTTCCTTACATACTTTAAAATGTGGTCAACTGTTCTAATCCAAATAAGAGTTCCTATCGTTTTATAGTATAGTTTTATAGTAATGGGAATGGCGGACTATTGACTAGGGTTACCGTAATCCTTCACGCAAAATATGCGTTCCTGTTGCAATCACGGAGGGAGAGTGCTCGACGCCTAACACTGTCGTCTTGATGTGTGTTGCAAGCAAAATCCACATCAGAAGAGAATCCGACATGGCGTTACAACCCAAGGGTAAGGACCTGCTCATAGTCTGTGAGAAGAACATGAAGCTCTTGGTTTCAGTAATCAGTTTCTGACTATTTTACCCCATTGCACCAGATCTTGTGTTCCGCACGTGCGTCTTTTGCAAAAAAACGGTGGGCGGGGTCTCTAGAAGGCGAAGGTCAGTACTTTTAATCCATTGGATTTTCTTCGCTTGTCAGGTTGAGAACTCCATATTAGAACGCAAAAGGGAAGTATAATAATTTCGTGCTGTTCTTCATTCCAGAAATGTGTCGTCGTTGTTTGTCTCACGTTCAGTGGTACTGGAATGTTTTACGGCCACTAGCTAACCAGATTCTGAAGTCATGTTCTGGCGCGCCGCCAACATAGATTCGAATGGGCGCATGTGAAAAATAACTTGCATTGCACAGGTGTCTCTAGGTAAGATCGATATTTGTTTCTAAATGTGGATTTTGGTATGAGAGGGTACAAAAATCCGCCATATCTCGCGAATAGTTCTCGAGTGGGATTATTCCGACTCTTTCAATTGCCACAATATCTTCTTTCTTACACGGCAAAATCACTGTTGTACCATTTATTGTAAAAGTGGTATGACGTAGACTTTGCATTTACACATCGATTATCTTATAAGCCTTCTCTATACCGCATGTTTTGAAAATTTTGGTGCGCACATAAACCGTCCTACAAATATGTTTGTAATGGTCGAAAACGTCTAAGTGTTTATCTATGGAAAATCAAAATCATGACTGTGGTCAACTGTAGACAAGACGGTATCGTGAATGATAGATGATAAAGGAGAAGAAAAGAAAATACCACACATCCGCTGCTGGATGGAATCATAGAAACCGGAAATCGCTTTTGTTACTGAGTCGTGGTTAAGTAGAAAATTCTTAAATTCCACATTATGCTTGGACATTCATGCACTGTGATTCGGAAGGATAGACTGGGCAGATCTGGATAAGGAGTTTGTATATTTCTCAATGACTATCTTCATTTTGAAAAAATTGTATTTGAAGATTACGGCTTGTTATGCAATGTTCTGTGCATTGAAGTTTTTCTTTCAGCTTCCACTAGAAGAAGATTCATTGTCATTTATCGTCCCCGCATAATTCTGTTCTTACTCAAGATTAGCAACTGTTATCTACTATATTCGATTTGTCCTCTGCTGTGCCCATCAGTACAACGCTTCTCGGAGGTCTTAACCATGATGACTGGTCAGGAAACAACAAATTGTCCGGAGAAGCGGAAAACTTGGTAAGACGGCCTTCTACTGAAACAGTTCGTTTTATTCCCGCCACCAGACCATCGAATCTTAGGTGTATTGCTCTAAGAACTCCATTCGATAACAAAATTTAGTACTCTTGCGCCACTTTCCAGCTCTGATCATAACGTTGTATCTTTCCATGTGCCAATTCCCAATCGAGGCGCTTACTCCAACATTCCCACTTGAGATTTCAAAAATGCACGAAAAGAGGAAATTAGAATAGAAATTTCTTCAATAGTAAGGATATTGATGACGTTTACAAGAGGTCTTCACCAACGCCCATAATCTCATCCACCGTTATGTTCCCCCTAGTTGTAAGATTTGTGATTGGACTATCTCGTATCTCACTCATAAAAAGAACCTTCTTGAACAAAGGGAAAGGATTCACCGACAAACTTCCAGTCCCTCCAAATCCCCGTTATTCCTCCAGGTTAGCAAGAGCCTCGACTATCACCTCAAACGATTCTTGGCTAATAAAGTGAAAAGAATGGCATATGATGGGAACATGAGATGTCTTTTAAGACATTCATCTGTTGTTGGACTTAGAGCTGCAATTCTGCATGCCTGGAACGGCCCCACCCTCTGAACACTACGAAACCATGTCGTGTCGATACCAACTCGAGCTGTTGATGCAGCCATGAATTGTGGAGGACAAATTGTTTACCAATTCTCACAGGTTGTTTCATATCTACTTAAAGCTATTTTTTAGGTGACACTATACTTTCTGGACAGCTAAAAGGTGAGTGCCTTCACACATTCCTTTCTCATTCGTTTCATTTCTGGCAGATTTCGCCGAAACCAATAACTCCCATGTTTCTTGCCGTGCTGAATTCCCTAGTACAATTTTCTTTTCGATTGCTGCCGATTAACTTTCATAGAATATGTAATTTTAGGGTGGCTCTATAATTTCTGGGAGCAGTGTATTTATAGATGAAGATCGTGAGTAGGTAGAGCGCTCTCCCTTCCTATATAGTTCAGCCCATATCAATTCGTTATTCGCCACACATTCCAACGCACAATTGGCCAGCCGCTAAACGAATCAGTATTGTGTTCTTCTCGGGAAAGTCTCGTCATCTCCATAGAGGAAATTCTTGGATGATCTAATCGAGATCCGAACCTTGCATCAAATCAGAGCGCACAACTTTTTCCGACTGCACTATCTGCTACACACGGCATCAGACCACCTCGCGTTTCTATTCCTCCGACTGTAATCGAGCAGTGCAAATACGCTTCCATACGACATAAATTCTGCACCTCCCTCGTGTAATCGCCTAGACCGCGTCCCATTCTAAGCAGATGAAAAATGTGCATTAAGTGATATGAATGCAGGAAAGTTTATTGTTCAGTGCATGATTAGCTACATAATCCACACGTCTTCGCGCACTTGTTCCACCTGTCCTTGTCAGAAAACGCGATTGAAGACTTATCGCAAATTGTGCTCTTGATCGTTGTACATCTGTAAGCATGAAACGTATGAATGCTTTCCATGATAATAATTCGCCTGTTATTCATTGCCTTCTAGGGAAGTGCTTACAATGGGCCCATCGTATCCTTGCAACGGAAACCAGGTGGAGTGCTGAATGTGTAACCGGCGGCCTGTGTAACTGCCGGCTTTGGTTTTGGTCCTGGCTTCCCGTCAGTCACTGAATATGCGCACGAATACAGTCAAGAAGGAGCTGTGCAGAAATTAATGCTGCAATGTTACCGTAACGATATTGCAGCTTTATTACGGTCTTCCCCGATCGGCTGAACGTCATGATTGGAACTCGGTTGGTCTTTGATACAACAGAGAGATCTTCGTCTTCATCGGCGCAGAATCTGCACAAAGCCTTTGTTATTTCTCCATAATTCAACATGTGTTGGAACTGATTCCCTAGCCAATAGGAAGGGCAGTAGCGGTGCTTCACGCAGCTATACAGGATGACGTTTGCGGTCACATTACCTGTAGCCAGTGCTCCTCTGGTCCTCCTGTGCCTTGATTTCGACACCTCCGAACGGGCAGCCCCCACTGGCGTATGTTCCGCTAATGCCATCGATTCTCACTTCGATTTGAGTGTTCTTGGGCGACTGCAACCAATTGTTGCACGAACTTCAAGAACATCGTTGCTCAATGCCTCTACCGTGCCAAGCTTACTTCAATCCAATAGTAACAGAGCTCGAAGTCGGCTTCCTCAGGCTTCCTCTCGTAGCCAATTTCGCTGACGAGATCTTGGTACGAAGTACTCGCTTGTAATGTAGCTCCACACTTTGGCGACTCGGGCTGAATTCGAATTAATTCACTTTTCTTATTTGATCCAGCCCAGCTATTTTGTGAAAAAGCACTGGTCAGGTCACTAACCCTCTTGTCGCAGAGAGTGCCCGCATAACCGTTAGGACACAGGCACCTTGTGCAATCGCGAGGATGTGGAATACCTCCATTTTCACACTTCGCTGTCTGTGGATCTTTTTCACATTTGTCTGAAAATTCAAGAGCTGTTAGAACAACAACGGACGTCCTATAGGAATTCGATTGCCAGTGAGTACCTAAGCAGCCGTAGTGCTTATTTAGCATCCAAAGATCATAGAAAGCAATAAATCGGGACCCGAGAGTCTCCAAATACTTTTCATCCATTGGCACCAGTGTTGGTTTATTATTGTAGGATGCACTGAAGTAAGGTGCATTACAAGATCTGGAAAGTCGTTAGGAATGAACACGATTAGACGAACCTATAGGCACTGTAATGCATGATGCTGCCGCAGTCGTAGCCTAGACCATAGTTTTCATTTGTGTTTGTTGTCTGCTTGGTGAACTGGTCGCGCCATTGAGCCTGTTACAGAAAACTCTGAAAGCGTAGTTAACACGAAACCTCTATTTTGATACCTTGATGTTTACGTAGTTCACAGTAACGTATTGGTCGCGGTCATGTCTCGACATGGTATGGTAGAACCCGAGAGCATGACCAAGTTCGTGCGCCGCCGTACCAACGCTCTCACAACCTTCACCAAGCGACAAGTCCTGCTGCTTGCCTAGCCTACCAACGTACGACCAGCACCCGTTCTCGACAAATACTCGAATCTTGGACGTCGCTGAAAGAAACGTATCTGCATCGACTTTATACACCACGTGTGCGAGTGCGCTAACTGTTTCTTTCTCCAGGTGAAAATAAGCAACTGCCTGCTACTTCACTGAAACACATTCTTCTACACTCCAATCTATACCTGTGCGATCTTCTTTGAAATCGATGCAAGTATCCTTCTGCCAAAGTTCCACTGCTTTCTTGAAAGCTGTCCTGACCTTTGGTGCTTAAATGGGGGATGTAGAATGACGTTTTTCAAAATCGATGACATTGCTGTTATTGATAAGGACTTACTTGCATTTGGATCAAAGAAGTAGCTCACTCCATTCGCCCACGTCGTGTTAGGGTAATGGCGATCTTTGAATGCTTGCCGTTTTCTTCGAGCCTCTCCTGATACCTCTTCTTCGATATCCGCGACGATTTCGTCAGCTTGCTCCCTAAAGTCCTTCGTTACGTGCTGACAGGAGCGAGGATCACAAGTGCTCTCTGAAAGATTCTACTGGCAAATCTAAAGAGTTTTGACGCACGACGTAAGCACGATGTCACTTTGGAAAAGCAGCTCTCCGACTTCGCTGTTCTGATTGATCTCATCAATGGAGTCTCCAATCGCATGCACGCGGTCACGTTTAATTGGCCTGAGTCTCTAAAAACCAACACAGTACTACAACCAACACAGTCTTCTAGTGCGCACTTAAACGGCTTAAGCGTTCGCTGCACTGCGCTTCTGTCATAAGGGCCTCATCCTACCGCTAATCTTTCTTTCAGTGAGGCCATCATTTTCGGCGACAGCTCAAGTGTCTTCTTCACTTTTTCTTTCATCATGTCCAATTTTTCACGAATTTGCAGGAGCCGAGTTGCATTCAGAACCTGAAAATGCTCCTTAATGTTTTAGACTTGAGTAGTCCTGCTAGCCAAACCTTCTTGAACCCAGTTATTGTTGCGTTTTTCAGTTTTTCGCCAAGCTTTCCTTCACCGCCGAAGAAATCCTTGACTTTCCCACCGAGACCGGTGAGAATACCTCCGCTGACGCACACCGCCAACAGAAGAGTGAGGAAGATAATCCTCATCCTGAAATATTCCTTTACGGTCCCTCACAGCAGAAAGGCAGAGCTCTTGAAGATGACGAGTCTCGATTATAGGGAGGATTGAGTGAACAGCGGAATGTGAGCTGTGATCGAGTGACGATAAATCATCGGTTCTTCTTTTATAGCAGAGGAGTTGTGCGTGTATTTGTACAGTTGATGTCTCCCTCGCATGACATATCTTCTTTTTAAGCATTGCAAACTATCGAGAGGATTGTACATCACCGCAGTTGGCTAGAAAGCAATCAATCACTTTCCTTACATACTTTAAAATGTGGTCAACTGTTCTAATCCAAATAAGAGTTCCTATCGTTTTATAGTATAGTTTTATAGTAATGGGAATGGCGGACTATTGACTAGGGTTACCGTAATCCTTCACGCAAAATATGCGTTCCTGTTGCAATCACGGAGGGAGAGTGCTCGACGCCTAACACTGTCGTCTTGATGTGTGTTGCAAGCAAAATCCACATCAGAAGAGAATCCGACATGGCGTTACAACCCAAGGGTAAGGACCTGCTCATAGTCTGTGAGAAGAACATGAAGCTCTTGGTTTCAGTAATCAGTTTCTGACTATTTTACCCCATTGCACCAGATCTTGTGTTCCGCACGTGCGTCTTTTGCAAAAAAACGGTGGGCGGGGTCTCTAGAAGGCGAAGGTCAGTACTTTTAATCCATTGGATTTTCTTCGCTTGTCAGGTTGAGAACTCCATATTAGAACGCAAAAGGGAAGTATAATAATTTCGTGCTGTTCTTCATTCCAGAAATGTGTCGTCGTTGTTTGTCTCACGTTCAGTGGTACTGGAATGTTTTACGGCCACTAGCTAACCAGATTCTGAAGTCATGTTCTGGCGCGCCGCCAACATAGATTCGAATGGGCGCATGTAAAAAATAACTTGCATTGCACAGGTGTCTCTAGGTAAGATCGATATTTGTTTCTAAATGTGGATTTTGGTATGAGAGGGTACAAAAATCCGCCATATCTCGCGAATAGTTCTCGAGTGGGATTATTCCGACTCTTTTCAATTGCCACAATATCTTCTTTCTTACACGGCAAAATCACTGTTGTACCATTTATTGTAAAAGTGGTATGACGTAGACTTTGCATTTACACATCGATTATCTTATAAGCTTTCTCTATACCGCATGTTTTGAAAATTTTGGTGCGCACATAAACCGTCCTACAAATATGTTTGTAATGGTCGAAAACGTCTAAGTGTTTATCTATGGAAAATCAAAATCATGACTGTGGTCAACTGTAGACAAGACGGTATCGTGAATGATAGATGATAAAGGAGAAGAAAAGAAAATACCACACACCCGCTGCTGGATGGAATCATAGAAACCGGAAATCGCTTTTGTTACTGAGTCGTGGTTAAGTAGAAAATTCTTAAATTCCACATTATGCTTGGACATTCATGCACTGTGATTCGGAAGGATAGACTGGGCAGATCTGGATAAGGAGTTTGTATATTTCTCAATGACTATCTTCATTTTGAAAAAATTGTATTTGAAGATTACGGCTTGTTATGCAATGTTCTGTGCATTGAAGTTTTTCTTTCAGCTTCCACTAGAAGAAGATTCATTGTCATTTATCGTCCCCGCATAATTCTGTTCTTACTCAAGATTAGCAACTGTTATCTACTATATTCGATTTGTCCTCTGCTGTGCCCATCAGTACAACGCTTCTCGGAGGTCTTAACCATGATGACTGGTCAGGAAACAACAAATTGTCCGGAGAAGCGGAAAACTTGGTAAGACGGCCTTCTACTGAAACAGTTCGTTTTATTCCCGCCACCAGACCATCGAATCTTAGGTGTATTGCTCTAAGAACTCCATTCGATAACAAAATTTAGTACTCTTGCGCCACTTTCCAGCTCTGATCATAACGTTGTATCTTTCCATGTGCCAATTCTCAATCGAGGCGCTTACTCCACCATTCCCACTTGAGATTTCAAAAATGCACGAAAAGAGGAAATTAGAATAAGCTGTTCAATTAGATTGGCTCGACAATTTCTTCAATAGTAAGGATATTGATGACGTTTATAAGAGGTCTTCACCAACGCCCATAATCTCATCCACCGTTATGTTCCCCCTAGTTGTAAGATTTGTGATGGGACTATCTCGTATCTCACTCATAAAAAGAACCTTCTTGAAAAAAGGGAAAGGATTCACCGACAAACTTCCAGTCCCTCCAAATCCCCGTTATTCCTCCAGGTTAGCAAGAGCCTCGACTATCACCTCAAACGATTCTTGGCTAATAAAGTGAAAAGATGGCATATGATGGGAACATGAGATGTCTTTTAAGACATTCATCTGTTGTTGGACTTAGAGCTGCAATTCTGCATGCCTGGAACGGCCCCACCCTCTGAACACTACGAAACCATGTCGTGTCGATACCAACTCGAGCTGTTGATGCAGCCATGAATTGTGGAGGACAAATTGTTTACCAATTCTCACAGGTTGTTTCATATCTACTTAAAGCTATTTTTTAGGTGACACTATACTTTCTGGACAGCTAAAAGGTGAGTGCCTTCACACATTCCTCTCTCATTCGTTTCATTTCTGGCAGATTTCGCCGAAACCAATAACTCCCATGTTTCTTGCCGTGCTGAATTCCCTAGTACAATTTTCTTTTCGATCGCTGCCGATTAACTTTCATAGAATATGTAATTTTAGGGTGGCTCTATAATTTCTGGGAGCAGTGTATTTATAGATGAAGATCGTGAGTAGGTAGAGCGCTCTCCCTTCCTATATAGTTCAGCCCATATCAATTCGTTATTCGCCACACATTCCAACGCACAATTGGCCAGCCGCTAAACGAATCAGTATTGTGTTCTTCTCGGGAAAGTCTCGTCATCTCCATAGAGGAAATTCTTGGATGATCTAATCGAGATCCGAACCTTGCATCAAATCAGAGCGCACAACTTTTTCCGACTGCACTATCTGCTACACACGGCATCAGACCACCTCGCGTTTCTATTCCTCCGACTGTAATCGAGCAGTGCAAATACGCTTCCATACGACATAAATTCTGCACCTCCCTCGTGTAATCGCCTAGACCGCGTCCCATTCTAAGCAGATGAAAAATGTGCATTAAGTGATATGAATGCAGGAAAGTTTATTGTTCAGTGCATGATTAGCTACATAATCCACACGTCTTCGCGCACTTGTTCCACCTGTCCTTGTCAGAAAACGCGATTGAAGACTTATCGCAAATTGTGCTCTTGATCGTTGTACATCTGTAAGCATGAAACGTATGAATGCTTTCCATGATAATAATTCGCCTGTTATTCATTGCCTTCTAGGGAAGTGCTTACAATGGGCCCATCGTATCCTTGCAACGGAAACCAGGTGGAGTGCTGAATGTGTAACCGGCGGCCTGTGTAACTGCCGGCTTTGGTTTTGGTCCTGGCTTCCCGTCAGTCACTGAATATGCGCACGAATACAGTCAAGAAGGAGCTGTGCAGAAATTAATGCTGCAATGTTACCGTAACGATATTGCAGCTTTATTACGGTCTTCCCCGATCGGCTGAACGTCATGATTGGAACTCGGTTGGTCTTTGATACAACAGAGAGATCTTCGTCTTCATCGGCGCAGAATCTGCACAAAGCCTTTGTTATTTCTCCATAATTCAACATGTGTTGGAACTGATTCCCTAGCCAATAGGAAGGGCAGTAGCGGTGCTTCACGCAGCTATACAGGATGACGTTTGCGGTCACATTACCTGTAGCCAGTGCTCCTCTGGTCCTCCTGTGCCTTGATTTCGACACCTCCGAACGGGCAGCCCCCACTGGCGTATGTTCCGCTAATGCCATCGATTCTCACTTCGATTTGAGTGTTCTTGGGCGACTGCAACCAATTGTTGCACGAACTTCAAGAACATCGTTGCTCAATGCCTCTACCGTGCCAAGCTTACTTCAATCCAATAGTAACAGAGCTCGAAGTCGGCTTCCTCAGGCTTCCTCTCGTAGCCAATTTCGCTGACGAGATCTTGGTACGAAGTACTCGCTTGTAATGTAGCTCCACACTTTGGCGACTCGGGCTGAATTCGAATTAATTCACTTTTCTTATTTGATCCAGCCCAGCTATTTTGTGAAAAAGCACTGGTCAGGTCACTAACCCTCTTGTCGCAGAGAGTGCCCGCATAACCGTTAGGACACAGGCACCTTGTGCAATCGCGAGGATGTGGAATACCTCCATTTTCACACTTCGCTGTCTGTGGATCTTTTTCACATTTGTCTGAAAATTCAAGAGCTGTTAGAACAACAACGGACGTCCTATAGGAATTTGATTGCCAGTGAGTACCTAAGCAGCCGTAGTGCTTATTTAGCATCCAAAGATCATAGAAAGCAATAAATCGGGACCCGAGAGTCTCCAAATACTTTTCATCCATTGGCACCAGTGTTGGTTTATTATTGTAGGATGCACTGAAGTAAGGTGCATTACAAGATCTGGAAAGTCGTTAGGAATGAACACGATTAGACGAACCTATAGGCACTGTAATGCATGATGCTGCCGCAGTCGTAGCCTAGACCATAGTTTTCATTTGTGTTTGTTGTCTGCTTGGTGAACTGGTCGCGCCATTGAGCCTGTTACAGAAAACTCTGAAAGCGTAGTTAACACGAAACCTCTATTTTGATACCTTGATGTTTACGTAGTTCACAGTAACGTATTGGTCGCGGTCATGTCTCGACATGGTATGGTAGAACCCGAGAGCATGACCAAGTTCGTGCGCCGCCGTACCAACGCTCTCACAACCTTCACCAAGCGACAAGTCCTGCTGCTTGCCTAGCCTACCAACGTACGACCAGCACCCGTTCTCGACAAATACTCGAATCTTGGACGTCGCTGAAAGAAACGTATCTGCATCGACTTTATACACCACGTGTGCGAGTGCGCTGTTTCTTTCTCCAGGTGAAAATAAGCAACTGCCTGCTACTTCACCGAAACACATTCTTCTACACTCCAATCTATACCTGTGCGATCTTCTTTGAAATCGATGCAAGTATCCTTCTGCCAAAGTTCCACTGCTTTCTTGAAAGCTGTCCTGACCTTTGGTGCTTAAATGGGGGATGTAGAATGACGTTTTTCAAAATCGATGACATTGCTGTTATTGATAAGGACTTACTTGCATTTGGATCAAAGAAGTAGCTCACTCCATTCGCCCACGTCGTGTTAGGGTAATGGCGATCTTTGAATGCTTGCCGTTTTCTTCGAGCCTCTCCTGATACCTCTTCTTCGATATCCGCGACGATTTCGTCAGCTTGCTCCCTAAAGTCCTTCGTTACGTGCTGACAGGAGCGAGGATCACAAGTGCTCTCTGAAAGATTCTACTGGCAAATCTAAAGAGTTTTGACGCACGACGTAAGCACGATGTCACTTTGGAAAAGCAGCTCTCCGACTTCGCTGTTCTGATTGATCTCATCAATGGAGTCTCCAATCGCATGCACGCGGTCACGTTTAATTGGCCTGAGTCTCTAAAAACCAACACAGTACTACAACCAACACAGTCTTCTAGTGCGCACTTAAACGGCTTAAGCGTTCGCTGCACTGCGCTTCTGTCATAAGGGCCTCATCCTACCGCTAATCTTTCTTTCAGTGAGGCCATCATTTTCGGCGACAGCTCAAGTGTCTTCTTCACTTTTTCTTTCATCATGTCCAATTTTTCACGAATTTGCAGGAGCCGAGTTGCATTCAGAACCTGAAAATGCTCCTTAATGTTTTAGACTTGAGTAGTCCTGCTAGCCAAACCTTCTTGAACCCAGTTATTGTTGCGTTTTTCAGTTTTTCGCCAAGCTTTCCTTCACCGCCGAAGAAATCCTTGACTTTCCCACCGAGACCGGTGAGAATACCTCCGCTGACGCACACCGCCAACAGAAGAGTGAGGAAGATAATCCTCATCCTGAAATATTCCTTTACGGTCCCTCACAGCAGAAAGGCAGAGCTCTTGAAGATGACGAGTCTCGATTATAGGGAGGATTGAGTGAACAGCGGAATGTGAGCTGTGATCGAGTGACGATAAATCATCGGTTCTTCTTTTATAGCAGAGGAGTTGTGCGTGTATTTGTACAGTTGATGTCTCCCTCGCATGACATATCTTCTTTTTAAGCATTGCAAACTATCGAGAGGATTGTACATCACCGCAGTTGGCTAGAAAGCAATCAATCACTTTCCTTACATACTTTAAAATGTGGTCAACTGTTCTAATCCAAATAAGAGTTCCTATCGTTTTATAGTATAGTTTTATAGTAATGGGAATGGCGGACTATTGACTAGGGTTACCGTAATCCTTCACGCAAAATATGCGTTCCTGTTGCAATCACGGAGGGAGAGTGCTCGACGCCTAACACTGTCGTCTTGATGTGTGTTGCAAGCAAAATCCACATCAGAAGAGAATCCGACATGGCGTTACAACCCAAGGGTAAGGACCTGCTCATAGTCTGTGAGAAGAACATGAAGCTCTTGGTTTCAGTAATCAGTTTCTGACTATTTTACCCCATTGCACCAGATCTTGTGTTCCGCACGTGCGTCTTTTGCAAAAAAACGGTGGGCGGGGTCTCTAGAAGGCGAAGGTCAGTACTTTTAATCCATTGGATTTTCTTCGCTTGTCAGGTTGAGAACTCCATATTAGAACGCAAAAGGGAAGTATAATAATTTCGTGCTGTTCTTCATTCCAGAAATGTGTCGTCGTTGTTTGTCTCACGTTCAGTGGTACTGGAATGTTTTACGGCCACTAGCTAACCAGATTCTGAAGTCATGTTCTGGCGCGCCGCCAACATAGATTCGAATGGGCGCATGTGAAAAATAACTTGCATTGCACAGGTGTCTCTAGGTAAGATCGATATTTGTTTCTAAATGTGGATTTTGGTATGAGAGGGTACAAAAATCCGCCATATCTCGCGAATAGTTCTCGAGTGGGATTATTCCGACTCTTTTCAATTGCCACAATATCTTCTTTCTTACACGGCAAAATCACTGTTGTACCATTTATTGTAAAAGTGGTATGACGTAGACTTTGCATTTACACATCGATTATCTTATAAGCCTTCTCTATACCGCATGTTTTGAAAATTTTGGTGCGCACATAAACCGTCCTACAAATATGTTTGTAATGGTCGAAAACGTCTAAGTGTTTATCTATGGAAAATCAAAATCATGACTGTGGTCAACTGTAGACAAGACGGTATCGTGAATGATAGATGATAAAGGAGAAGAAAAGAAAATACCACACATCCGCTGCTGGATGGAATCATAGAAACCGGAAATCGCTTTTGTTACTGAGTCGTGGTTAAGTAGAAAATTCTTAAATTCCACATTATGCTTGGACATTCATGCACTGTGATTCGGAAGGATAGACTGGGCAGATCTGGATAAGGAGTTTGTATATTTCTCAATGACTATCTTCATTTTGAAAAAATTGTATTTGAAGATTACGGCTTGTTATGCAATGTTCTGTGCATTGAAGTTTTTCTTTCAGCTTCCACTAGAAGAAGATTCATTGTCATTTATCGTCCCCGCATAATTCTGTTCTTACTCAAGATTAGCAACTGTTATCTACTATATTCGATTTGTCCTCTGCTGTGCCCATCAGTACAACGCTTCTCGGAGGTCTTAACCATGATGACTGGTCAGGAAACAACAAATTGTCCGGAGAAGCGGAAAACTTGGTAAGACGGCCTTCTACTGAAACAGTTCGTTTTATTCCCGCCACCAGACCATCGAATCTTAGGTGTATTGCTCTAAGAACTCCATTCGATAACAAAATTTAGTACTCTTGCGCCACTTTCCAGCTCTGATCATAACGTTGTATCTTTCCATGTGCCAATTCCCAATCGAGGCGCTTACTCCAACATTCCCACTTGAGATTTCAAAAATGCACGAAAAGAGGAAATTAGAATAGAAATTTCTTCAATAGTAAGGATATTGATGACGTTTACAAGAGGTCTTCACCAACGCCCATAATCTCATCCACCGTTATGTTCCCCCTAGTTGTAAGATTTGTGATTGGACTATCTCGTATCTCACTCATAAAAAGAACCTTCTTGAACAAAGGGAAAGGATTCACCGACAAACTTCCAGTCCCTCCAAATCCCCGTTATTCCTCCAGGTTAGCAAGAGCCTCGACTATCACCTCAAACGATTCTTGGCTAATAAAGTGAAAAGAATGGCATATGATGGGAACATGAGATGTCTTTTAAGACATTCATCTGTTGTTGGACTTAGAGCTGCAATTCTGCATGCCTGGAACGGCCCCACCCTCTGAACACTACGAAACCATGTCGTGTCGATACCAACTCGAGCTGTTGATGCAGCCATGAATTGTGGAGGACAAATTGTTTACCAATTCTCACAGGTTGTTTCATATCTACTTAAAGCTATTTTTTAGGTGACACTATACTTTCTGGACAGCTAAAAGGTGAGTGCCTTCACACATTCCTTTCTCATTCGTTTCATTTCTGGCAGATTTCGCCGAAACCAATAACTCCCATGTTTCTTGCCGTGCTGAATTCCCTAGTACAATTTTCTTTTCGATTGCTGCCGATTAACTTTCATAGAATATGTAATTTTAGGGTGGCTCTATAATTTCTGGGAGCAGTGTATTTATAGATGAAGATCGTGAGTAGGTAGAGCGCTCTCCCTTCCTATATAGTTCAGCCCATATCAATTCGTTATTCGCCACACATTCCAACGCACAATTGGCCAGCCGCTAAACGAATCAGTATTGTGTTCTTCTCGGGAAAGTCTCGTCATCTCCATAGAGGAAATTCTTGGATGATCTAATCGAGATCCGAACCTTGCATCAAATCAGAGCGCACAACTTTTTCCGACTGCACTATCTGCTACACACGGCATCAGACCACCTCGCGTTTCTATTCCTCCGACTGTAATCGAGCAGTGCAAATACGCTTCCATACGACATAAATTCTGCACCTCCCTCGTGTAATCGCCTAGACCGCGTCCCATTCTAAGCAGATGAAAAATGTGCATTAAGTGATATGAATGCAGGAAAGTTTATTGTTCAGTGCATGATTAGCTACATAATCCACACGTCTTCGCGCACTTGTTCCACCTGTCCTTGTCAGAAAACGCGATTGAAGACTTATCGCAAATTGTGCTCTTGATCGTTGTACATCTGTAAGCATGAAACGTATGAATGCTTTCCATGATAATAATTCGCCTGTTATTCATTGCCTTCTAGGGAAGTGCTTACAATGGGCCCATCGTATCCTTGCAACGGAAACCAGGTGGAGTGCTGAATGTGTAACCGGCGGCCTGTGTAACTGCCGGCTTTGGTTTTGGTCCTGGCTTCCCGTCAGTCACTGAATATGCGCACGAATACAGTCAAGAAGGAGCTGTGCAGAAATTAATGCTGCAATGTTACCGTAACGATATTGCAGCTTTATTACGGTCTTCCCCGATCGGCTGAACGTCATGATTGGAACTCGGTTGGTCTTTGATACAACAGAGAGATCTTCGTCTTCATCGGCGCAGAATCTGCACAAAGCCTTTGTTATTTCTCCATAATTCAACATGTGTTGGAACTGATTCCCTAGCCAATAGGAAGGGCAGTAGCGGTGCTTCACGCAGCTATACAGGATGACGTTTGCGGTCACATTACCTGTAGCCAGTGCTCCTCTGGTCCTCCTGTGCCTTGATTTCGACACCTCCGAACGGGCAGCCCCCACTGGCGTATGTTCCGCTAATGCCATCGATTCTCACTTCGATTTGAGTGTTCTTGGGCGACTGCAACCAATTGTTGCACGAACTTCAAGAACATCGTTGCTCAATGCCTCTACCGTGCCAAGCTTACTTCAATCCAATAGTAACAGAGCTCGAAGTCGGCTTCCTCAGGCTTCCTCTCGTAGCCAATTTCGCTGACGAGATCTTGGTACGAAGTACTCGCTTGTAATGTAGCTCCACACTTTGGCGACTCGGGCTGAATTCGAATTAATTCACTTTTCTTATTTGATCCAGCCCAGCTATTTTGTGAAAAAGCACTGGTCAGGTCACTAACCCTCTTGTCGCAGAGAGTGCCCGCATAACCGTTAGGACACAGGCACCTTGTGCAATCGCGAGGATGTGGAATACCTCCATTTTCACACTTCGCTGTCTGTGGATCTTTTTCACATTTGTCTGAAAATTCAAGAGCTGTTAGAACAACAACGGACGTCCTATAGGAATTTGATTGCCAGTGAGTACCTAAGCAGCCGTAGTGCTTATTTAGCATCCAAAGATCATAGAAAGCAATAAATCGGGACCCGAGAGTCTCCAAATACTTTTCATCCATTGGCACCAGTGTTGGTTTATTATTGTAGGATGCACTGAAGTAAGGTGCATTACAAGATCTGGAAAGTCGTTAGGAATGAACACGATTAGACGAACCTATAGGCACTGTAATGCATGATGCTGCCGCAGTCGTAGCCTAGACCATAGTTTTCATTTGTGTTTGTTGTCTGCTTGGTGAACTGGTCGCGCCATTGAGCCTGTTACAGAAAACTCTGAAAGCGTAGTTAACACGAAACCTCTATTTTGATACCTTGATGTTTACGTAGTTCACAGTAACGTATTGGTCGCGGTCATGTCTCGACATGGTATGGTAGAACCCGAGAGCATGACCAAGTTCGTGCGCCGCCGTACCAACGCTCTCACAACCTTCACCAAGCGACAAGTCCTGCTGCTTGCCTAGCCTACCAACGTACGACCAGCACCCGTTCTCGACAAATACTCGAATCTTGGACGTCGCTGAAAGAAACGTATCTGCATCGACTTTATACACCACGTGTGCGAGTGCGCTAACTGTTTCTTTCTCCAGGTGAAAATAAGCAACTGCCTGCTACTTCACTGAAACACATTCTTCTACACTCCAATCTATACCTGTGCGATCTTCTTTGAAATCGATGCAAGTATCCTTCTGCCAAAGTTCCACTGCTTTCTTGAAAGCTGTCCTGACCTTTGGTGCTTAAATGGGGGATGTAGAATGACGTTTTTCAAAATCGATGACATTGCTGTTATTGATAAGGACTTACTTGCATTTGGATCAAAGAAGTAGCTCACTCCATTCGCCCACGTCGTGTTAGGGTAATGGCGATCTTTGAATGCTTGCCGTTTTCTTCGAGCCTCTCCTGATACCTCTTCTTCGATATCCGCGACGATTTCGTCAGCTTGCTCCCTAAAGTCCTTCGTTACGTGCTGACAGGAGCGAGGATCACAAGTGCTCTCCGAAAGATTCTACTGGCAAATCTAAAGAGTTTTGACGCACGACGTAAGCACGATGTCACTTTGGAAAAGCAGCTCTCCGACTTCGCTGTTCTGATTGATCTCATCAATGGAGTCTCCAATCGCATGCACGCGGTCACGTTTAATTGGCCTGAGTCTCTAAAAACCAACACAGTACTACAACCAACACAGTCTTCTAGTGCGCACTTAAACGGCTTAAGCGTTCGCTGCACTGCGCTTCTGTCATAAGGGCCTCATCCTACCGCTAATCTTTCTTTCAGTGAGGCCATCATTTTCGGCGACAGCTCAAGTGTCTTCTTCACTTTTTCTTTCATCATGTCCAATTTTTCACGAATTTGCAGGAGCCGAGTTGCATTCAGAACCTGAAAATGCTCCTTAATGTTTTAGACTTGAGTAGTCCTGCTAGCCAAACCTTCTTGAACCCAGTTATTGTTGCGTTTTTCAGTTTTTCGCCAAGCTTTCCTTCACCGCCGAAGAAATCCTTGACTTTCCCACCGAGACCGGTGAGAATACCTCCGCTGACGCACACCGCCAACAGAAGAGTGAGGAAGATAATCCTCATCCTGAAATATTCCTTTACGGTCCCTCACAGCAGAAAGGCAGAGCTCTTGAAGATGACGAGTCTCGATTATAGGGAGGATTGAGTGAACAGCGGAATGTGAGCTGTGATCGAGTGACGATAAATCATCGGTTCTTCTTTTATAGCAGAGGAGTTGTGCGTGTATTTGTACAGTTGATGTCTCCCTCGCATGACATATCTTCTTTTTAAGCATTGCAAACTATCGAGAGGATTGTACATCACCGCAGTTGGCTAGAAAGCAATCAATCACTTTCCTTACATACTTTAAAATGTGGTCAACTGTTCTAATCCAAATAAGAGTTCCTATCGTTTTATAGTATAGTTTTATAGTAATGGGAATGGCGGACTATTGACTAGGGTTACCGTAATCCTTCACGCAAAATATGCGTTCCTGTTGCAATCACGGAGGGAGAGTGCTCGACGCCTAACACTGTCGTCTTGATGTGTGTTGCAAGCAAAATCCACATCAGAAGAGAATCCGACATGGCGTTACAACCCAAGGGTAAGGACCTGCTCATAGTCTGTGAGAAGAACATGAAGCTCTTGGTTTCAGTAATCAGTTTCTGACTATTTTACCCCATTGCACCAGATCTTGTGTTCCGCACGTGCGTCTTTTGCAAAAAAACGGTGGGCGGGGTCTCTAGAAGGCGAAGGTCAGTACTTTTAATCCATTGGATTTTCTTCGCTTGTCAGGTTGAGAACTCCATATTAGAACGCAAAAGGGAAGTATAATAATTTCGTGCTGTTCTTCATTCCAGAAATGTGTCGTCGTTGTTTGTCTCACGTTCAGTGGTACTGGAATGTTTTACGGCCACTAGCTAACCAGATTCTGAAGTCATGTTCTGGCGCGCCGCCAACATAGATTCGAATGGGCGCATGTGAAAAATAACTTGCATTGCACAGGTGTCTCTAGGTAAGATCGATATTTGTTTCTAAATGTGGATTTTGGTATGAGAGGGTACAAAAATCCGCCATATCTCGCGAATAGTTCTCGAGTGGGATTATTCCGACTCTTTCAATTGCCACAATATCTTCTTTCTTACACGGCAAAATCACTGTTGTACCATTTATTGTAAAAGTGGTATGACGTAGACTTTGCATTTACACATCGATTATCTTATAAGCCTTCTCTATACCGCATGTTTTGAAAATTTTGGTGCGCACATAAACCGTCCTACAAATATGTTTGTAATGGTCGAAAACGTCTAAGTGTTTATCTATGGAAAATCAAAATCATGACTGTGGTCAACTGTAGACAAGACGGTATCGTGAATGATAGATGATAAAGGAGAAGAAAAGAAAATACCACACATCCGCTGCTGGATGGAATCATAGAAACCGGAAATCGCTTTTGTTACTGAGTCGTGGTTAAGTAGAAAATTCTTAAATTCCACATTATGCTTGGACATTCATGCACTGTGATTCGGAAGGATAGACTGGGCAGATCTGGATAAGGAGTTTGTATATTTCTCAATGACTATCTTCATTTTGAAAAAATTGTATTTGAAGATTACGGCTTGTTATGCAATGTTCTGTGCATTGAAGTTTTTCTTTCAGCTTCCACTAGAAGAAGATTCATTGTCATTTATCGTCCCCGCATAATTCTGTTCTTACTCAAGATTAGCAACTGTTATCTACTATATTCGATTTGTCCTCTGCTGTGCCCATCAGTACAACGCTTCTCGGAGGTCTTAACCATGATGACTGGTCAGGAAACAACAAATTGTCCGGAGAAGCGGAAAACTTGGTAAGACGGCCTTCTACTGAAACAGTTCGTTTTATTCCCGCCACCAGACCATCGAATCTTAGGTGTATTGCTCTAAGAACTCCATTCGATAACAAAATTTAGTACTCTTGCGCCACTTTCCAGCTCTGATCATAACGTTGTATCTTTCCATGTGCCAATTCCCAATCGAGGCGCTTACTCCACCATTCCCACTTGAGATTTCAAAAATGCACGAAAAGAGGAAATTAGAATAGAAATTTCTTCAATAGTAAGGATATTGATGACGTTTACAAGAGGTCTTCACCAACGCCCGTAATCTCATCCACCGTTATGTTCCCCCTAGTTGTAAGATTTGTGATGGGACTATCTCGTATCTCACTCATAAAAAGAACCTTCTTGAACAAAGGGAAAGGATTCACCGACAAACTTCCAGTCCCTCCAAATCCCCGTTATTCCTCCAGGTTAGCAAGAGCCTCGACTATCACCTCAAACGATTCTTGGCTAATAAAGTGAAAAGAATGGCATATGATGGGAACATGAGATGTCTTTTAAGACATTCATCTGTTGTTGGACTTAGAGCTGCAATTCTGCATGCCTGGAACGGCCCCACCCTCTGAACACTACGAAACCATGTCGCGTCGATACCAACTCGAGCTGTTGATGCAGCCATGAATTGTGGAGGACAAATTGTTTACCAATTCTCACAGGTTGTTTCATATCTACTTAACGCTATTTTTTAGGTGACACTATACTTTCTGGACAGCTAAAAGGTGAGTGCCTTCACACATTCCTCTCTCATTCGTTTCATTTCTGGCAGATTTCGCCGAAACCAATAACTCCCATGTTTCTTGCCGTGCTGAATTCCCTAGTACAATTTTCTTTTCGATCGCTGCCGATTAACTTTCATAGAATATGTAATTTTAGGGTGGCTCTATAATTTCTGGGAGCAGTGTATTTATAGATGAAGATCGTGAGTAGGTAGAGCGCTCTCCCTTCCTATATAGTTCAGCCCATATCAATTCGTTATTCGCCACACATTCCAACGCACAATTGGCCAGCCGCTAAACGAATCAGTATTGTGTTCTTCTCGGGAAAGTCTCGTCATCTCCATAGAGGAAATTCTTGGATGATCTAATCGAGATCCGAACCTTGCATCAAATCAGAGCGCACAACTTTTTCCGACTGCACTATCTGCTACACACGGCATCAGACCACCTCGCGTTTCTATTCCTCCGACTGTAATCGAGCAGTGCAAATACGCTTCCATACGACATAAATTCTGCACCTCCCTCGTGTAATCGCCTAGACCGCGTCCCATTCTAAGCAGATGAAAAATGTGCATTAAGTGATATGAATGCAGGAAAGTTTATTGTTCAGTGCATGATTAGCTACATAATCCACACGTCTTCGCGCACTTGTTCCACCTGTCCTTGTCAGAAAACGCGATTGAAGACTTATCGCAAATTGTGCTCTTGATCGTTGTACATCTGTAAGCATGAAACGTATGAATGCTTTCCATGATAATAATTCGCCTGTTATTCATTGCCTTCTAGGGAAGTGCTTACAATGGGCCCATCGTATCCTTGCAACGGAAACCAGGTGGAGTGCTGAATGTGTAACCGGCGGCCTGTGTAACTGCCGGCTTTGGTTTTGGTCCTGGCTTCCCGTCAGTCACTGAATATGCGCACGAATACAGTCAAGAAGGAGCTGTGCAGAAATTAATGCTGCAATGTTACCGTAACGATATTGCAGCTTCATTACGGTCTTCCCCGATCGGCTGAACGTCATGATTGGAACTCGGTTGGTCTTTGATACAACAGAGAGATCTTCGTCTTCATCGGCGCAGAATCTGCACAAAGCCTTTGTTATTTCTCCATAATTCAACATGTGTTGGAACTGATTCCCTAGCCAATAGGAAGGGCAGTAGCGGTGCTTCACGCAGCTATACAGGATGACGTTTGCGGTCACATTACCTGTAGCCAGTGCTCCTCTGGTCCTCCTGTGCCTTGATTTCGACACCTCCGAACGGGCAGCCCCCACTGGCGTATGTTCCGCTAATGCCATCGATTCTCACTTCGATTTGAGTGTTCTTGGGCGACTGCAACCAATTGTTGCACGAACTTCAAGAACATCGTTGCTCAATGCCTCTACCGTGCCAAGCTTACTTCAATCCAATAGTAACAGAGCTCGAAGTCGGCTTCCTCAGGCTTCCTCTCGTAGCCAATTTCGCTGACGAGATCTTGGTACGAAGTACTCGCTTGTAATGTAGCTCCACACTTTGGCGACTCGGGCTGAATTCGAATTAATTCACTTTTCTTATTTGATCCAGCCCAGCTATTTTGTGAAAAAGCACTGGTCAGGTCACTAACCCTCTTGTCGCAGAGAGTGCCCGCATAACCGTTAGGACACAGGCACCTTGTGCAATCGCGAGGATGTGGAATACCTCCATTTTCACACTTCGCTGTCTGTGGATCTTTTTCACATTTGTCTGAAAATTCAAGAGCTGTTAGAACAACAACGGACGTCCTATAGGAATTTGATTGCCAGTGAGTACCTAAGCAGCCGTAGTGCTTATTTAGCATCCAAAGATCATAGAAAGCAATAAATCGGGACCCGAGAGTCTCCAAATACTTTTCATCCATTGGCACCAGTGTTGGTTTATTATTGTAGGATGCACTGAAGTAAGGTGCATTACAAGATCTGGAAAGTCGTTAGGAATGAACACGATTAGACGAACCTATAGGCACTGTAATGCATGATGCTGCCGCAGTCGTAGCCTAGACCATAGTTTTCATTTGTGTTTGTTGTCTGCTTGGTGAACTGGTCGCGCCATTGAGCCTGTTACAGAAAACTCTGAAAGCGTAGTTAACACGAAACCTCTATTTTGATACCTTGATGTTTACGTAGTTCACAGTAACGTATTGGTCGCGGTCATGTCTCGACATGGTATGGTAGAACCCGAGAGCATGACCAAGTTCGTGCGCCGCCGTACCAACGCTCTCACAACCTTCACCAAGCGACAAGTCCTGCTGCTTGCCTAGCCTACCAACGTACGACCAGCACCCGTTCTCGACAAATACTCGAATCTTGGACGTCGCTGAAAAAAACGTATCTGCATCGACTTTATACACCACGTGTGCGAGTGCGCTAACTGTTTCTTTCTCCAGGTGAAAATAAGCAACTGCCTGCTACTTCACTGAAACACATTCTTCTACACTCCAATCTATACCTGTGCGATCTTCTTTGAAATCGATGCAAGTATCCTTCTGCCAAAGTTCCACTGCTTTCTTGAAAGCTGTCCTGACCTTTGGTGCTTAAATGGGGGATGTAGAATGACGTTTTTCAAAATCGATGACATTGCTGTTATTGATAAGGACTTACTTGCATTTGGATCAAAGAAGTAGCTCACTCCATTCGCCCACGTCGTGTTAGGGTAATGGCGATCTTTGAATGCTTGCCGTTTTCTTCGAGCCTCTCCTGATACCTCTTCTTCGATATCCGCGACGATTTCGTCAGCTTGCTCCCTAAAGTCCTTCGTTACGTGCTGACAGGAGCGAGGATCACAAGTGCTCTCTGAAAGATTCTACTGGCAAATCTAAAGAGTTTTGACGCACGACGTAAGCACGATGTCACTTTGGAAAAGCAGCTCTCCGACTTCGCTGTTCTGATTGATCTCATCAATGGAGTCTCCAATCGCATGCACGCGGTCACGTTTAATTGGCCTGAGTCTCTAAAAACCAACACAGTACTACAACCAACACAGTCTTCTAGTGCGCACTTAAACGGCTTAAGCGTTCGCTGCACTGCGCTTCTGTCATAAGGGCCTCATCCTACCGCTAATCTTTCTTTCAGTGAGGCCATCATTTTCGGCGACAGCTCAAGTGTCTTCTTCACTTTTTCTTTCATCATGTCCAATTTTTCACGAATTTGCAGGAGCCGAGTTGCATTCAGAACCTGAAAATGCTCCTTAATGTTTTAGACTTGAGTAGTCCTGCTAGCCAAACCTTCTTGAACCCAGTTATTGTTGCGTTTTTCAGTTTTTCGCCAAGCTTTCCTTCACCGCCGAAGAAATCCTTGACTTTCCCACCGAGACCGGTGAGAATACCTCCGCTGACGCACACCGCCAACAGAAGAGTGAGGAAGATAATCCTCATCCTGAAATATTCCTTTACGGTCCCTCACAGCAGAAAGGCAGAGCTCTTGAAGATGACGAGTCTCGATTATAGGGAGGATTGAGTGAACAGCGGAATGTGAGCTGTGATCGAGTGACGATAAATCATCGGTTCTTCTTTTATAGCAGAGGAGTTGTGCGTGTATTTGTACAGTTGATGTCTCCCTCGCATGACATATCTTCTTTTTAAGCATTGCAAACTATCGAGAGGATTGTACATCACCGCAGTTGGCTAGAAAGCAATCAATCACTTTCCTTACATACTTTAAAATGTGGTCAACTGTTCTAATCCAAATAAGAGTTCCTATCGTTTTATAGTATAGTTTTATAGTAATGGGAATGGCGGACTATTGACTAGGGTTACCGTAATCCTTCACGCAAAATATGCGTTCCTGTTGCAATCACGGAGGGAGAGTGCTCGACGCCTAACACTGTCGTCTTGATGTGTGTTGCAAGCAAAATCCACATCAGAAGAGAATCCGACATGGCGTTACAACCCAAGGGTAAGGACCTGCTCATAGTCTGTGAGAAGAACATGAAGCTCTTGGTTTCAGTAATCAGTTTCTGACTATTTTACCCCATTGCACCAGATCTTGTGTTCCGCACGTGCGTCTTTTGCAAAAAAACGGTGGGCGGGGTCTCTAGAAGGCGAAGGTCAGTACTTTTAATCCATTGGATTTTCTTCGCTTGTCAGGTTGAGAACTCCATATTAGAACGCAAAAGGGAAGTATAATAATTTCGTGCTGTTCTTCATTCCAGAAATGTGTCGTCGTTGTTTGTCTCACGTTCAGTGGTACTGGAATGTTTTACGGCCACTAGCTAACCAGATTCTGAAGTCATGTTCTGGCGCGCCGCCAACATAGATTCGAATGGGCGCATGTGAAAAATAACTTGCATTGCACAGGTGTCTCTAGGTAAGATCGATATTTGTTTCTAAATGTGGATTTTGGTATGAGAGGGTACAAAAATCCGCCATATCTCGCGAATAGTTCTCGAGTGGGATTATTCCGACTCTTTTCAATTGCCACAATATCTTCTTTCTTACACGGCAAAATCACTGTTGTACCATTTATTGTAAAAGTGGTATGACGTAGACTTTGCATTTACACATCGATTATCTTATAAGCTTTCTCTATACCGCATGTTTTGAAAATTTTGGTGCGCACATAAACCGTCCTACAAATATGTTTGTAATGGTCGAAAACGTCTAAGTGTTTATCTATGGAAAATCAAAATCATGACTGTGGTCAACTGTAGACAAGACGGTATCGTGAATGATAGATGATAAAGGAGAAGAAAAGAAAATACCACACATCCGCTGCTGGATGGAATCATAGAAACCGGAAATCGCTTTTGTTACTGAGTCGTGGTTAAGTAGAAAATTCTTAAATTCCACATTATGCTTGGACATTCATGCACTGTGATTCGGAAGGATAGACTGGGCAGATCTGGATAAGGAGTTTGTATATTTCTCAATGACTATCTTCATTTTGAAAAAATTGTATTTGAAGATTACGGCTTGTTATGCAATGTTCTGTGCATTGAAGTTTTTCTTTCAGCTTCCACTAGAAGAAGATTCATTGTCATTTATCGTCCCCGCATAATTCTGTTCTTACTCAAGATTAGCAACTGTTATCTACTATATTCGATTTGTCCTCTGCTGTGCCCATCAGTACAACGCTTCTCGGAGGTCTTAACCATGATGACTGGTCAGGAAACAACAAATTGTCCGGAGAAGCGGAAAACTTGGTAAGACGGCCTTCTACTGAAACAGTTCGTTTTATTCCCGCCACCAGACCATCGAATCTTAGGTGTATTGCTCTAAGAACTCCATTCGATAACAAAATTTAGTACTCTTGCGCCACTTTCCAGCTCTGATCATAACGTTGTATCTTTCCATGTGCCAATTCCCAATCGAGGCGCTTACTCCACCATTCCCACTTGAGATTTCAAAAATGCACGAAAAGAGGAAATTAGAATAAGCTGTTCAATTAGATTGGCTCGACAATTTCTTCAATAGTAAGGATATTGATGACGTTTATAAGAGGTCTTCACCAACGCCCATAATCTCATCCACCGTTATGTTCCCCCTAGTTGTAAGATTTGTGATGGGACTATCTCGTATCTCACTCATAAAAAGAACCTTCTTGAAAAAAGGGAAAGGATTCACCGACAAACTTCCAGTCCCTCCAAATCCCCGTTATTCCTCCAGGTTAGCAAGAGCCTCGACTATCACCTCAAACGATTCTTGGCTAATAAAGTGAAAAGATGGCATATGATGGGAACATGAGATGTCTTTTAAGACATTCATCTGTTGTTGGACTTAGGCTGCAATTCTGCATGCCTGGAACGGCCCCTCACCCTCCGAACACTACGAGACCATGTCGCGTCGATGCCAACTCGAGCTGTTGATGCAGCCATGAATTGTGGAGGACAAATTGTTCACCAATTCTCACAGGTTGTTTCATATCTACTTAAAGCTATTTTTTAGGTGACACTATACTTTCTGGACAGCTAAAAGGTGAGTGCCTTCACACATTCCTCTCTCATTCGTTTCATTTCTGGCAGATTTCGCCGAAACCAATAACTCCCATGTTTCTTGCCGTGCTGAATTCCCTAGTACAATTTTCTTTTCGATCGCTGCCGATTAACTTTCATAGAATATGTAATTTTAGGGTGGCTCTATAATTTCTGGGAGCAGTGTATTTATAGATGAAGATCGTGAGTAGGTAGAGCGCTCTCCCTTCCTATATAGTTCAGCCCATATCAATTCGTTATTCGCCACACATTCCAACGCACAATTGGCCAGCCGCTAAACGAATCAGTATTGTGTTCTTCTCGGGAAAGTCTCGTCATCTCCATAGAGGAAATTCTTGGATGATCTAATCGAGATCCGAACCTTGCATCAAATCAGAGCGCACAACTTTTTCCGACTGCACTATCTGCTACACACGGCATCAGACCACCTCGCGTTTCTATTCCTCCGACTGTAATCGAGCAGTGCAAATACGCTTCCATACGACATAAATTCTGCACCTCCCTCGTGTAATCGCCTAGACCGCGTCCCATTCTAAGCAGATGAAAAATGTGCATTAAGTGATATGAATGCAGGAAAGTTTATTGTTCAGTGCATGATTAGCTACATAATCCACACGTCTTCGCGCACTTGTTCCACCTGTCCTTGTCAGAAAACGCGATTGAAGACTTATCGCAAATTGTGCTCTTGATCGTTGTACATCTGTAAGCATGAAACGTATGAATGCTTTCCATGATAATAATTCGCCTGTTATTCATTGCCTTCTAGGGAAGTGCTTACAATGGGCCCATCGTATCCTTGCAACGGAAACCAGGTGGAGTGCTGAATGTGTAACCGGCGGCCTGTGTAACTGCCGGCTTTGGTTTTGGTCCTGGCTTCCCGTCAGTCACTGAATATGCGCACGAATACAGTCAAGAAGGAGCTGTGCAGAAATTAATGCTGCAATGTTACCGTAACGATATTGCAGCTTTATTACGGTCTTCCCCGATCGGCTGAACGTCATGATTGGAACTCGGTTGGTCTTTGATACAACAGAGAGATCTTCGTCTTCATCGGCGCAGAATCTGCACAAAGCCTTTGTTATTTCTCCATAATTCAACATGTGTTGGAACTGATTCCCTAGCCAATAGGAAGGGCAGTAGCGGTGCTTCACGCAGCTATACAGGATGACGTTTGCGGTCACATTACCTGTAGCCAGTGCTCCTCTGGTCCTCCTGTGCCTTGATTTCGACACCTCCGAACGGGCAGCCCCCACTGGCGTATGTTCCGCTAATGCCATCGATTCTCACTTCGATTTGAGTGTTCTTGGGCGACTGCAACCAATTGTTGCACGAACTTCAAGAACATCGTTGCTCAATGCCTCTACCGTGCCAAGCTTACTTCAATCCAATAGTAACAGAGCTCGAAGTCGGCTTCCTCAGGCTTCCTCTCGTAGCCAATTTCGCTGACGAGATCTTGGTACGAAGTACTCGCTTGTAATGTAGCTCCACACTTTGGCGACTCGGGCTGAATTCGAATTAATTCACTTTTCTTATTTGATCCAGCCCAGCTATTTTGTGAAAAAGCACTGGTCAGGTCACTAACCCTCTTGTCGCAGAGAGTGCCCGCATAACCGTTAGGACACAGGCACCTTGTGCAATCGCGAGGATGTGGAATACCTCCATTTTCACACTTCGCTGTCTGTGGATCTTTTTCACATTTGTCTGAAAATTCAAGAGCTGTTAGAACAACAACGGACGTCCTATAGGAATTCGATTGCCAGTGAGTACCTAAGCAGCCGTAGTGCTTATTTAGCATCCAAAGATCATAGAAAGCAATAAATCGGGACCCGAGAGTCTCCAAATACTTTTCATCCATTGGCACCAGTGTTGGTTTATTATTGTAGGATGCACTGAAGTAAGGTGCATTACAAGATCTGGAAAGTCGTTAGGAATGAACACGATTAGACGAACCTATAGGCACTGTAATGCATGATGCTGCCGCAGTCGTAGCCTAGACCATAGTTTTCATTTGTGTTTGTTGTCTGCTTGGTGAACTGGTCGCGCCATTGAGCCTGTTACAGAAAACTCTGAAAGCGTAGTTAACACGAAACCTCTATTTTGATACCTTGATGTTTACGTAGTTCACAGTAACGTATTGGTCGCGGTCATGTCTCGACATGGTATGGTAGAACCCGAGAGCATGACCAAGTTCGTGCGCCGCCGTACCAACGCTCTCACAACCTTCACCAAGCGACAAGTCCTGCTGCTTGCCTAGCCTACCAACGTACGACCAGCACCCGTTCTCGACAAATACTCGAATCTTGGACGTCGCTGAAAGAAACGTATCTGCATCGACTTTATACACCACGTGTGCGAGTGCGCTAACTGTTTCTTTCTCCAGGTGAAAATAAGCAACTGCCTGCTACTTCACTGAAACACATTCTTCTACACTCCAATCTATACCTGTGCGATCTTCTTTGAAATCGATGCAAGTATCCTTCTGCCAAAGTTCCACTGCTTTCTTGAAAGCTGTCCTGACCTTTGGTGCTTAAATGGGGGATGTAGAATGACGTTTTTCAAAATCGATGACATTGCTGTTATTGATAAGGACTTACTTGCATTTGGATCAAAGAAGTAGCTCACTCCATTCGCCCACGTCGTGTTAGGGTAATGGCGATCTTTGAATGCTTGCCGTTTTCTTCGAGCCTCTCCTGATACCTCTTCTTCGATATCCGCGACGATTTCGTCAGCTTGCTCCCTAAAGTCCTTCGTTACGTGCTGACAGGAGCGAGGATCACAAGTGCTCTCTGAAAGATTCTACTGGCAAATCTAAAGAGTTTTGACGCACGACGTAAGCACGATGTCACTTTGGAAAAGCAGCTCTCCGACTTCGCTGTTCTGATTGATCTCATCAATGGAGTCTCCAATCGCATGCACGCGGTCACGTTTAATTGGCCTGAGTCTCTAAAAACCAACACAGTACTACAACCAACACAGTCTTCTAGTGCGCACTTAAACGGCTTAAGCGTTCGCTGCACTGCGCTTCTGTCATAAGGGCCTCATCCTACCGCTAATCTTTCTTTCAGTGAGGCCATCATTTTCGGCGACAGCTCAAGTGTCTTCTTCACTTTTTCTTTCATCATGTCCAATTTTTCACGAATTTGCAGGAGCCGAGTTGCATTCAGAACCTGAAAATGCTCCTTAATGTTTTAGACTTGAGTAGTCCTGCTAGCCAAACCTTCTTGAACCCAGTTATTGTTGCGTTTTTCAGTTTTTCGCCAAGCTTTCCTTCACCGCCGAAGAAATCCTTGACTTTCCCACCGAGACCGGTGAGAATACCTCCGCTGACGCACACCGCCAACAGAAGAGTGAGGAAGATAATCCTCATCCTGAAATATTCCTTTACGGTCCCTCACAGCAGAAAGGCAGAGCTCTTGAAGATGACGAGTCTCGATTATAGGGAGGATTGAGTGAACAGCGGAATGTGAGCTGTGATCGAGTGACGATAAATCATCGGTTCTTCTTTTATAGCAGAGGAGTTGTGCGTGTATTTGTACAGTTGATGTCTCCCTCGCATGACATATCTTCTTTTTAAGCATTGCAAACTATCGAGAGGATTGTACATCACCGCAGTTGGCTAGAAAGCAATCAATCACTTTCCTTACATACTTTAAAATGTGGTCAACTGTTCTAATCCAAATAAGAGTTCCTATCGTTTTATAGTATAGTTTTATAGTAATGGGAATGGCGGACTATTGACTAGGGTTACCGTAATCCTTCACGCAAAATATGCGTTCCTGTTGCAATCACGGAGGGAGAGTGCTCGACGCCTAACACTGTCGTCTTGATGTGTGTTGCAAGCAAAATCCACATCAGAAGAGAATCCGACATGGCGTTACAACCCAAGGGTAAGGACCTGCTCATAGTCTGTGAGAAGAACATGAAGCTCTTGGTTTCAGTAATCAGTTTCTGACTATTTTACCCCATTGCACCAGATCTTGTGTTCCGCACGTGCGTCTTTTGCAAAAAAACGGTGGGCGGGGTCTCTAGAAGGCGAAGGTCAGTACTTTTAATCCATTGGATTTTCTTCGCTTGTCAGGTTGAGAACTCCATATTAGAACGCAAAAGGGAAGTATAATAATTTCGTGCTGTTCTTCATTCCAGAAATGTGTCGTCGTTGTTTGTCTCACGTTCAGTGGTACTGGAATGTTTTACGGCCACTAGCTAACCAGATTCTGAAGTCATGTTCTGGCGCGCCGCCAACATAGATTCGAATGGGCGCATGTGAAAAATAACTTGCATTGCACAGGTGTCTCTAGGTAAGATCGATATTTGTTTCTAAATGTGGATTTTGGTATGAGAGGGTACAAAAATCCGCCATATCTCGCGAATAGTTCTCGAGTGGGATTATTCCGACTCTTTTCAATTGCCACAATATCTTCTTTCTTACACGGCAAAATCACTGTTGTACCATTTATTGTAAAAGTGGTATGACGTAGACTTTGCATTTACACATCGATTATCTTATAAGCTTTCTCTATACCGCATGTTTTGAAAATTTTGGTGCGCACATAAACCGTCCTACAAATATGTTTGTAATGGTCGAAAACGTCTAAGTGTTTATCTATGGAAAATCAAAATCATGACTGTGGTCAACTGTAGACAAGACGGTATCGTGAATGATAGATGATAAAGGAGAAGAAAAGAAAATACCACACATCCGCTGCTGGATGGAATCATAGAAACCGGAAATCGCTTTTGTTACTGAGTCGTGGTTAAGTAGAAAATTCTTAAATTCCACATTATGCTTGGACATTCATGCACTGTGATTCGGAAGGATAGACTGGGCAGATCTGGATAAGGAGTTTGTATATTTCTCAATGACTATCTTCATTTTGAAAAAATTGTATTTGAAGATTACGGCTTGTTATGCAATGTTCTGTGCATTGAAGTTTTTCTTTCAGCTTCCACTAGAAGAAGATTCATTGTCATTTATCGTCCCCGCATAATTCTGTTCTTACTCAAGATTAGCAACTGTTATCTACTATATTCGATTTGTCCTCTGCTGTGCCCATCAGTACAACGCTTCTCGGAGGTCTTAACCATGATGACTGGTCAGGAAACAACAAATTGTCCGGAGAAGCGGAAAACTTGGTAAGACGGCCTTCTACTGAAACAGTTCGTTTTATTCCCGCCACCAGACCATCGAATCTTAGGTGTATTGCTCTAAGAACTCCATTCGATAACAAAATTTAGTACTCTTGCGCCACTTTCCAGCTCTGATCATAACGTTGTATCTTTCCATGTGCCAATTCTCAATCGAGGCGCTTACTCCACCATTCCCACTTGAGATTTCAAAAATGCACGAAAAGAGGAAATTAGAATAAGCTGTTCAATTAGATTGGCTCGACAATTTCTTCAATAGTAAGGATATTGATGACGTTTATAAGAGGTCTTCACCAACGCCCATAATCTCATCCACCGTTATGTTCCCCCTAGTTGTAAGATTTGTGATGGGACTATCTCGTATCTCACTCATAAAAAGAACCTTCTTGAAAAAAGGGAAAGGATTCACCGACAAACTTCCAGTCCCTCCAAATCCCCGTTATTCCTCCAGGTTAGCAAGAGCCTCGACTATCACCTCAAACGATTCTTGGCTAATAAAGTGAAAAGATGGCATATGATGGGAACATGAGATGTCTTTTAAGACATTCATCTGTTGTTGGACTTAGGCTGCAATTCTGCATGCCTGGAACGGCCCCTCACCCTCCGAACACTACGAGACCATGTCGCGTCGATGCCAACTCGAGCTGTTGATGCAGCCATGAATTGTGGAGGACAAATTGTTCACCAATTCTCACAGGTTGTTTCATATCTACTTAAAGCTATTTTTTAGGTGACACTATACTTTCTGGACAGCTAAAAGGTGAGTGCCTTCACACATTCCTCTCTCATTCGTTTCATTTCTGGCAGATTTCGCCGAAACCAATAACTCCCATGTTTCTTGCCGTGCTGAATTCCCTAGTACAATTTTCTTTTCGATCGCTGCCGATTAACTTTCATAGAATATGTAATTTTAGGGTGGCTCTATAATTTCTGGGAGCAGTGTATTTATAGATGAAGATCGTGAGTAGGTAGAGCGCTCTCCCTTCCTATATAGTTCAGCCCATATCAATTCGTTATTCGCCACACATTCCAACGCACAATTGGCCAGCCGCTAAACGAATCAGTATTGTGTTCTTCTCGGGAAAGTCTCGTCATCTCCATAGAGGAAATTCTTGGATGATCTAATCGAGATCCGAACCTTGCATCAAATCAGAGCGCACAACTTTTTCCGACTGCACTATCTGCTACACACGGCATCAGACCACCTCGCGTTTCTATTCCTCCGACTGTAATCGAGCAGTGCAAATACGCTTCCATACGACATAAATTCTGCACCTCCCTCGTGTAATCGCCTAGACCGCGTCCCATTCTAAGCAGATGAAAAATGTGCATTAAGTGATATGAATGCAGGAAAGTTTATTGTTCAGTGCATGATTAGCTACATAATCCACACGTCTTCGCGCACTTGTTCCACCTGTCCTTGTCAGAAAACGCGATTGAAGACTTATCGCAAATTGTGCTCTTGATCGTTGTACATCTGTAAGCATGAAACGTATGAATGCTTTCCATGATAATAATTCGCCTGTTATTCATTGCCTTCTAGGGAAGTGCTTACAATGGGCCCATCGTATCCTTGCAACGGAAACCAGGTGGAGTGCTGAATGTGTAACCGGCGGCCTGTGTAACTGCCGGCTTTGGTTTTGGTCCTGGCTTCCCGTCAGTCACTGAATATGCGCACGAATACAGTCAAGAAGGAGCTGTGCAGAAATTAATGCTGCAATGTTACCGTAACGATATTGCAGCTTTATTACGGTCTTCCCCGATCGGCTGAACGTCATGATTGGAACTCGGTTGGTCTTTGATACAACAGAGAGATCTTCGTCTTCATCGGCGCAGAATCTGCACAAAGCCTTTGTTATTTCTCCATAATTCAACATGTGTTGGAACTGATTCCCTAGCCAATAGGAAGGGCAGTAGCGGTGCTTCACGCAGCTATACAGGATGACGTTTGCGGTCACATTACCTGTAGCCAGTGCTCCTCTGGTCCTCCTGTGCCTTGATTTCGACACCTCCGAACGGGCAGCCCCCACTGGCGTATGTTCCGCTAATGCCATCGATTCTCACTTCGATTTGAGTGTTCTTGGGCGACTGCAACCAATTGTTGCACGAACTTCAAGAACATCGTTGCTCAATGCCTCTACCGTGCCAAGCTTACTTCAATCCAATAGTAACAGAGCTCGAAGTCGGCTTCCTCAGGCTTCCTCTCGTAGCCAATTTCGCTGACGAGATCTTGGTACGAAGTACTCGCTTGTAATGTAGCTCCACACTTTGGCGACTCGGGCTGAATTCGAATTAATTCACTTTTCTTATTTGATCCAGCCCAGCTATTTTGTGAAAAAGCACTGGTCAGGTCACTAACCCTCTTGTCGCAGAGAGTGCCCGCATAACCGTTAGGACACAGGCACCTTGTGCAATCGCGAGGATGTGGAATACCTCCATTTTCACACTTCGCTGTCTGTGGATCTTTTTCACATTTGTCTGAAAATTCAAGAGCTGTTAGAACAACAACGGACGTCCTATAGGAATTTGATTGCCAGTGAGTACCTAAGCAGCCGTAGTGCTTATTTAGCATCCAAAGATCATAGAAAGCAATAAATCGGGACCCGAGAGTCTCCAAATACTTTTCATCCATTGGCACCAGTGTTGGTTTATTATTGTAGGATGCACTGAAGTAAGGTGCATTACAAGATCTGGAAAGTCGTTAGGAATGAACACGATTAGACGAACCTATAGGCACTGTAATGCATGATGCTGCCGCAGTCGTAGCCTAGACCATAGTTTTCATTTGTGTTTGTTGTCTGCTTGGTGAACTGGTCGCGCCATTGAGCCTGTTACAGAAAACTCTGAAAGCGTAGTTAACACGAAACCTCTATTTTGATACCTTGATGTTTACGTAGTTCACAGTAACGTATTGGTCGCGGTCATGTCTCGACATGGTATGGTAGAACCCGAGAGCATGACCAAGTTCGTGCGCCGCCGTACCAACGCTCTCACAACCTTCACCAAGCGACAAGTCCTGCTGCTTGCCTAGCCTACCAACGTACGACCAGCACCCGTTCTCGACAAATACTCGAATCTTGGACGTCGCTGAAAGAAACGTATCTGCATCGACTTTATACACCACGTGTGCGAGTGCGCTGTTTCTTTCTCCAGGTGAAAATAAGCAACTGCCTGCTACTTCACCGAAACACATTCTTCTACACTCCAATCTATACCTGTGCGATCTTCTTTGAAATCGATGCAAGTATCCTTCTGCCAAAGTTCCACTGCTTTCTTGAAAGCTGTCCTGACCTTTGGTGCTTAAATGGGGGATGTAGAATGACGTTTTTCAAAATCGATGACATTGCTGTTATTGATAAGGACTTACTTGCATTTGGATCAAAGAAGTAGCTCACTCCATTCGCCCACGTCGTGTTAGGGTAATGGCGATCTTTGAATGCTTGCCGTTTTCTTCGAGCCTCTCCTGATACCTCTTCTTCGATATCCGCGACGATTTCGTCAGCTTGCTCCCTAAAGTCCTTCGTTACGTGCTGACAGGAGCGAGGATCACAAGTGCTCTCTGAAAGATTCTACTGGCAAATCTAAAGAGTTTTGACGCACGACGTAAGCACGATGTCACTTTGGAAAAGCAGCTCTCCGACTTCGCTGTTCTGATTGATCTCATCAATGGAGTCTCCAATCGCATGCACGCGGTCACGTTTAATTGGCCTGAGTCTCTAAAAACCAACACAGTACTACAACCAACACAGTCTTCTAGTGCGCACTTAAACGGCTTAAGCGTTCGCTGCACTGCGCTTCTGTCATAAGGGCCTCATCCTACCGCTAATCTTTCTTTCAGTGAGGCCATCATTTTCGGCGACAGCTCAAGTGTCTTCTTCACTTTTTCTTTCATCATGTCCAATTTTTCACGAATTTGCAGGAGCCGAGTTGCATTCAGAACCTGAAAATGCTCCTTAATGTTTTAGACTTGAGTAGTCCTGCTAGCCAAACCTTCTTGAACCCAGTTATTGTTGCGTTTTTCAGTTTTTCGCCAAGCTTTCCTTCACCGCCGAAGAAATCCTTGACTTTCCCACCGAGACCGGTGAGAATACCTCCGCTGACGCACACCGCCAACAGAAGAGTGAGGAAGATAATCCTCATCCTGAAATATTCCTTTACGGTCCCTCACAGCAGAAAGGCAGAGCTCTTGAAGATGACGAGTCTCGATTATAGGGAGGATTGAGTGAACAGCGGAATGTGAGCTGTGATCGAGTGACGATAAATCATCGGTTCTTCTTTTATAGCAGAGGAGTTGTGCGTGTATTTGTACAGTTGATGTCTCCCTCGCATGACATATCTTCTTTTTAAGCATTGCAAACTATCGAGAGGATTGTACATCACCGCAGTTGGCTAGAAAGCAATCAATCACTTTCCTTACATACTTTAAAATGTGGTCAACTGTTCTAATCCAAATAAGAGTTCCTATCGTTTTATAGTATAGTTTTATAGTAATGGGAATGGCGGACTATTGACTAGGGTTACCGTAATCCTTCACGCAAAATATGCGTTCCTGTTGCAATCACGGAGGGAGAGTGCTCGACGCCTAACACTGTCGTCTTGATGTGTGTTGCAAGCAAAATCCACATCAGAAGAGAATCCGACATGGCGTTACAACCCAAGGGTAAGGACCTGCTCATAGTCTGTGAGAAGAACATGAAGCTCTTGGTTTCAGTAATCAGTTTCTGACTATTTTACCCCATTGCACCAGATCTTGTGTTCCGCACGTGCGTCTTTTGCAAAAAAACGGTGGGCGGGGTCTCTAGAAGGCGAAGGTCAGTACTTTTAATCCATTGGATTTTCTTCGCTTGTCAGGTTGAGAACTCCATATTAGAACGCAAAAGGGAAGTATAATAATTTCGTGCTGTTCTTCATTCCAGAAATGTGTCGTCGTTGTTTGTCTCACGTTCAGTGGTACTGGAATGTTTTACGGCCACTAGCTAACCAGATTCTGAAGTCATGTTCTGGCGCGCCGCCAACATAGATTCGAATGGGCGCATGTGAAAAATAACTTGCATTGCACAGGTGTCTCTAGGTAAGATCGATATTTGTTTCTAAATGTGGATTTTGGTATGAGAGGGTACAAAAATCCGCCATATCTCGCGAATAGTTCTCGAGTGGGATTATTCCGACTCTTTTCAATTGCCACAATATCTTCTTTCTTACACGGCAAAATCACTGTTGTACCATTTATTGTAAAAGTGGTATGACGTAGACTTTGCATTTACACATCGATTATCTTATAAGCTTTCTCTATACCGCATGTTTTGAAAATTTTGGTGCGCACATAAACCGTCCTACAAATATGTTTGTAATGGTCGAAAACGTCTAAGTGTTTATCTATGGAAAATCAAAATCATGACTGTGGTCAACTGTAGACAAGACGGTATCGTGAATGATAGATGATAAAGGAGAAGAAAAGAAAATACCACACATCCGCTGCTGGATGGAATCATAGAAACCGGAAATCGCTTTTGTTACTGAGTCGTGGTTAAGTAGAAAATTCTTAAATTCCACATTATGCTTGGACATTCATGCACTGTGATTCGGAAGGATAGACTGGGCAGATCTGGATAAGGAGTTTGTATATTTCTCAATGACTATCTTCATTTTGAAAAAATTGTATTTGAAGATTACGGCTTGTTATGCAATGTTCTGTGCATTGAAGTTTTTCTTTCAGCTTCCACTAGAAGAAGATTCATTGTCATTTATCGTCCCCGCATAATTCTGTTCTTACTCAAGATTAGCAACTGTTATCTACTATATTCGATTTGTCCTCTGCTGTGCCCATCAGTACAACGCTTCTCGGAGGTCTTAACCATGATGACTGGTCAGGAAACAACAAATTGTCCGGAGAAGCGGAAAACTTGGTAAGACGGCCTTCTACTGAAACAGTTCGTTTTATTCCCGCCACCAGACCATCGAATCTTAGGTGTATTGCTCTAAGAACTCCATTCGATAACAAAATTTAGTACTCTTGCGCCACTTTCCAGCTCCGATCATAACGTTGTATCTTTCCATGTGCCAATTCCCAATCGAGGCGCTTACTCCACCATTCCCACTTGAGATTTCAAAAATGCACGAAAAGAGGAAATTAGAATAAGCTGTTCAATTAGATTGGCTCGACAATTTCTTCAATAGTAAGGATATTGATGACGTTTATAAGAGGTCTTCACCAACGCCCATAATCTCATCCACCGTTATGTTCCCCCTAGTTGTAAGATTTGTGATGGGACTATCTCGTATCTCACTCATAAAAAGAACCTTCTTGAAAAAAGGGAAAGGATTCACCGACAAACTTCCAGTCCCTCCAAATCCCCGTTATTCCTCCAGGTTAGCAAGAGCCTCGACTATCACCTCAAACGATTCTTGGCTAATAAAGTGAAAAGATGGCATATGATGGGAACATGAGATGTCTTTTAAGACATTCATCTGTTGTTGGACTTAGGCTGCAATTCTGCATGCCTGGAACGGCCCCTCACCCTCCGAACACTACGAGACCATGTCGCGTCGATGCCAACTCGAGCTGTTGATGCAGCCATGAATTGTGGAGGACAAATTGTTCACCAATTCTCACAGGTTGTTTCATATCTACTTAAAGCTATTTTTTAGGTGACACTATACTTTCTGGACAGCTAAAAGGTGAGTGCCTTCACACATTCCTCTCTCATTCGTTTCATTTCTGGCAGATTTCGCCGAAACCAATAACTCCCATGTTTCTTGCCGTGCTGAATTCCCTAGTACAATTTTCTTTTCGATCGCTGCCGATTAACTTTCATAGAATATGTAATTTTAGGGTGGCTCTATAATTTCTGGGAGCAGTGTATTTATAGATGAAGATCGTGAGTAGGTAGAGCGCTCTCCCTTCCTATATAGTTCAGCCCATATCAATTCGTTATTCGCCACACATTCCAACGCACAATTGGCCAGCCGCTAAACGAATCAGTATTGTGTTCTTCTCGGGAAAGTCTCGTCATCTCCATAGAGGAAATTCTTGGATGATCTAATCGAGATCCGAACCTTGCATCAAATCAGAGCGCACAACTTTTTCCGACTGCACTATCTGCTACACACGGCATCAGACCACCTCGCGTTTCTATTCCTCCGACTGTAATCGAGCAGTGCAAATACGCTTCCATACGACATAAATTCTGCACCTCCCTCGTGTAATCGCCTAGACCGCGTCCCATTCTAAGCAGATGAAAAATGTGCATTAAGTGATATGAATGCAGGAAAGTTTATTGTTCAGTGCATGATTAGCTACATAATCCACACGTCTTCGCGCACTTGTTCCACCTGTCCTTGTCAGAAAACGCGATTGAAGACTTATCGCAAATTGTGCTCTTGATCGTTGTACATCTGTAAGCATGAAACGTATGAATGCTTTCCATGATAATAATTCGCCTGTTATTCATTGCCTTCTAGGGAAGTGCTTACAATGGGCCCATCGTATCCTTGCAACGGAAACCAGGTGGAGTGCTGAATGTGTAACCGGCGGCCTGTGTAACTGCCGGCTTTGGTTTTGGTCCTGGCTTCCCGTCAGTCACTGAATATGCGCACGAATACAGTCAAGAAGGAGCTGTGCAGAAATTAATGCTGCAATGTTACCGTAACGATATTGCAGCTTTATTACGGTCTTCCCCGATCGGCTGAACGTCATGATTGGAACTCGGTTGGTCTTTGATACAACAGAGAGATCTTCGTCTTCATCGGCGCAGAATCTGCACAAAGCCTTTGTTATTTCTCCATAATTCAACATGTGTTGGAACTGATTCCCTAGCCAATAGGAAGGGCAGTAGCGGTGCTTCACGCAGCTATACAGGATGACGTTTGCGGTCACATTACCTGTAGCCAGTGCTCCTCTGGTCCTCCTGTGCCTTGATTTCGACACCTCCGAACGGGCAGCCCCCACTGGCGTATGTTCCGCTAATGCCATCGATTCTCACTTCGATTTGAGTGTTCTTGGGCGACTGCAACCAATTGTTGCACGAACTTCAAGAACATCGTTGCTCAATGCCTCTACCGTGCCAAGCTTACTTCAATCCAATAGTAACAGAGCTCGAAGTCGGCTTCCTCAGGCTTCCTCTCGTAGCCAATTTCGCTGACGAGATCTTGGTACGAAGTACTCGCTTGTAATGTAGCTCCACACTTTGGCGACTCGGGCTGAATTCGAATTAATTCACTTTTCTTATTTGATCCAGCCCAGCTATTTTGTGAAAAAGCACTGGTCAGGTCACTAACCCTCTTGTCGCAGAGAGTGCCCGCATAACCGTTAGGACACAGGCACCTTGTGCAATCGCGAGGATGTGGAATACCTCCATTTTCACACTTCGCTGTCTGTGGATCTTTTTCACATTTGTCTGAAAATTCAAGAGCTGTTAGAACAACAACGGACGTCCTATAGGAATTTGATTGCCAGTGAGTACCTAAGCAGCCGTAGTGCTTATTTAGCATCCAAAGATCATAGAAAGCAATAAATCGGGACCCGAGAGTCTCCAAATACTTTTCATCCATTGGCACCAGTGTTGGTTTATTATTGTAGGATGCACTGAAGTAAGGTGCATTACAAGATCTGGAAAGTCGTTAGGAATGAACACGATTAGACGAACCTATAGGCACTGTAATGCATGATGCTGCCGCAGTCGTAGCCTAGACCATAGTTTTCATTTGTGTTTGTTGTCTGCTTGGTGAACTGGTCGCGCCATTGAGCCTGTTACAGAAAACTCTGAAAGCGTAGTTAACACGAAACCTCTATTTTGATACCTTGATGTTTACGTAGTTCACAGTAACGTATTGGTCGCGGTCATGTCTCGACATGGTATGGTAGAACCCGAGAGCATGACCAAGTTCGTGCGCCGCCGTACCAACGCTCTCACAACCTTCACCAAGCGACAAGTCCTGCTGCTTGCCTAGCCTACCAACGTACGACCAGCACCCGTTCTCGACAAATACTCGAATCTTGGACGTCGCTGAAAGAAACGTATCTGCATCGACTTTATACACCACGTGTGCGAGTGCGCTGTTTCTTTCTCCAGGTGAAAATAAGCAACTGCCTGCTACTTCACTGAAACACATTCTTCTACACTCCAATCTATACCTGTGCGATCTTCTTTGAAATCGATGCAAGTATCCTTCTGCCAAAGTTCCACTGCTTTCTTGAAAGCTGTCCTGACCTTTGGTGCTTAAATGGGGGATGTAGAATGACGTTTTTCAAAATCGATGACATTGCTGTTATTGATAAGGACTTACTTGCATTTGGATCAAAGAAGTAGCTCACTCCATTCGCCCACGTCGTGTTAGGGTAATGGCGATCTTTGAATGCTTGCCGTTTTCTTCGAGCCTCTCCTGATACCTCTTCTTCGATATCCGCGACGATTTCGTCAGCTTGCTCCCTAAAGTCCTTCGTTACGTGCTGACAGGAGCGAGGATCACAAGTGCTCTCTGAAAGATTCTACTGGCAAATCTAAAGAGTTTTGACGCACGACGTAAGCACGATGTCACTTTGGAAAAGCAGCTCTCCGACTTCGCTGTTCTGATTGATCTCATCAATGGAGTCTCCAATCGCATGCACGCGGTCACGTTTAATTGGCCTGAGTCTCTAAAAACCAACACAGTACTACAACCAACACAGTCTTCTAGTGCGCACTTAAACGGCTTAAGCGTTCGCTGCACTGCGCTTCTGTCATAAGGGCCTCATCCTACCGCTAATCTTTCTTTCAGTGAGGCCATCATTTTCGGCGACAGCTCAAGTGTCTTCTTCACTTTTTCTTTCATCATGTCCAATTTTTCACGAATTTGCAGGAGCCGAGTTGCATTCAGAACCTGAAAATGCTCCTTAATGTTTTAGACTTGAGTAGTCCTGCTAGCCAAACCTTCTTGAACCCAGTTATTGTTGCGTTTTTCAGTTTTTCGCCAAGCTTTCCTTCACCGCCGAAGAAATCCTTGACTTTCCCACCGAGACCGGTGAGAATACCTCCGCTGACGCACACCGCCAACAGAAGAGTGAGGAAGATAATCCTCATCCTGAAATATTCCTTTACGGTCCCTCACAGCAGAAAGGCAGAGCTCTTGAAGATGACGAGTCTCGATTATAGGGAGGATTGAGTGAACAGCGGAATGTGAGCTGTGATCGAGTGACGATAAATCATCGGTTCTTCTTTTATAGCAGAGGAGTTGTGCGTGTATTTGTACAGTTGATGTCTCCCTCGCATGACATATCTTCTTTTTAAGCATTGCAAACTATCGAGAGGATTGTACATCACCGCAGTTGGCTAGAAAGCAATCAATCACTTTCCTTACATACTTTAAAATGTGGTCAACTGTTCTAATCCAAATAAGAGTTCCTATCGTTTTATAGTATAGTTTTATAGTAATGGGAATGGCGGACTATTGACTAGGGTTACCGTAATCCTTCACGCAAAATATGCGTTCCTGTTGCAATCACGGAGGGAGAGTGCTCGACGCCTAACACTGTCGTCTTGATGTGTGTTGCAAGCAAAATCCACATCAGAAGAGAATCCGACATGGCGTTACAACCCAAGGGTAAGGACCTGCTCATAGTCTGTGAGAAGAACATGAAGCTCTTGGTTTCAGTAATCAGTTTCTGACTATTTTACCCCATTGCACCAGATCTTGTGTTCCGCACGTGCGTCTTTTGCAAAAAAACGGTGGGCGGGGTCTCTAGAAGGCGAAGGTCAGTACTTTTAATCCATTGGATTTTCTTCGCTTGTCAGGTTGAGAACTCCATATTAGAACGCAAAAGGGAAGTATAATAATTTCGTGCTGTTCTTCATTCCAGAAATGTGTCGTCGTTGTTTGTCTCACCTTCAGTGGTACTGGAATGTTTTACGGCCACTAGCTAACCAGATTCTGAAGTCATGTTCTGGCGCGCCGCCAACATAGATTCGAATGGGCGCATGTGAAAAATAACTTGCATTGCACAGGTGTCTCTAGGTAAGATCGATATTTGTTTCTAAATGTGGATTTTGGTATGAGAGGGTACAAAAATCCGCCATATCTCGCGAATAGTTCTCGAGTGGGATTATTCCGACTCTTTCAATTGCCACAATATCTTCTTTCTTACACGGCAAAATCACTGTTGTACCATTTATTGTAAAAGTGGTATGACGTAGACTTTGCATTTACACATCGATTATCTTATAAGCTTTCTCTATACCGCATGTTTTGAAAATTTTGGTGCGCACATAAACCGTCCTACAAATATGTTTGTAATGGTCGAAAACGTCTAAGTGTTTATCTATGGAAAATCAAAATCATGACTGTGGTCAACTGTAGACAAGACGGTATCGTGAATGATAGATGATAAAGGAGAAGAAAAGAAAATACCACACATCCGCTGCTGGATGGAATCATAGAAACCGGAAATCGCTTTTGTTACTGAGTCGTGGTTAAGTAGAAAATTCTTAAATTCCACATTATGCTTGGACATTCATGCACTGTGATTCGGAAGGATAGACTGGGCAGATCTGGATAAGGAGTTTGTATATTTCTCAATGACTATCTTCATTTTGAAAAAATTGTATTTGAAGATTACGGCTTGTTATGCAATGTTCTGTGCATTGAAGTTTTTCTTTCAGCTTCCACTAGAAGAAGATTCATTGTCATTTATCGTCCCCGCATAATTCTGTTCTTACTCAAGATTAGCAACTGTTATCTACTATATTCGATTTGTCCTCTGCTGTGCCCATCAGTACAACGCTTCTCGGAGGTCTTAACCATGATGACTGGTCAGGAAACAACAAATTGTCCGGAGAAGCGGAAAACTTGGTAAGACGGCCTTCTACTGAAACAGTTCGTTTTATTCCCGCCACCAGACCATCGAATCTTAGGTGTATTGCTCTAAGAACTCCATTCGATAACAAAATTTAGTACTCTTGCGCCACTTTCCAGCTCTGATCATAACGTTGTATCTTTCCATGTGCCAATTCCCAATCGAGGCGCTTACTCCACCATTCCCACTTGAGATTTCAAAAATGCACGAAAAGAGGAAATTAGAATAAGCTGTTCAATTAGATTGGCTCGACAATTTCTTCAATAGTAAGGATATTGATGACGTTTATAAGAGGTCTTCACCAACGCCCATAATCTCATCCACCGTTATGTTCCCCCTAGTTGTAAGATTTGTGATGGGACTATCTCGTATCTCACTCATAAAAAGAACCTTCTTGAAAAAAGGGAAAGGATTCACCGACAAACTTCCAGTCCCTCCAAATCCCCGTTATTCCTCCAGGTTAGCAAGAGCCTCGACTATCACCTCAAACGATTCTTGGCTAATAAAGTGAAAAGATGGCATATGATGGGAACATGAGATGTCTTTTAAGACATTCATCTGTTGTTGGACTTAGAGCTGCAATTCTGCATGCCTGGAACGGCCCCTCACCCTCCGAACACTACGAGACCATGTCGCGTCGATGCCAACTCGAGCTGTTGATGCAGCCATGAATTGTGGAGGACAAATTGTTCACCAATTCTCACAGGTTGTTTCATATCTACTTAAAGCTATTTTTTAGGTGACACTATACTTTCTGGACAGCTAAAAGGTGAGTGCCTTCACACATTCCTCTCTCATTCGTTTCATTTCTGGCAGATTTCGCCGAAACCAATAACTCCCATGTTTCTTGCCGTGCTGAATTCCCTAGTACAATTTTCTTTTCGATCGCTGCCGATTAACTTTCATAGAATATGTAATTTTAGGGTGGCTCTATAATTTCTGGGAGCAGTGTATTTATAGATGAAGATCGTGAGTAGGTAGAGCGCTCTCCCTTCCTATATAGTTCAGCCCATATCAATTCGTTATTCGCCACACATTCCAACGCACAATTGGCCAGCCGCTAAACGAATCAGTATTGTGTTCTTCTCGGGAAAGTCTCGTCATCTCCATAGAGGAAATTCTTGGATGATCTAATCGAGATCCGAACCTTGCATCAAATCAGAGCGCACAACTTTTTCCGACTGCACTATCTGCTACACACGGCATCAGACCACCTCGCGTTTCTATTCCTCCGACTGTAATCGAGCAGTGCAAATACGCTTCCATACGACATAAATTCTGCACCTCCCTCGTGTAATCGCCTAGACCGCGTCCCATTCTAAGCAGATGAAAAATGTGCATTAAGTGATATGAATGCAGGAAAGTTTATTGTTCAGTGCATGATTAGCTACATAATCCACACGTCTTCGCGCACTTGTTCCACCTGTCCTTGTCAGAAAACGCGATTGAAGACTTATCGCAAATTGTGCTCTTGATCGTTGTACATCTGTAAGCATGAAACGTATGAATGCTTTCCATGATAATAATTCGCCTGTTATTCATTGCCTTCTAGGGAAGTGCTTACAATGGGCCCATCGTATCCTTGCAACGGAAACCAGGTGGAGTGCTGAATGTGTAACCGGCGGCCTGTGTAACTGCCGGCTTTGGTTTTGGTCCTGGCTTCCCGTCAGTCACTGAATATGCGCACGAATACAGTCAAGAAGGAGCTGTGCAGAAATTAATGCTGCAATGTTACCGTAACGATATTGCAGCTTTATTACGGTCTTCCCCGATCGGCTGAACGTCATGATTGGAACTCGGTTGGTCTTTGATACAACAGAGAGATCTTCGTCTTCATCGGCGCAGAATCTGCACAAAGCCTTTGTTATTTCTCCATAATTCAACATGTGTTGGAACTGATTCCCTAGCCAATAGGAAGGGCAGTAGCGGTGCTTCACGCAGCTATACAGGATGACGTTTGCGGTCACATTACCTGTAGCCAGTGCTCCTCTGGTCCTCCTGTGCCTTGATTTCGACACCTCCGAACGGGCAGCCCCCACTGGCGTATGTTCCGCTAATGCCATCGATTCTCACTTCGATTTGAGTGTTCTTGGGCGACTGCAACCAATTGTTGCACGAACTTCAAGAACATCGTTGCTCAATGCCTCTACCGTGCCAAGCTTACTTCAATCCAATAGTAACAGAGCTCGAAGTCGGCTTCCTCAGGCTTCCTCTCGTAGCCAATTTCGCTGACGAGATCTTGGTACGAAGTACTCGCTTGTAATGTAGCTCCACACTTTGGCGACTCGGGCTGAATTCGAATTAATTCACTTTTCTTATTTGATCCAGCCCAGCTATTTTGTGAAAAAGCACTGGTCAGGTCACTAACCCTCTTGTCGCAGAGAGTGCCCGCATAACCGTTAGGACACAGGCACCTTGTGCAATCGCGAGGATGTGGAATACCTCCATTTTCACACTTCGCTGTCTGTGGATCTTTTTCACATTTGTCTGAAAATTCAAGAGCTGTTAGAACAACAACGGACGTCCTATAGGAATTTGATTGCCAGTGAGTACCTAAGCAGCCGTAGTGCTTATTTAGCATCCAAAGATCATAGAAAGCAATAAATCGGGACCCGAGAGTCTCCAAATACTTTTCATCCATTGGCACCAGTGTTGGTTTATTATTGTAGGATGCACTGAAGTAAGGTGCATTACAAGATCTGGAAAGTCGTTAGGAATGAACACGATTAGACGAACCTATAGGCACTGTAATGCATGATGCTGCCGCAGTCGTAGCCTAGACCATAGTTTTCATTTGTGTTTGTTGTCTGCTTGGTGAACTGGTCGCGCCATTGAGCCTGTTACAGAAAACTCTGAAAGCGTAGTTAACACGAAACCTCTATTTTGATACCTTGATGTTTACGTAGTTCACAGTAACGTATTGGTCGCGGTCATGTCTCGACATGGTATGGTAGAACCCGAGAGCATGACCAAGTTCGTGCGCCGCCGTACCAACGCTCTCACAACCTTCACCAAGCGACAAGTCCTGCTGCTTGCCTAGCCTACCAACGTACGACCAGCACCCGTTCTCGACAAATACTCGAATCTTGGACGTCGCTGAAAGAAACGTATCTGCATCGACTTTATACACCACGTGTGCGAGTGCGCTGTTTCTTTCTCCAGGTGAAAATAAGCAACTGCCTGCTACTTCACTGAAACACATTCTTCTACACTCCAATCTATACCTGTGCGATCTTCTTTGAAATCGATGCAAGTATCCTTCTGCCAAAGTTCCACTGCTTTCTTGAAAGCTGTCCTGACCTTTGGTGCTTAAATGGGGGATGTAGAATGACGTTTTTCAAAATCGATGACATTGCTGTTATTGATAAGGACTTACTTGCATTTGGATCAAAGAAGTAGCTCACTCCATTCGCCCACGTCGTGTTAGGGTAATGGCGATCTTTGAATGCTTGCCGTTTTCTTCGAGCCTCTCCTGATACCTCTTCTTCGATATCCGCGACGATTTCGTCAGCTTGCTCCCTAAAGTCCTTCGTTACGTGCTGACAGGAGCGAGGATCACAAGTGCTCTCTGAAAGATTCTACTGGCAAATCTAAAGAGTTTTGACGCACGACGTAAGCACGATGTCACTTTGGAAAAGCAGCTCTCCGACTTCGCTGTTCTGATTGATCTCATCAATGGAGTCTCCAATCGCATGCACGCGGTCACGTTTAATTGGCCTGAGTCTCTAAAAACCAACACAGTACTACAACCAACACAGTCTTCTAGTGCGCACTTAAACGGCTTAAGCGTTCGCTGCACTGCGCTTCTGTCATAAGGGCCTCATCCTACCGCTAATCTTTCTTTCAGTGAGGCCATCATTTTCGGCGACAGCTCAAGTGTCTTCTTCACTTTTTCTTTCATCATGTCCAATTTTTCACGAATTTGCAGGAGCCGAGTTGCATTCAGAACCTGAAAATGCTCCTTAATGTTTTAGACTTGAGTAGTCCTGCTAGCCAAACCTTCTTGAACCCAGTTATTGTTGCGTTTTTCAGTTTTTCGCCAAGCTTTCCTTCACCGCCGAAGAAATCCTTGACTTTCCCACCGAGACCGGTGAGAATACCTCCGCTGACGCACACCGCCAACAGAAGAGTGAGGAAGATAATCCTCATCCTGAAATATTCCTTTACGGTCCCTCACAGCAGAAAGGCAGAGCTCTTGAAGATGACGAGTCTCGATTATAGGGAGGATTGAGTGAACAGCGGAATGTGAGCTGTGATCGAGTGACGATAAATCATCGGTTCTTCTTTTATAGCAGAGGAGTTGTGCGTGTATTTGTACAGTTGATGTCTCCCTCGCATGACATATCTTCTTTTTAAGCATTGCAAACTATCGAGAGGATTGTACATCACCGCAGTTGGCTAGAAAGCAATCAATCACTTTCCTTACATACTTTAAAATGTGGTCAACTGTTCTAATCCAAATAAGAGTTCCTATCGTTTTATAGTATAGTTTTATAGTAATGGGAATGGCGGACTATTGACTAGGGTTACCGTAATCCTTCACGCAAAATATGCGTTCCTGTTGCAATCACGGAGGGAGAGTGCTCGACGCCTAACACTGTCGTCTTGATGTGTGTTGCAAGCAAAATCCACATCAGAAGAGAATCCGACATGGCGTTACAACCCAAGGGTAAGGACCTGCTCATAGTCTGTGAGAAGAACATGAAGCTCTTGGTTTCAGTAATCAGTTTCTGACTATTTTACCCCATTGCACCAGATCTTGTGTTCCGCACGTGCGTCTTTTGCAAAAAAACGGTGGGCGGGGTCTCTAGAAGGCGAAGGTCAGTACTTTTAATCCATTGGATTTTCTTCGCTTGTCAGGTTGAGAACTCCATATTAGAACGCAAAAGGGAAGTATAATAATTTCGTGCTGTTCTTCATTCCAGAAATGTGTCGTCGTTGTTTGTCTCACGTTCAGTGGTACTGGAATGTTTTACGGCCACTAGCTAACCAGATTCTGAAGTCATGTTCTGGCGCGCCGCCAACATAGATTCGAATGGGCGCATGTGAAAAATAACTTGCATTGCACAGGTGTCTCTAGGTAAGATCGATATTTGTTTCTAAATGTGGATTTTGGTATGAGAGGGTACAAAAATCCGCCATATCTCGCGAATAGTTCTCGAGTGGGATTATTCCGACTCTTTTCAATTGCCACAATATCTTCTTTCTTACACGGCAAAATCACTGTTGTACCATTTATTGTAAAAGTGGTATGACGTAGACTTTGCATTTACACATCGATTATCTTATAAGCTTTCTCTATACCGCATGTTTTGAAAATTTTGGTGCGCACATAAACCGTCCTACAAATATGTTTGTAATGGTCGAAAACGTCTAAGTGTTTATCTATGGAAAATCAAAATCATGACTGTGGTCAACTGTAGACAAGACGGTATCGTGAATGATAGATGATAAAGGAGAAGAAAAGAAAATACCACACATCCGCTGCTGGATGGAATCATAGAAACCGGAAATCGCTTTTGTTACTGAGTCGTGGTTAAGTAGAAAATTCTTAAATTCCACATTATGCTTGGACATTCATGCACTGTGATTCGGAAGGATAGACTGGGCAGATCTGGATAAGGAGTTTGTATATTTCTCAATGACTATCTTCATTTTGAAAAAATTGTATTTGAAGATTACGGCTTGTTATGCAATGTTCTGTGCATTGAAGTTTTTCTTTCAGCTTCCACTAGAAGAAGATTCATTGTCATTTATCGTCCCCGCATAATTCTGTTCTTACTCAAGATTAGCAACTGTTATCTACTATATTCGATTTGTCCTCTGCTGTGCCCATCAGTACAACGCTTCTCGGAGGTCTTAACCATGATGACTGGTCAGGAAACAACAAATTGTCCGGAGAAGCGGAAAACTTGGTAAGACGGCCTTCTACTGAAACAGTTCGTTTTATTCCCGCCACCAGACCATCGAATCTTAGGTGTATTGCTCTAAGAACTCCATTCGATAACAAAATTTAGTACTCTTGCGCCACTTTCCAGCTCTGATCATAACGTTGTATCTTTCCATGTGCCAATTCCCAATCGAGGCGCTTACTCCACCATTCCCACTTGAGATTTCAAAAATGCACGAAAAGAGGAAATTAGAATAAGCTGTTCAATTAGATTGGCTCGACAATTTCTTCAATAGTAAGGATATTGATGACGTTTATAAGAGGTCTTCACCAACGCCCATAATCTCATCCACCGTTATGTTCCCCCTAGTTGTAAGATTTGTGATGGGACTATCTCGTATCTCACTCATAAAAAGAACCTTCTTGAAAAAAGGGAAAGGATTCACCGACAAACTTCCAGTCCCTCCAAATCCCCGTTATTCCTCCAGGTTAGCAAGAGCCTCGACTATCACCTCAAACGATTCTTGGCTAATAAAGTGAAAAGATGGCATATGATGGGAACATGAGATGTCTTTTAAGACATTCATCTGTTGTTGGACTTAGGCTGCAATTCTGCATGCCTGGAACGGCCCCTCACCCTCCGAACACTACGAGACCATGTCGCGTCGATGCCAACTCGAGCTGTTGATGCAGCCATGAATTGTGGAGGACAAATTGTTCACCAATTCTCACAGGTTGTTTCATATCTACTTAAAGCTATTTTTTAGGTGACACTATACTTTCTGGACAGCTAAAAGGTGAGTGCCTTCACACATTCCTCTCTCATTCGTTTCATTTCTGGCAGATTTCGCCGAAACCAATAACTCCCATGTTTCTTGCCGTGCTGAATTCCCTAGTACAATTTTCTTTTCGATCGCTGCCGATTAACTTTCATAGAATATGTAATTTTAGGGTGGCTCTATAATTTCTGGGAGCAGTGTATTTATAGATGAAGATCGTGAGTAGGTAGAGCGCTCTCCCTTCCTATATAGTTCAGCCCATATCAATTCGTTATTCGCCACACATTCCAACGCACAATTGGCCAGCCGCTAAACGAATCAGTATTGTGTTCTTCTCGGGAAAGTCTCGTCATCTCCATAGAGGAAATTCTTGGATGATCTAATCGAGATCCGAACCTTGCATCAAATCAGAGCGCACAACTTTTTCCGACTGCACTATCTGCTACACACGGCATCAGACCACCTCGCGTTTCTATTCCTCCGACTGTAATCGAGCAGTGCAAATACGCTTCCATACGACATAAATTCTGCACCTCCCTCGTGTAATCGCCTAGACCGCGTCCCATTCTAAGCAGATGAAAAATGTGCATTAAGTGATATGAATGCAGGAAAGTTTATTGTTCAGTGCATGATTAGCTACATAATCCACACGTCTTCGCGCACTTGTTCCACCTGTCCTTGTCAGAAAACGCGATTGAAGACTTATCGCAAATTGTGCTCTTGATCGTTGTACATCTGTAAGCATGAAACGTATGAATGCTTTCCATGATAATAATTCGCCTGTTATTCATTGCCTTCTAGGGAAGTGCTTACAATGGGCCCATCGTATCCTTGCAACGGAAACCAGGTGGAGTGCTGAATGTGTAACCGGCGGCCTGTGTAACTGCCGGCTTTGGTTTTGGTCCTGGCTTCCCGTCAGTCACTGAATATGCGCACGAATACAGTCAAGAAGGAGCTGTGCAGAAATTAATGCTGCAATGTTACCGTAACGATATTGCAGCTTTATTACGGTCTTCCCCGATCGGCTGAACGTCATGATTGGAACTCGGTTGGTCTTTGATACAACAGAGAGATCTTCGTCTTCATCGGCGCAGAATCTGCACAAAGCCTTTGTTATTTCTCCATAATTCAACATGTGTTGGAACTGATTCCCTAGCCAATAGGAAGGGCAGTAGCGGTGCTTCACGCAGCTATACAGGATGACGTTTGCGGTCACATTACCTGTAGCCAGTGCTCCTCTGGTCCTCCTGTGCCTTGATTTCGACACCTCCGAACGGGCAGCCCCCACTGGCGTATGTTCCGCTAATGCCATCGATTCTCACTTCGATTTGAGTGTTCTTGGGCGACTGCAACCAATTGTTGCACGAACTTCAAGAACATCGTTGCTCAATGCCTCTACCGTGCCAAGCTTACTTCAATCCAATAGTAACAGAGCTCGAAGTCGGCTTCCTCAGGCTTCCTCTCGTAGCCAATTTCGCTGACGAGATCTTGGTACGAAGTACTCGCTTGTAATGTAGCTCCACACTTTGGCGACTCGGGCTGAATTCGAATTAATTCACTTTTCTTATTTGATCCAGCCCAGCTATTTTGTGAAAAAGCACTGGTCAGGTCACTAACCCTCTTGTCGCAGAGAGTGCCCGCATAACCGTTAGGACACAGGCACCTTGTGCAATCGCGAGGATGTGGAATACCTCCATTTTCACACTTCGCTGTCTGTGGATCTTTTTCACATTTGTCTGAAAATTCAAGAGCTGTTAGAACAACAACGGACGTCCTATAGGAATTTGATTGCCAGTGAGTACCTAAGCAGCCGTAGTGCTTATTTAGCATCCAAAGATCATAGAAAGCAATAAATCGGGACCCGAGAGTCTCCAAATACTTTTCATCCATTGGCACCAGTGTTGGTTTATTATTGTAGGATGCACTGAAGTAAGGTGCATTACAAGATCTGGAAAGTCGTTAGGAATGAACACGATTAGACGAACCTATAGGCACTGTAATGCATGATGCTGCCGCAGTCGTAGCCTAGACCATAGTTTTCATTTGTGTTTGTTGTCTGCTTGGTGAACTGGTCGCGCCATTGAGCCTGTTACAGAAAACTCTGAAAGCGTAGTTAACACGAAACCTCTATTTTGATACCTTGATGTTTACGTAGTTCACAGTAACGTATTGGTCGCGGTCATGTCTCGACATGGTATGGTAGAACCCGAGAGCATGACCAAGTTCGTGCGCCGCCGTACCAACGCTCTCACAACCTTCACCAAGCGACAAGTCCTGCTGCTTGCCTAGCCTACCAACGTACGACCAGCACCCGTTCTCGACAAATACTCGAATCTTGGACGTCGCTGAAAGAAACGTATCTGCATCGACTTTATACACCACGTGTGCGAGTGCGCTAACTGTTTCTTTCTCCAGGTGAAAATAAGCAACTGCCTGCTACTTCACTGAAACACATTCTTCTACACTCCAATCTATACCTGTGCGATCTTCTTTGAAATCGATGCAAGTATCCTTCTGCCAAAGTTCCACTGCTTTCTTGAAAGCTGTCCTGACCTTTGGTGCTTAAATGGGGGATGTAGAATGACGTTTTTCAAAATCGATGACATTGCTGTTATTGATAAGGACTTACTTGCATTTGGATCAAAGAAGTAGCTCACTCCATTCGCCCACGTCGTGTTAGGGTAATGGCGATCTTTGAATGCTTGCCGTTTTCTTCGAGCCTCTCCTGATACCTCTTCTTCGATATCCGCGACGATTTCGTCAGCTTGCTCCCTAAAGTCCTTCGTTACGTGCTGACAGGAGCGAGGATCACAAGTGCTCTCCGAAAGATTCTACTGGCAAATCTAAAGAGTTTTGACGCACGACGTAAGCACGATGTCACTTTGGAAAAGCAGCTCTCCGACTTCGCTGTTCTGATTGATCTCATCAATGGAGTCTCCAATCGCATGCACGCGGTCACGTTTAATTGGCCTGAGTCTCTAAAAACCAACACAGTACTACAACCAACACAGTCTTCTAGTGCGCACTTAAACGGCTTAAGCGTTCGCTGCACTGCGCTTCTGTCATAAGGGCCTCATCCTACCGCTAATCTTTCTTTCAGTGAGGCCATCATTTTCGGCGACAGCTCAAGTGTCTTCTTCACTTTTTCTTTCATCATGTCCAATTTTTCACGAATTTGCAGGAGCCGAGTTGCATTCAGAACCTGAAAATGCTCCTTAATGTTTTAGACTTGAGTAGTCCTGCTAGCCAAACCTTCTTGAACCCAGTTATTGTTGCGTTTTTCAGTTTTTCGCCAAGCTTTCCTTCACCGCCGAAGAAATCCTTGACTTTCCCACCGAGACCGGTGAGAATACCTCCGCTGACGCACACCGCCAACAGAAGAGTGAGGAAGATAATCCTCATCCTGAAATATTCCTTTACGGTCCCTCACAGCAGAAAGGCAGAGCTCTTGAAGATGACGAGTCTCGATTATAGGGAGGATTGAGTGAACAGCGGAATGTGAGCTGTGATCGAGTGACGATAAATCATCGGTTCTTCTTTTATAGCAGAGGAGTTGTGCGTGTATTTGTACAGTTGATGTCTCCCTCGCATGACATATCTTCTTTTTAAGCATTGCAAACTATCGAGAGGATTGTACATCACCGCAGTTGGCTAGAAAGCAATCAATCACTTTCCTTACATACTTTAAAATGTGGTCAACTGTTCTAATCCAAATAAGAGTTCCTATCGTTTTATAGTATAGTTTTATAGTAATGGGAATGGCGGACTATTGACTAGGGTTACCGTAATCCTTCACGCAAAATATGCGTTCCTGTTGCAATCACGGAGGGAGAGTGCTCGACGCCTAACACTGTCGTCTTGATGTGTGTTGCAAGCAAAATCCACATCAGAAGAGAATCCGACATGGCGTTACAACCCAAGGGTAAGGACCTGCTCATAGTCTGTGAGAAGAACATGAAGCTCTTGGTTTCAGCAATCAGTTTCAGACTATTTTACCCCATTGCACCAGATCCTGTGTTCCGCACGTGCGTCTTTTGCAAAAAAATGGTGGGCGGGGTCTCTAGTAGGCGAAGGTCAGCACTTTTGAACCATTGGATTTTCTTCGCTTCTCAGGTTGAGAACTCGCGATTGAGAACAGCGATTTTTCTGCGTAGGAATGAATATTGGGACAATTGAAAAGATTCGAAATAATCCCACACAAGATTTATTTATTTATTTATTTATTCATAGCGCGAGTTCTTGGCACACACGCGTGAAGCAGAATAATGGAAATAATTAAAGCAGTACTGGAAAACAGTAGAACACAGAACATGAAGCAAGTGCTATAAGATATAGAAGAAGGTCTACCTTTGAAAGCAACTACCACAATAACTTAGTTAACAGAAATTTCTGGCATTTACGCAAGGTAAGGATAGAAGGTGCTCATTTTCCGCAAGCAGACATTGAGATCGCACAAGGTTCTGTATGTCGAAAGTGTAGATTTTGCTGTGGTCCTTGCAACAGGAACATGTTGGCGAAGTTTACTTCTTCTTATCCTAATTACTTTGCCTCGGAAAATTGGGAAGGGTTTATGTGAAGTTTTCCTCCAGTGAGAGTCTTAAATAGCACTTTCAGGTCAGCAACCTTTCTTCTATATACCAGGGATTTTGGACCAAGCATCTTATTTCATGCTCTTCCGTTTGGGATGAGCGAGTAATTTAAGCCGAAGCTCCGCATTATTAGTTTTCGTGCGAAATTATTTTGAACGCTTTCCAGCATGTCGATATCCATTTTCTTGGAAGGACTGAAAACTGTCGTTCCAGATGCAACTACGGGGCGTACGTATGTTACGTAGGCTCGCAGAAGCGTCTTAGTATTTTTGCTTTCAAGAACCTTGAAGAGATTACATGTGCGAAAGTTTGCGATTTTCACCACAGAGTTGTAATGCTCATCAAAACTGAGCTTCTTATTTATTAAGAAACCCAAGTCTCGAACATCCTCAACCACTTTGAGATCAGTGTTCTGAAACTTATAAACAGGTAATCTTTCCGTACTATTCGCCCCAATAGGTAAGCAACAGGATTTCGCCGGTGCAAGTAGGAATTCCCGCTGGCCAACCCAACTACCTGTGTGGCAAATGCCGCTTGGATGCTGTGAGTATCCTCGTCTTCCTTGATTGTTTTGTATATTTTTACATCATCATCGTACATTTTGCAAGTCACCCCCGATCCGGTATTAATATGTGAGAGCTCATAAGTGTATAGAAGAAAAAGTAGAGGTGAGAGCACTTCTCCCTGTGAAACATCAGCGTAGGCGTTAAGATAGTGCTCCTTCGACCGTGACCTGGTATGTTCTCCCGGTAAGGAAATCGCGAGTCCATTCGGTTATCATAGAATGAATACCAATCATGCCCATTTTGTGCAATAGTTTGGGCACTGGAGCCTTATCGAAACCTTTCGAAAAGTCTAGAGATATACCCATCTATCCTATTTTTGCTTTCCATAGCTTTGGCCCAATCATTAAGAAACGTGAGCATTGATCTTTCTACAGATCTCCCCTGCAAAAAACCAAATTGCTTATCTGAAATCACCTTGTGGTTTTCTGTATGCGCTATGATATGTTTTTATAATTTTTTCGAAAGTCTTGGCAAACAGTGAAGTAATACTTATAGGAGGATAATTTTTCGGAACGCTCAACGGAGACTTCTTAGAAATAGGCGTAATGAAAGCAAGCTTCCATCATTTGGGCACTTCGGACGTCATGATGCTGAAATTCAAAACGTGTTCTAAAGGATAAACTATGTGGTCTAAAATCTTTTAAATAAAACTTAATGGAATCAAGTCAGGAAAAACAGAGTATGATCTTGACCACTTTGGGATGAAATCATAAATCTCCCCTTTGTGGAACCACGGGGAAGTGTCCATTTGTAGGAAAGAACGAACAGAAAGTGAAATCGAACTAAACACACCTTCACCCTGTGTTTGAGGTGCTGAAGAGTTCGTACTCACAGGTTCTCCGAAGTGCTTAAGGAAGTGCGAGGCAATCAGATTTGCAATGTCAGATGGTGACGAATAAGGGCAGCCATTATTATCAAATAGGTGGGTATGACTATCTTTTTTACACTTAATACACTTTTTTACATTTTTACACTTAATGAATTAATATATTTATAGAAACTGAGATCCGAGGATTTTATTCTCTAAATAAACGTTACACCTCAGAATGGCTTTATCCACCTTGCTGCTATATGTAGCGTAATTATTCCAGTCATTTACGTCATTCATTGCAGAGGCCACATACCACATGTACGTGCGTTGCTGTTCCATTCCCTTCAAGTAGTGCGGAAGACTTATTTCTCTCTTTTTTATTTTCCGAATAGGAACGACTATTTCAACAACGTGACTCAGAATGCCTAGAGTCTCATATTTATTTTCCACCGTTTGAAGACTGTACAAACTTCCTATCCAGTCAACACTAGCGAGCATATCGCGAAAGACCGCTGACGTACGACATATATTCGTTGCGTATAAATCTGGGAGGTTAAAATCACCAAGGACAACGCTCGGAACGCAACCAGTAGCGTCACAAGTTGGTGCGCGACAAACTCCTACAATACGGAACAGGGTGATGTCCGACGTCAGGGTGATGTCCGACGTCACAAACTAACTAAGTTCATATTTATCACCATCTAATTTATGAAAAATTAAATTACACGATAAGTGGTTTTTCACAAGAAGAAGTACACCTCCTTCTTTTTTGCGATTACGATCACACCGTACTCCTGTATATTGAGAACATGCTATTCCTAAGAGAGGATTTAATTCACTTTGAGAACGACCTCTGCCTTCTCTCGAACGACGATTCGAGAGAAGGCAGAGAGAAGCTTGTAATGTGGTTTCCTGCGAGAGCTCAGCTGTTTCCAGAGAGCTGCGAGGGACCGATTCCGTTGCTGACATTTAGCTGTGAAAATGGTAACTGCTCAACGTGATGAGACAGCGAACAGTCTCCTCCACAGTCAACAGTTGACAACCCTCGATTGCTTAGACGTTCACCTCGTCTATGCTCTATTTCCTCTCTGGTGAGTGAGGGGCGAAGGTGTAAATGCCGTTTTGAAACGGAAAGAAGCGCAGACGAGGGCGCGTCTGATTGCTTCAGCTTAGAACCGACTAGCGGGAAGAACAACAAGCCTTGGCCTGTTGTGCTGCGGCCTACCCATACGATAAACCGCTTTAGGCTCACATTCAACGCTTGGGAAATCAAGAATCTTATAAACACAGTCAAAATCATGACTATTTCTAACTAAAGAACTAACCGCTGACGACTCAACAAGATTAGATATAACTATAGGTTGCTTATGCTCAGTGTCCTTGAACTTGACATCATCTCTTACAGAAACATCTGCCTTTACAGACTTATCCGACAGTTGCACCTTCATTAACTTTTCTTTCAAAAGCGTGTTTTGCTCCCTCAAGCTTTTGACCTCCTCCAACAACTCCGCGTTCTGCTTCTTCAGCTCCTTGACTTCTGTCCGTGTCTCCTTCAACAGCTCGATGACCATCTTCACGTAGTTCGGGACTCTTGCGCTTACCAATAGGGCCCGTAGACGGTCAGTCTCCTGTTCGGGATCAGTTGATTTCCTCGGGCTGCTATCTGCAAGAGAGCACAAGCGAGCAAGAGACGGCATCGAATCGATCGAACTGGTGGAAACCAAGAAATGCGTTTCAAAAGAGTTGAGCATATACCTTTAAGAGTGGCAACTTATCGAAAGATTTATTGTCTTGTCTCCGTGCCAATAGAGACTGCTCGTTGGAACAAATGACGGAGCCGAATATTCCTAGACGAGGAACACAGAAACACGGAGCGAGTTCAGATATGACGTGCCGCACCGTATGGAGAACTAATCGCGTGATATCGCGGATTTTGTATCCTCCCATACCAAAATACACATTTAGAAACAAATATCGATCTTACTTAGAGACAACTGTGCAACGCAAGTTACTTTTCACACACGGCGATTCGAACATGAATTCAAAATCTGATTAGCTAGAGGCCGTACAATATTCCACTACCACTAAACCGGTCTCTGTGGGAAAGTCAAGGATTTCTTCGGTGGTGAAGGAAAGATTGCAAAAAAAAAAAAACTGAACAACGCTATAATAACTGGGTTCAAGAAGGTTCGAATAGCAGGACTACTCAAGTCTAGAACATTAAGGAGCATTTTCAGGTTGTAAATGCAACTCAGCTTCTGCAAATTCGTGAGAAATCGGACATCAAGAAAGAAAAAGTGAAGAAGACACTTGAGCTGTCGCCGAAAATGATGGCTTCACTGAAAGAAAGATTAGCGGTAATTGAGGCCCTTATGACAGAGGCGCAGTGCAGCGAACGCTTAAGCCGTTTCAGTGCGCACATTCAGACACCATGTTGTGGTACTGTGTTGGTTTTTAGAGACTCAGGCCAAATAAACGCGACCGCGTGCATGAGATTGGAGACTCCATTGATGAGATCAATCAGAACAGCGAAGTCGGAGAGCTGCTTTTCCAAAGTGACATCGTGCTTACGTTGTGTGTCAAAACTCTATAGATTTTATCCTGTAATGCACCTTAGTTCAGTGCATCCTACAATAATAAACCAACACTGGTGCCAATGGATGAAAAGTATGTGAAAACTATCGGGTCCCGATTTTTTGCTTTCTATGATCTTTGGATGCTAAATAAGCACTACGGCTGCTTAGGTACTCACTGACAATCAAATTCCTATAGAACGTCCATTGTTGTTCTAACAGCTCCTGAATTTTCAGACAAATGTGAAAAAGATCCACAGGCAGCGAAGTGCGAAAATGGAGGTATTGCACATCCTCGCGACTGCACAAGGTGGCTGTGTCGTAATGGTTATTCAGCCAGGTGCCTGGCGTGCTTGGCGTGCCCGCAGTCCAGCGTTCGTGCGGGCACGCCAGGCTTGCCGGCTTCGGGTATGGCGGCCACGCTAGGAACGTAGCCCAAACCTAGCTGGGCATGCTCCCTCAACCAGCGTCCGCAACGGTGTGTAAGGAAGCATCCCTAGCGTCGAAGTCGAACACGTTGAAACGAACGCCTACTACAGATCGATCGATGCCTTGCTGAGTATCATTCACATCCCAGAACAGCTTCTAGAAAAATGTTCGCAACACTCCTGCTTCGTCTAATGTTGTGTTTAAAACTATCACAGCTCGTCAAGCCTAATCGAATTTCTGCTGTTTCTGTCCAGTCGCCGTGCTTTGAGCCACGAGGTGTGATGAATTTCGGAAAGGGTGACTTAGGACAAAAAATACTAGCCTCCTCTGCGTACTGTAGTATGGAAACTGGTCAAAGCAACGCCGAAAATGAAGGACCAAGGAGCAAGACTTGGTTAAAAGCGTAGTAGGATCGGACGTAGGTCCTTCCAACTTTCTTCGCTTATCTGCTCTGGTCCACCGCTGACAATCGGAGGACCTGAGCAGTCAGAAACAGCTTAGTAACCCAGCGCGCGAAGTGTATGTTCTTGAAATCAAGATGAACAATTTCCAAATCAAAAGCATCCTCCAGACAACAACATTGACCAATCAATAATATCGGTTGATATTGATTGTCTGATGGAAGCTTCACCATGGTGGCTGATCATCTGGTCGACCTTCCGTCGGTCATCATAATCACGGAGCACCCACCCCGATCGATTAAGCCTGAGAGAGAATAGGTTAAACGATCGATAATAGCGATCGATATAAGGTCTGGAAGGAAACCGATATCAGCGCTCAAAATGTCAATAATATCGGTCGATATTGATTGCCTGTGCGAAACTTCGTCATGGTGGCTGATCTCCTGATCGATTGTTTAAGCGACTATAGTAGGATCGACTGCCGGTTGAAACACCTTTTACCTGATCGGCTTTCCGTCGTCTATCATAAATGCGGAACACCCTTTGCGTTGAAATTTTAGAGTGCGTGGCGCGATCCAGTCTTTTGATGTGGCCTATGAACTTTGAAATCAAGTTTATTTATTTATTTATTTATTTATTTAAGTTGAACGTCTTCCAAACCGAGACGAGTTAGATTGTCTGATGGAGATCTGAGCTAACCACGCAACACCCACCCCGATCGACTAAGTCTGTGTGGCATTAGCGATAGATCGTTCAACAACCAATACCAATCAATATTATCGATCGTTCGAGTAGTGCTATCGTTTCTCTCTCAGACTTCATAAATCTGGGCCATAATCACGCCACACCCATCCCGATCGATTAAGTCAGAGAGGGATATCAATATATCGGTTGATATACAGTCCCTCTCGTTATAACGCGGTTCTAGGGACCGGTGAAAATCCGCGTTATAACGAGTGTCGCGTTCTAACCGGAGCTGACCTTTTTGAATTCTTTTACGCGTAGATTTATTTGGAATCGCATACAATGGCTAAATATGGCAATAGTAATGAAACATGTGATCATGAGGAGGGTGTGAAGGTAAATAGCATCTTTAAATTATTGATGAAGTACTGTCCTCAGGGATACAATACCCACCATAAGGATTGGAAAAAGAGCGCGGTAGGCGCGTTATCCGCGTTCTTTCTGTTGTTTTGCTGTAGTCGTCTTGGTCTTCACCTTTTTTGGAAAGTTCTCCTACCATCGTGATCGCCTCGACAAGGTCAACCCAATGCCATAAAAACATTCTATGTTATTTCACTTTTGACCGCCGTTTTTTCGAAATCGCCAGGGGATACTCATTAGTGAGAGACGTCTCCACAATTTGCGCCCAAAGGGCATTTATGTACACGGATCCAAAACCGACTGTCAGCGTATTTGTCAGAAAGCGCCTCCTGAGCAAGACATACTATAGAGCGAGAACTAGATAGTGGCCGCGAGCATTTTGTTCTAATCTACTTATTTATTTATTTTTCAATTAATCTAATAAACACTACAAATTTTGGACAAATTACCCCCTTTTATGACAAAATTTTTGTTACCTGACCACATCTAGAATAAGGCGGAGTAATAGGTAAAAGGCGGTATTAGTTAAGAACTATAAGCGAAGCGCCGTGCACTCTACTTTTACGAGATATCGTGGAGGCGATTTGAACGCGTTTTCCAGAGCGTCGCCGATGTCGGAATCGTTGCCAGTGGAACGTCTGTAAAACAAAATACTCCGGTGGATTCGTCTCGTTGAGTACATTTCAAAAATCTAACCAGATTTTGACTTCTTCAAAATTTGGCCTGGGTATGACGATTTTCACAATAGCGCCGCCGAATAAAGCTGGCGCACTACCCCTTCCATTAAGTTTCGCAATTGAGCCGTACATACAATACCGCTTAACTTCTTTGAAAGAAAGGCGCTTTGCGACGGACTGATCCTGGCAGAGCGTCGCATTGCTATAACTTGCTTCAGATTTATTTATTGGAATTCAGCTTTATTCCATCAACCAGATTCAGTGAACTCCGGAGTTCTTTACTTTTCTAAATAGATCTGAATTCTGCTTGTCATGCTCATTCTTGTGACCTTGAACGGCACCTAATATTATCAATTTTGAAATCACTGCTCTATTAACCCAAAATCGTGGAACACCCCACTTCACGCTGTTATTAAATCAGCCTGCGCTCCTTTACATAAGGAAGTTTGATGTTGTTGAATTTATTGAAGAAAGCTCTTTCCAGATAACCAACAGTTTCTCAGAACTAAGAAACTAACGCATTTATTTATCCATAAGTCCGTCACTTTTCGTTAACAACAAGCGATTTTTACATGTTAAATGGGTTATAGCAAATTAGTTATAGCAGAGAAGGTGGTCCTACCTTTTTCATACGATAGCATGCGTAGTCAGGTTTTTTAAAGAACATCCAATACGCAACATTGGCTTGTCCGAACTGGTAATTTTGAACTGATTGCAAAGGCACAATTTCGCGATTTTTTCTCGTTTTCTTGGAATTGTTCTTCGGGTTGCCCCTATCTGAGAAATTTGTTAAGCTAGTGATGTTGGCGGCATTAACAGCTTTCCAGCACTACAATCTCGCTCAATTCCGAGTAGGTCGACATTTCACCCTTTTGGCGCCCAGTCGAACTACGAGACTGGGAGTTAGGCGTCGGGATCACCGGCGACCCATATGTGGTTCGCATCCGGGTTCCATATCCAATGGTGTGCTACTCCAGTGGAGCAATGAAGCAACAGTGATCGATCTCTTGGAGCCATTCGACGTTCATCCTCCGCCTTTGAAATCAACTTCGATCCTATCTTAACATCGGGGAACATCCACACTTCTCGTTTGTTAAATTAGTTCAAAATTAATGTCGGATTTGATCTGTCACATTTGAATTAATATGTCCTAGCACAAAAGTTTTTTAGTTGGAACACAAACCTCCGTCTAAAACAGCCTTAAACAAGCCTCGATTCACGTACCCAAAAGTGAACACATTGTCTAAAGTTTTATAAAATTATCATGTTGGAAGAAAAGGTTTAAGACATGTCTTTAAGAACCACAAGGCGTTTTTAGTGCTAAAAGAAAGGATTGCGGCGTGCCCTCGTTCGCGACTTTCATTCTATTGATGGCAAAATTTCTGTCTGCATGGAGTTTTACGCCTGTAAACGATTCAACAAACAATCGTAAAGAGCACACATGTCATCACTTTGATACCTCATCTAAGCAGCATTCAAATAAAGATCGCGGCGAACTTTCCACTGTAAGAAACGATCTCGTGTTTTAATGCACTAAATGATTGCTGCCTTCTTGCGGTTTGCAATGAAATTTTATTTTTTTTTCAAGAAATAAAAATTTTCTACAAGTATGACATTCATTCGGACAGCCGAACTCAAAAATAAAGAAAGATATATCAAATTTTCCTCAATTAATAAATTATTCCAAACGTTTCGGAGAATCTGCAGTTCAGGCTTGAGAAGCTTGTTTCGAATAGGAAAACGTCCCATTTAATTTCAAAAGCTTAAAGTTTCTTTAGAAGAGTAGAGTACCGTGAGTGAGGAAAACGAATCTCCCTGAAACTCCGGGAAGGGCAGATTTTTAAAGTTGATACTCTTCTAAAACCATTTATTTTTCTATCTAAGATAGAATGTTAAATTTAGTGGTTAGATAAATTTTGTCTCACTTAGTTGCGGACCAACCTTTTCATTACAAGGAGGACGTAAGAATGTTATGCTAGTCTGAAAAGACGCTGATTCGTGAAAATACCCCGGATTCATTGAAGATTCGGGCCCCGACCAGATCATCCAAGCTTTCCATCCATCCGAGGTATACATCAGATGGATTTATAAATGGGATAGCACGAGATGGCCTAGGAAAGTGTAGACAGTGAATTGATAATTGATTGTTCACAGCAACTCAAATAAGTACGCAATCAATTTGACTATGCGATATCCCTTAGCACATCGCTCAAACTTATTGATTCACGCTGATCTAACCTACACCATCTATTGATTCAAATGAAGTTGTCAACTTGGTGGCTCCTAGGTTCTACTTCCCCGAATTCCCTGGAGTTGTAAGACGTAATTGCATTTTTAACCACACCACAAGAATTCTTGGTAGGACCCTTAGGAAGCCTGCCCAGCTTCTCGACTTTCCGTCTTCTTCAGATTTACATAGAATCCAACGATAAAGGCCGCCACCCTTCGATAGATGACCATTAGTGGCTAAGAAATTCATCACCTAACTTAGTGTGGACATTGATTGTGAACACGGGATCCAGTGCACCTGGGAGTGTTACGAACTCCTAACATGAGGCCGCACACGTAAAAGTTCACGTAAATCCTTTCAATTATGACGCTATATGTTGGCTGTTATGGGCGCGTGTAGCGCAGTCGGAGGAGGCGCGACTGTCGCATGCACCCGATACCAGGTTCCTGGTTCGGATTTCCCGCCCAGGCCAACCAAGCCCTCCATCCCTCTGGGGTCGGTGAATTGGTACCAGACTTGTCTGGAAGGATAAAGCGCTGACTTGTTGATCGGCTGGCCACCGCAAGTCATTGTATGGCCAAATACGCATTCATGTCGCCTCCACGACATCCCGTAGAAGTAGAATGCGCTGGCGCATCCCAGAAGGGATTGAGTAACGCCGTCCTTTATTCTTATCCTTTATGTTGGCTGTTAAAATATAATGGACGGTGTTATAAGTCCTTGTATGGGATACGCCGTGCATTCTACTTCCACAGGATGTCGTGGAGCGTTTGTTTTTCATCTATTTTTATTTTTTGCTGTACTTGCAGTGTGGACCTAAAAGAGATCGTATGCAAAGCTGCCTAAGCTGGTGATTATCATAACAGAGTGAAAGCTATTATAGTTTCTTAGTGGTGAATCAATGGAATGAAGCTCAGAATAAACATCAAGAGCGGGTGAGATCCAGGAGGATCTTCCAGTAGAGACCGATGATGGCCCACTTCTCCTATAGCGCTCTGTGCACTGTGCCGCTGGATCTCGCACCTAGGCGCGAGGAGGCCCGTTCGCCACCCGGACGAGGCGCGCTCCGCGCTCAGGTCGCATACCTGCCCCAGTCAGAGATCACGCAAATGAAAGGAGCAGAAATATCGAATCTATCGAATAGGTGCTATGTTATATCTGTGGAAAGCTCCCATCCTGAATAAGATTGTCGCCACATTTAAATTTGAAACTGGAGTAAAGGTGGTGAGTGAGCAGCAAGAAACTGATAATTTAAGAGTTCTCTGCTGAAAGTTTGAGCTCAAAAGAGACACTAGAACGTTGTCATCTACAGCTACTAGATCATGGACTAATGACTTGGCTATAACACATCGCAAGAAGCCCTGCTTTTTAGCTTCGCTTACAAAATAAATACTTACAGTCTCATGAGAATTGGGAGAATCATTTGCGGCAGAAGGAACAGTTTGAGCTCAAAAGAGACGGTAGAACCTTGCCATCTAGAAATCAGCGCAATCTTTCCGACCACTAGGTTCATTTTTCGTCACTGTTAAGAAGGATCACTCCTTTTTGAACTATTTCGAGATACGTGACTGAGATTGACGTCCACCAGAGAGCCTTTTTCTATGGTTGTGATTGTATAGAGCGAGAACGGTTACTCAACGTAAGGTGATTTTTTCATAAATCGCTGTCCAATTTGTACATATTTACAGGGATCATATTGAGGATTTCAACCATGGCTTTTGTTTTCAAATGTGATCGGATGGTACTAGGAGTGGACACCACATTATAGAATAGATTTGAAGGTCATTTCGGGAGCTTCCTCACCCAAACGATTGTGATGGTGTGTACTATAGTTGTGCTTATTCGACTGTTCGAACAATTATTCGAATAATTGTCTAGTAAATAATTGAACTTGTCTAGGGCGAGCTGCAACGACGCCACGTGAAATTCCTCAGAACCAGACCAAATGTTGAAGAAAAAACTTCAATTGGAACAAAAATTTCCGGTGGACTCGTGTCGTTGAGTGCAGTTTCAAAATCTGGTCAGATTCCAACGACTCCGACATCGGCGACGCTCTGGAAAGCATAAGGCGTTCAAATCGCCTCTACGATATCTCGTAAAAGTAGAGTGCACGGCGCGTCGCGTGTAGTTCTTAACTAATACCACCTTTTACATATTACTTCACCTTCTTCTTTATGTGGTCAGGTAACAAAAAGTTGGTCATAAAAGTGGGTAATTTGCTACGATTGTCCAAAAATTTGTAGTGTTTATCAGAGTAATCAAAAAATAAATAAGTAGATTAGAACAAAATGCTCGCGACCACTATTAAGTTCTCGCTCTATAGATTGTCTTGCTCAGGAGGCGCTCCTTGTCAAATACCCTGACAGTCGGTTTTGGATTCGTGCGCCTAAATGCCCTTTGGGCGCAATTAGTAGAGACGTCTCTCGCTAACGAGTATCCCCTGGCGAACATGATTATGAAGTTCGTTGTTGAAGAGTAGGTCACCATCGATCGATATCGATCAAATTCTCGATTGTTTATGGACGTCGTCCAAGCGGTCCGAAACTTCAGCCCTGGGGGTAATCGAGGTCGCTGAACATGACTGTGAAGTTCGTTTTTGAAGTGTAGATCACCATCGATCGATAAGGATAAAAGGATAAAGGACGGCGTTACTCAATCCCTTCTGGGATGCGCCAGCGCATTCTACTTCTACGGGATGTCGTGGAGGCGACATGAATGCGTATTTGGCCATACAATGACTTGCGGTGGCCGGCCGATGAACAAGTCAGCGCTTTATCCTTCCCAGACAAGTCTGGTACCAATTCACCGACCCCGGAAGGATGGAAGGCTTGGTTGGCCTGGGAGGGAAATCCGAACCAGAAACATTGTATCGGGTGCACGCGACAGTCGCGCCTCCTCCGACTGCGCTAGACGCGCCCATCGATCGATATCTATCAAATTATCGATTTTTTATGGATGTCTTCCAAGCGGTCCGAAATTTCAACCCTAGGGGTAATCGAGGTCGTTGAACACGATTTTGAAGTTCAAGCGTAGATCACCATCGATCGATATCGATCAAATTATCGATTTTTCATGGATGTCGTCCAGGCGGTCCGAAATTTCAGCCCTAGGGGTAATCGAGGTCGTTGAACACGATTATGAAGTTCGTTTTTGAAGTGCCGTTTGCCATCATTGCTTGTGGGTGGGTTCTTCGTTCCCGGCACTGTCAACATCCTCGGCGGACCTCGAATTACGAAATCGAAAGTGCAAAAACGCCCGTCTTGCGGGCACAAATGGCGCCTTTTTTACACTTAACGCTCATTTAAGCTTAGTAAGATGTGGGCTTCACAGGATTCTTGTGGTCTTTAATATGTAGCAGTTCTATGCCAACAAAAAGTGAAATGTTTTCTTTAAGGCTTGCGGAAAAATATGTAAAAAGTTTCTTTGGCGTGTTCTTCAACAAACAACGAAATTGAGACAGATAACAGAGTTTCAACAGAAAAAAGGCCTACAAATATACGTATCTCTACCTAATAGATGGCGTGAGTCCTTTTTTATACTGCCTAATTCTAATAATACATGGTATCTCAAGAAATGTAAACACTGTTAGAAAGGTGATAACTTTGGTCACAAAAACGGTACTGAAAAGTTAAAGGCTCATATAAAAGCTCAAGAAGATAGGAATTTTTTGACGTATGATAGGGATGGACTGCGCCATGCAATCGTCTGCTATTTTGCATTTTACAATTTATTGATAGTGCTTCGCTTTAATACTTGTTATAATCTCATTACAAAGTGACCGTATCGATTGATTTGTGCTTCTTTTAAAGTTTAAAACCTAAAAACACACTATGCCTTGCTAAAAATGCAGGGTATCCTAAAAAATACAGGTACTGTTTGAATGGTTCTGCTAGTGAAACCTTTGAAGACGTGTGAAAGTCATATGAAAGCACAGGTAACGAGATTTATGTAACGTAAATAGCCCTGTCTGAAACCTTGCATTTCAGACTTGTCTGATTGTGCATGGTCTGAATGCTTACAATCTTGTTGCTACTTGGCCACATTAACCTATGTTGTGCTTTTTTTGATGTTTAGAACTTGACAGTGACGTGAAAGACACGTGGCATGTGAGTTTAGTGATTGCACAATTTAAATGTGAGCAGCAGCCCCATTTTCCAAGACGGATTCTGGGGAGTGATGAAGCAGCATTAAAGCTGAATGGAGAGGTTAGTCAGCATAATTGCAGCTACTGGGCGGCGGAAAAGGCTGTTGGCCAATGGCGCATACCCCACGGCGTATCGCGGGCAGTGACTTCAGGTTATGCCTGTAGGTCGTGGGTCAGATAGCCTGCTATAGGCAAATTGCAAATTCGAGGCAGATGTGATCACCTAGCCTTTCTATGGGCAGACTGGTTACCAAATGGTGACATTGAAAACGCGCTCCGATGCTAAAAATGCGCTCCGATGCTCTCCTGTCAACGACGTCCCCGACGCCGCCACAGATTCTGTTGACGACGTCGCCGACGTCGACCACGCGTCTGTGGCGGTGACTCGGCGGTGACTTCAGCGTCGGCGACGTCGTTGACGTGTCGCACGGTGACGCCAACGTCGCTGGCGACGTCGCCGACGTCGTCGAAACGTCTGTGATGACGTCAGCGATGTCTTCGATAGATTCTGTGGCGACGTGGTCAACAGGAAAGCATCGAAGCACATCTTTGGCATCGCAGCGCGTTTTCAACGTCATCATTTGGTAACCAGTCTGCGGATAGAAACGCTAGGTGATCACATCTGCCTCGAATATGCTTGAATTGTGCGCTTTTCTTAGTATGTTTCGAGACTTGATGATGATTTTTGTTTTGTATGAACGGCAGCCTGCTCGACCATTGTTAATCTGGCGAATTTTCTCTTACTAACCACATTTGCTTTTAGAAGGATGGATAAGTGTGATCTGAAGTCTGATCTGACTATTGATTTACCAGTTTAACGACTTTACCAGTAAAAGGATAAAAGGATAAAGTACGGCGTTACTCTATCCCTTTTGGGATGCGCCAGCGCATTCTACTTCTACGGGATGTCGTGGAGGCGACATGAATGCGTATTTGGCCATACAATGACTTGCGGTGGCCAGCCGATGAACAAGTCAGCGCTTTATCCTTCTCAGACAAGTCTGGTACCAATTCACCGACCCCGGAGGGATGGAAGGCTTGGTTGGCCTGGGCGGGAAATCCGAACCAGGAACCTGGTATCGGGTGTACGCGGCAGTCGCGCCTCCTCCGACTGCGCTACACGCGCCCTCGAAAATACTTTACCAGTATTTTCGTTAAATTTTTTTATTGGAGTTTAGCAGAGGCCTTTTTTTTGTTAAATCGTATTTAAATTAAATTTACGCGGAATCTTCGAAACTGAAAGGAAAATTTAACTCTCAATTAATATGAATTGTGTCTCGAAAAGGCTCTTCGTAGAGGTTTGCAGTATCATTTCAGAAAGCGAGGAAACACTACTTGTTTTCTATACAGTTTTATTTTGTGTTACTTGCTCTGCAAGAAAGCGAAAAGGCCTAGAAAATACGAAAAGTACGGGTGAGAAGGGTGAAAAAGCGAAGAAAGGTGACAAAGTGAAGGGAAGGTAAGGTTTAGGTTCCCCTCCCTCCCAGACACTCAGTGTTCTAGCGAATGGCACTATTGGTGTACGCAAGACCGTCGTCTTTTGCGCTTCTCGATTTCGTAATTCGAAGTCCGGTGGTGATGATGGCAGTGCCGGGAACGAAGAACCAACCCACAACCAAAGCACTCCATCGGACTATTTTTTCCTCTTCTGCCACCCTTGGATGACGTCGGCGACGTCAGTGACGGAAGTATAGCACCCCTGCGGAGCTCTCGGCGACGCGTCGCCGAAGTATAACATAGGCCTTGTTGGGGGTCCCGATGGATAATGGGCAAACTCCTGCACGGGTATTTTCAATTGGGCACAATGGCGTCGGGTAAGACAAGGCAAGGCGTTATTCGTTGGCCTAATCAATCTCCCGTCTATTAGTTTCCTTTTCTTCTACCGTAGTCTATGTCCCATCTCCCTACAGTACTTCATCTCCTTTCAATAAACACCACCGGCAGCAGAGGCTGCCTACCACGCTGCCACGTTGTGGTGTTTACTGTTGGCGGTCGCGAAACGACGAACGGTGGGAATAGCAATATATTTGATCGTTCTGTGCCACGCAGGTTTGTTATGGTGGTATAACTTTTATCTCGACCGACGTTTCGACAACTCATCTTTTTCAAAGGCCTGAAAGTACTTCGAAACTTTGGATCCGGCAGCTCATTCCGTCAAAGGCACACTTCTTCACATCTCTAGTTACAATGGGTTCCCATGAGTGTCAAGAAGTGTCCCTCTAAAGCATGCCAAACTCACCGTTGTTCGCTGAGAGAGCATTCAGCTATAGGACCATCAATAAGCAACTGGGACCTCCCATGCAGATCTATACTAATAAGTATAGACTGCGCAGTCTCAAAGCTCACACAATGGGATGAACGGCAAGAAGTTTATTGAAATGCACTCGTTTCGGTTGTTCATTGCTGAATTACGCTCCCGAATCCAGAAAGCCTCAAGAGTCTTTCTGGTACCGATTTCACTTTCATGTAGCAACACAGTGCATGTGGGCTTCTTGCCGATGTTTACCCAGTGGGGTTAACAAGCTTCGTTTCAATTTTCCAGCTAGGTGTTTATTGATGCGAACACTAAGCACCCTTCCTGTCTCACCTATGTATAGTTCGCCACATGTTAAGCACTGGATTTGGTAGACAACGCCTTTTTTGCGTAGTAGGTATAGCGTATAGTGGTGGGTATAGCGTCAGTTGTCACCAGTCAGTGGGAATGTCACCAGTCACTGGGGATGTCACCAGTCAGTGATGCAAATGTACAACGATCAAGAGCAGAATTTGCGATAACTCTTCAATCGCGTATTCTGACAGGGACAGGTGGAACAAGTGGCCAAGACGTGTGGATTATGCAGTTAATAATGCACTAAGCAATAAACTTTTCTGCATTCATATCACTTAATGCATATTTTTCATCTGCTTAGAATGGTACGCGGTCTTGGCGATTACACAAGGAACGTGCAGAATTTATGTCGTATGGAAGCGCATTTGCGCTGCTCGATTACAGTCGGAGGAATAGAAACGCGAGGTGGTCTGATGTCCTGTGTAGCAGATAGTGCAGTCGGAGAAAATTGTTCGCTCTGATTTGATCCAAGGTTCGGATCTCAATTAGAAAAAATTATCATCCAAGAATTTCCTCTATGGAGATGTTGAGACTTTCCCGAGAAGACATCACTGATTCGTTTAGCGGCTGGCCAACTGTGCGTTCAAACCGCCTCATCAAAATCTGATGTGCAATGTGTGGCGCATAACGAATTGCTATACGCTGAACTATATAGGAAGGGAAAGCGCTCTACCTGACTCGCGATCTTAACCTAAACGCATAGCTTTGGCGGTATCAAATTATTAAACATTACGGAACGCAGGGTAAATGCAGTTCGCGACGTCAGGCGCACTGTGTACATTAAACACATCGGGAATGTTCAGATTCTTGTTCTTTGAATATACTGTAGAACTTTGCTATAGCTCTAAGGCGGTGAGATTTTTGTGAGCTGTCAAGCAATGACAACATTCTTTTTTGCGCATCTTGTATGTCTTCAAGTTTGTTAGACTTTTCCACTTTTAAGCAAATCGCTATCACTGAATGTTCGGTCAATTATGATGGTGTAGTAGTCGTTACAAAAGAGTATTGTCCAATGCCTACCTCTCACTCGTTGATTTTTGCGGGTTTGGCTGCCTCACTGTTCTTTTGTTTCCATACTCTTGAAAAAACCCTATTCCGTGTTGCATCTATTACGGGAAGATCTGATGGTAAGATAAAAAACTTTGCGTACTGACCGTGAAGAGAACACCAATAAATTTTCAAGTTTTTTTCCGCTGCTGTACGTTGTAGAAACGCGTTGATGTCAATAATAGGATAGAGTATATAATCGAAATGTAAACATTTTTCTAATTATCAAGCGGAAGCTTTTAGGACCTGTACTTGGTGTGCACAGTAAGAGCAACATCGGGTGTGCAAAAATTTTGAGATTCTTACCATGTTTCTCACACGGAACGCTGACGTTACTTATACGATCTCGTCTATACATCTGATGTCCTACATTTTCAAGCCGTTCTCGCATCACTACGCGACATCTACAATACATTTCGTTCGATATCTTCTCACTCATATCTCACCTGTCATGCTGTGTTTGAAGGACAGAAGATATTATTTCTATTATGTTTTGTTATTATGTATTTTTATTATAATGTATTATTATAAATACAGCTACATTAGATGGCGTGCATTTGAGTGGTCTCGAGTCGAGAAATATTTTTAAAACACACGTGTTGTTTTAGTTTTTAGGTAATTTTCCCTTGTTGAATAGATGAACTTGAGAATGACGAGTCCAAGCATTCAATACGAAATTTTGCTGTTTTAAATTGAAGAATTTAAGGGAAAAATTCGAGCTCCATAAAACCGAACTTGAAAAGCAGCTTTCTTGAACAAAACTAAATGTTGCTCATCTTATTGCTTTAGCACGCCAGGCACAAGCTAAAAAGGAGTGCAACCTAAACGGAATTATGCAGGCGTCCTAATCCACAATCAGGGGTGGCAATCAGGCAGAGTAGAAGATATGGGATGTGTACATAGTCGTGTTTGGCAAATTCGAAAGGTGCAATAGTTCTATGAAATATCAGGGCAAAGTTATACAGGTCATTTGCGAAAGGCTATAAGCCGGTGTTTTCATTTTTGCTTCACCCCAGAGCGGCTGTTATAGAAGATCTGAACTGCTAGAAGGATGTTTAGTTGCAATAAAAGCTCTTGCGCCAGGCGGGACTCGAACCCGCACCTTCTGCTTTCAGGACAGCGATGCTAGCCTTACAGCACGAACGCTGTTTCACCAAACAGAATATCCACGATATCTTAATAACAATCACTTATGAACACTCACACGTGACGCCGGTCGCACATATTATAGTAGCATGGAACAGGTTAAGCCGACGGCCTTCGTAGAAATCATGTTTTTCATTTTATACGTAGCATCGCTTCCCGGAAAGCAGAATGTGCGGATTCGAGTCCTACATGGTGCAAGAGTTTTAATCGCAACTAAACATCCTTCTAACATCGTTTCTAAACTATCTAAATTCTCCCGGTCACGAAACCTGGCCGTTTTGTAAGAACTGAGTGTTTCTGTGCCACGCTTGACACCCATGAGCATCATTGAAATTGTCAGAGTAAGTCTTTGTTGAGGAGAGTGCTGGTCTTAGCTGGTTAGGTTTCGAACTTTGTTCTATCCCTTGAAAAGTTGTCAAAACGTCGAACCGGAATAAAATTTTGTAGGTTCAATTGCAGTGACTGAAAAATGTTGTCCTAGATCTCAAACTCTACTTCAATATTTTTCGCATGACAAACTTGCCCTGATTTCTGCGTCAGCTGTTCAGAGCCACAGAGATTACTCACCGTGAATACCTGCATTAATCGCTATCTTGAAAACTTTTTTATTGGTTATTTTTCAAAGGACTTACCAGGCTATTATTTCATCAGCATGTATCATCCAAGGAATGCACGGGCTGAAACAAATCGCCTGAGATGTACAAATCGGCTTCGCACCGAAGCATACATACATGCATATGGAATATTTGTTGCTGAGAACAAACAAACTAACCAATTGTTTGCCATAGCCCTGACAGCGTCAATTTTAAGTTGCAATTCTTATACAGTATTTCACCCTCACTTTTCTTACATTTAAACAAATTTCACCATCTGCACTTCGGATCTTTTTTCCAGAGCCATTTCATATATGCGTGTAATGTGGAAACTTAATTATGAAGAGCTCATCATTGCTCCAAGTGGTCAAAAGTTGTGCCACTCAGATATTTCTGTGCAATTTGAACATCTACTCAAAAATTTCTATTTATTTAACAATTATCTACAGTTGCTTTTCACATATTTCTTTTTTACCAGCTAGACAACGACTGCGTGTATGCTCCATCCCCTTTTTTAAAAATTAAACTAAGCAATTTTGAGACCGAGCACGCCATTCTTCAGGAAGTGCGGCTCCAAGAACCCTACTCGGAGTCGTCTGAAGTCAATAGTGCCCTCAAGGTATGTTTTTTAACCGCATTTTTGTGCTTGTTGGTTAATTGGAATTGTTCGCTTTTAAATGTGGCTGGTCCTCAGTGAAAATGTCTCTTTTACAGGTAGATGATGGTGCTTCGTCGGTTTCCACGTAACTGTCTGGTAGCGGTGGTGGCATCAGGCGTATCCGTCATTTTGTTACTCGTAATATGTCAATTATATAGCATGCACAGAGCTCGAAGAAGTCTTCAGGACATTATTGGAGTGCACTCCAACCAAATTCCAGAACCAAGTGGCGTGAGTGAAGTGCCGACACGCTCTTGGCTTGATTAGGAAAGTTAAAGAACTTGTTAAATTCCCACGTAAGGCAGAGGTACACTATCCCTTGTTTGCTTCATTCCAAAAACACAGAGTTGAATGTGGCTTCTTCACTATATGAACACCTGAACTCCATGAAGTAGACTGGTATTGCACCACGAATTCGCTTTTACCAAATTGACCGAGACACTGTATGTAGAGTATCAATCCTAGTGCCTCTGTATTTCGGTCTTGCAACCCTGGTGGTTTCTTCTTTGAAGTTTCATGGTGCGTAGGTAATAGACTAAAACTTTATTTTTCACAAATATTATTTACTGGGAGTTGGTACTCTGGTCACGACCATCAGTGACGGAGGCGTGGGGCACGGAGCGCACCCGATTCCGGTTAGCTGGTTCGGATTTCCCGCCTAGCCATTTCCGTCAGCCTGGGGTCAGTGAATTAGTACCACACTTGTCCGAAAATGACGAAGCACTTACTTGTCCATCGGCTGCCTACCGAGAGTCATAGTATAGGCCAAATACAAATTCAAATTGCCTCCACACCATCTTGTAGAAGTAGAATTCGTAGCGCATCATAAAAGGGATTAACTAAGGCCGCCTTCTAAACTTTTAATCATCAATAAATCTTTTTTTTTGTTCTCTGGATTCTCAATAATAAGAAAATGCGGTGTGCAAAATTTCTGCCCACTGCGATGCCGCGGCGAGATATTAACACTTCCAAGTTCTTTTCCTGGTCCAACTATTATAGTTAAACCAACCGCAGGAAATAGAAGGAATATGCAAACCTGATGTAATGTTGTTTGACTAGAATATAATAAAAGAATTATAGAGATGCGAAGGCAAGTATGACAAAACAAAAAGCATACCTCGCTGGTTCTGCAAAGAAACTTTTGAGAAGAGCAATCTAGGGAAGGGTTCAAAGCTCTGATGAACTTTGAAGGAGACCTGGGTAGCTGGATTGAGTCCATAGTGCTGATTACAGCTGTCTAGGTTGAAACTTCAAAATGCATTTCTTGAACGAGTTTTGACCTGCTAAAGTTTCATGTTGAGCTGCTTATCAGCGCAGTTTATCATAACGCTACTACCGCTCGGAGTGGTTTATTGGCTGTTTTTTCGCTTTGTGTGATAGGTCGTGGGTCCGATCTCCAGCGGTGTCTCTTTGTCATGCTGTGTTTATGCTGTGGTAAACAATTGTCACATAATGAAAGAAGTCAAAATGGAGCCAGATTAGTGATCAGTATTCTAAGGAACCCCATATATAAGATTGTCACTTAGTCATGCCTACCCGCAACTATCCATATCTCGTGGAGATCGACAGTCATGGAAAAATAGTAGTGCTTATTCGTTTTCATAGATAAGAAAGTACTGTAAAAATCTTGTTCTCAACGTTATGGCTGTCAAAAACGTGTCCAAGGTAACGTACTACTGATGAATAAATAGAGCGGGCGCGTCGTCCTATAGGTTGCCGTTACATTTTACGCTTCCTCTCTGCAGTCGGGGATGAAACAATCTAACTGAACAAGGCCAAAGAAGCATTTGCGGGGACTATGTAGCTAACCTCTCAGGGTCATTGTCGACAGTACATAGCTTCACTATTTCAAAACAACTTCGGTCATAGGTGGCAGTGGTATGCTTCGTGAAGCCATAGTTATGAGTGAAGGAAGTGGAGTCAAGATAACCGTTGTCACCCAGATTTTTTCCTTAAGGGTTGTTTGTGGTGCTGGCCACGAACTCGACATCCGTATTTGAATTTTTAGCTGATTACGATAAATGAGAAAAATCATGAATGAGCAGTGGAAGAGTCAAAAAATATAAGGAAAGTGGATTCATTGGTTTCGCTCAACATTTAGGAGAGGGTGTTCCTTGACGTGCTGATCCCTAATTTGCCGTCTGCTTTTGACTCTCTTTATGTTGACATTCATTTTTTACCCAACATAGGAATGTGAAAATCACAACTGTAAGCGTTAGTAGGTAAAATCTCCGAGGCGAACTCGTTAAGGAAATGCGTTTTGCAATTTTAACCTATATTGTTTTAGTCATCAACCCGGGCTCTATACATCTATCTAGGTCTCCTTTCAAAGTTCCCTGGAAGGCAGAAACTCTTTCCTTGTAAGTGCCACCGCTTAGTCCTGCTCTTCTTGCAAGTAGCTGACACAACTTAACAAGTGTTGGAGTAACGAGTAACTTTCGTTGTATGCAGGAAAACCTTTAGTAAGCAAGGGATATCTACATGCTGTTTGTACCCACATTGCTTTGATTAGAACGCCGCTATGGTATATAACCTCTAAAGCTGCAACCTTGTCATGCTCTTCAACTAGTGACGCGGTGCATTCGCTTGCCATCCATTTCAGTTGGCCGATTCCAACTTCAACCTCCTGCTTTCTATTGGGCTCTAGGACATTCTCAGCAAACTCCTCTAGAGAGGAGACCATAAAGAATGCTGAGAAATCCAAAATGCTGAGAAATCCGGCCAAGTTAATGTGGCATGGAAGAATAAAAGTCAAACTCCTGTAGGAAAGACGGGAATACGACTGGGAATACGATGAATGAGGGAAATCAAGATCTGCAGTAGGATTAGGATACCTATCCAAGGAAGAAATCGAGTCATAGTTTAAAAATTAGGAACTAATTGGAACGGTTATGGAGAGAATAATTCTCATTCTGCCTAGGTGTGCCCTTCAGCTTCTTTGTGATGCCGATGCTAAGCAGATTGCGTATCCATCAGCACATTCTTTTAATGAAAATTTAATAGTAAAAATTCGATGTCCAGCTCTCGACGAATCTTGCCATCTTTGACGTTGTGTTTGATGAAGGATTCCTTTACCTACGATTGGTGTTTCAAACCTCAAGCTTGCAAGATTAAACTTAGGTTTAATTTCTGAGGTTTGAGGCTGTGAAGTACGCGGCAACGCGGAAAGGTAGGCCGTCATGAAGATTTTTGCCGATCTTTCCTTGCCAAATACACATTAGACGAGAAGTATGAAGCGCCAGATAGATTCGCAACGCTGTTGGCATGAAACGCAAGAAAAAGCGTTGAAGGTTGTTCATCACGTACACATGTCAGCGTCATAGGGAGTGGTGTGCAGTCTGGAATCCTAACTGTTTAAAATTTTAAATTACGCAAAAGTTTTCACAGCTTTCTCTCTCTTTGATCGACAACTCTTTCCCTTTTGCTGCAGATGGAGCTGTACGATCTGTCGCCGATGCCTTTCACCTCAATGGAGTATATCCTTCCTGATACTGTGAGTTGTAGCACCAACATACACAGAGCGTCGCCCTGAACTTTTGTTCCACTTTTAGGTAAAAGACAAATATGCCATCATCAATGTTGTGGACGCCAAGAGCAATCCAGCCTTTTATCAGCACGCAATGAGTACGCATCTACTGATTAGCATTTCTGAACATTTCATTTAATAATGCGGGAAGATCTCATAAACAGATCTGCACATAACCTCCAAGAATGATTTCACGCGACTGCGTGAAGGTGAAAACGATGTTTACGATTTGGTTTTATTGTTTTCTTTTACAACAAGACCAAAGCAAAGAGCTACAAGGTGCGTCAAAAGTTTTTGGACACATGTAAGTGACCATCCAAACAAGCAAATGAGATGAAATTCATTATAGTTAAACTTTGAAATGGCCTCCTTTAGCACGAATACACGCCTTTAATCGCTTGGGAAACTCATCTCCACGGCGGCAGGCAGGGCGTGTTAATCAATCTCCTACCAGGATTTCTTCAGGGCTCTTTGAAGTGAACCGTGTCCTTATGGGATGTTGCACAGGTTTTACTCTTCAGTATGCACCACATTGTGTGGTCCATTAGATTGAGGTCCGGGCTGTGCGGGGGCCACTCTTCGGCTGCGATGAAATCCGGAAAATTGCCGGCGCACCACTTCTGTACCATTTTATCCTTGTGAGCTGGAGCAGAGTCTTGTTGATAAGTCCATTCACCATTTTTGAAATGCAGAAATGCCCAAGAAAGAATCTCTTTCTTCAGGGTGTCCTCTAGGTAGTTTTGGCTGTTGATTTTGATGCTGTTTTCCACAAAAATCAGCGGTGTTTTCCCATCTGCTGTTGTCTCTGCAAAAACTATTACAGACTTCGGATATCCTAATGTTTGTACAACTCTTCCACTCCGATTAGCTTCCTGTATGTCCTTGCTTGAATTCTGTCGTTTTGATGGATGGAAACTTGTTCGATAGTGAGGAAGGACTCGTCAGTGAAAAGAATTAGTCGTTGGCGTGCAGGGCCAAAGCGTTTCTCCATGAGGTGCGCAAACTTTTTGCACCAACCGTTTTGAACAAAAGAATATTCAGGCACGAAAAATTGGCATATGAGAAGACAAGAACAATGCCATATAAAAGTCTGGTTGAGCGAAGCGCATCATCCTATTATATAATGAGCCTAAAGCAGAAGAGTCCAAAAACTTTTGACGCACCTTGTACATATGCACGTGGTAGCGCAGTCGGAGGAGGAGGCGGCTGTAGACTTCCATATATGTAACTGTGCTCTTGACATTTTTTCAAATATTTGAATGGTTTCGAATGCCCATTTCGAATATTCAAATTTGAACAAATCCGAAAAGGCGGGTTTTCTGAATACTCGAATTCGAATACGTTCGAAAAACGCTATTTTCTGAACGTTCGAATCCGAATATTGATTCGAATTTTCGAACTGAAGTATTCTATTCGAACATTCAGATTCGAATAGTACATCGGGTTCCAGAAAGGAAGGAAACATGGCTGGTGTTTTGGTGGCAATGACCGATAGACGGTTTACCCTGGCGTAATGGGAAATTTACATCTCTTTGGAAAGCTTTTCACAAAGTTTCAATGGAGTAATCTTTCCACTGAATTCTTTTATGCCTGGAAGGAGGAAATATGTTAGAGGTCACCACAGAAAATGTCACATCTTCAACAAATTCCGTTCTGCTTCTTGAAGTGGTCGAACGATAGATTCCAAAGGCCATACCTTACCTTAGCCCAGTGAAGGACTAGCTGAAATGGCACGGGATTGAACAGGCGTGCGGGAAAACGCTTAGTTCGAATGCGAAAATTGAGGGGTTACATTCGAGCATGCACCTTGTTGACTTACCATGGGATCCGTGGAGGCTTACTGTGGAACCCTTGGCACCTCTCTCTGAAACTGCACATTACCTAAGTAACATGAAGGGTACATAAAAAGGAGCTTAAATTTCCCCCTACCCCTGCTGAAGTTTTTAAGTGCTGCTTAGGTTTTATTTTCGATGATACCGGTGTGTGCGGAGACTTCCTAGGTCCTAAAGTTCTCCACAATTCAGAAAAGTGTTAAACGCTGTATTTTATCCCTCATCTTTTTATGTTAGAAAGATGGAAAGGAGTTAAAGATCGCATTTTAACAAATTCTTTTCTGGGATACAACAGCTATTTTTTCCTACGGAATATCGTGAAGTGTGTTCGATCACGTATTTCGTGGCGATGTACGTTCCTCCGCGTGTTGTTATTGGAAGCTGCTCGCTGTGCTAGCTAAGCTGAACACTCGGTTGCAGGCGAAAGGCCCTTGTGACAGGCCGGCTTACGAAAATCCACGTCACATCACATGGTGTATGTTAGCTCACGTCTTACGAAATCACGTATCACGTACTACGGTGTCCGCGGAAGCCGTGACGCACTAGCAAATAGAATTAGTTACAAATCGATATGCAAAATTATTCAAAATCTCACAGCTCTTTAACAGTTTGAAATTCAAAGCCACAACAATCAGTTAGAATTAGATAGAATAAGTTGCATAACTGTATCTAAATTTCCTCAACAACATAAACTCAATATCACAACGATCACAAGCGAAAGACAACAACGAGAACAACGACAACCACAACCTTAAACATGCTTTGTTTCACTGCGATAGCCCGGCGAGGGTCAGAAGTATGCGAGCATCCCTGATGCGGGGGGGGGGGGGAGCATCGGAGAATCGGGGAGTGGGAGAGGAGGAGGCAACTGATCTAAGTCCCGTAACCTAGACAGGACCCGCGTGGCAACGTTGAATGTGGGTACGTTGACGTACAGCTCGTGCGAGTTGGTTGAAGCATTGGAGCGAAGAAGATTTGACTTCTGTACGGTTTAGAGGACGAGGTGGTCCTGCTGCAAGTCAAGCGACATAGGACGAGGCGTTAATGCCGTTCGATGTGGAAGTCCTAGGACCACTACTGGTGTCGGAATAATGGTCTCCGAACGATTTCGTGACTCGATTGTAAGTGTCGAGCGCTTCGACAATCGATTGATGAAGATCGTTGTCGCCGCTAAGAAGCGACTGTATGACTTCTATGCTCCGCAGACTGGTTGCTCCGGTCAAAACAAGGATGAGCTTTGGAGTCTGCTTGATGAGAAGAGGCAGATGTCATCGTAGTCGTTGGTGGCCTTAGTGGACACGTATATGCAACGAAAAATGGGCACAACTGTCGTGATGGTTTCTGATACGCGTCTCATATCTCATCTCATACTACAGTGGGGGTTCCAGATCTCAGACAGACTTTGCCCTTGTGAAGGACCGTGACCGAAGACCTGTCAGAGACGCGAGGGTATTGCTGTTTGAGATGGTTGCCTCACAGCATCGATCCCAGATCTTAAAGATCGCCCCTCCGAGGCTGAAGCAGTTCGAGCGATGCGATGCAGCAAGAATCAAGTGGTGGCGAATGAAAAAGAAGGAAGCAGCTATGATTCCTCGCGTTCTGACTGTCGAGGAAACCTGGAAGAAGGCTACCGACGCGATACGTCAAGCTGCAAGTTCGGTGATCAGCACTACGAAGCGTGGACGACGCAAAGTCGAAAAGCTGACATGGCTAGACGACGTGAAGGTTGAAGGTTCGAGAGAAGAAGTGGCTCCATCACGTGTTTATCGGAAACGATGTCATACAGCAGAAGTTAGCGGACAAGATGCGTGAAGCTCTCTTACGTCGGTACGGCCACGTCCTGCGTGTAAAAGAAGACAGCGCCCGCAACCAACATTGACCTTAACTTCGAGGTAATTGGAAAGCAGTTTAGGGGGCGTCCGAAGCAGCGCTGGTCTAATAAGTTACATGTGGAATTGAGGGTTACTGGTGTTCACCCTGGTTTAGCGCTGGATCGGGAAAAGTGGCGTTATGACACCAGAATAGTGGACCCCGCTACGAAGCGGGACTGAAGAAAAAGAAGACGAGTTGGATTGCTTTAGCATCTCATTTTTGCCAGATAACTTTCGTTGCAACTAGTCTGCTCCGAAGGATGAAAGGCCTGGTTACCTCGCAAAATTGCGTGTGAAAAGCTGCCAGTAAGTATATGTAGCCTATTAAATAGGTAAGCAACACGATACGTAGAACAAATGCGCGATGCGATGCGCTTCTGCGATGCGACTGTGACATAGTATATCAGAAGGTTTTCCTTCCGTTTTAAACCATAATTTAAGCTACTAGCACAACTTACTTCTTTTAAGAAGAGCTAAGATTTATTGCTAGTCAAACATTACAAACACATATGTAGAATCAGTTTCTTTTTCATAATGTAACGGCTTGCTGCTAGTTATTAACCCTGAAAGCGACTAAACACACCCTTTCATGGCACTAATGGGGGCTGTCCTTCCATACAGCTATTGGGTGTGTTTCTCTTCGATATTAGGTTGAAACATAAATTTTGCAACACAGTTTTTTCTGGAGCTCCAAGTGAACTCTCAGAAGTATTATAATTTGTTTGAAAGCTTGTTTCCTAGCGATCATTTTTAGTTATGAATTATTAATTTTCTTTGCGTTGTTAAAAAGTTTTATTCTCTAGAACGATGACGACTCAAAGCTAAAAAGTGTGTGATTACATTTTCTATTTGTTCAAGCTCGGCAACAACCCAGCGACGGGGATTAGATTTACGAAGTCACCGGCAAGTTCACTCCAAACCGAGTAAATTATTGGAGATGGTATCAGAAGTTCCTTTCCGCCAGGAAGGGCAACAAAGATAAACCACTCCCGGGAAGACCAACTGCTGTAAACAAAGGGCGCCTGCGCCAATCCATCAAGTCGAATTCTTCTCAAACCACACTAGGGCTGACTGCTGATCTCCACACCTGCCAGTGAACCACCTCTCGTCGGCTTCAGAAGACTGGAAGGTCGCCAAAATCGCCTTCGTCAATGCCTCATGCGTTGACGGAAACCTAAGTGAATCGCTGTGCTTTCGAATTCTGAGAGTTCCGCCACCAGTTCAGGCGAGGGGCCTGGATCGAATCCTTACCAGCGATGAAAAGCGGATGCTTCACTGCAACTGCGAAGCCGGAAGCAATAGCTGGAACGCAACGAGCTGGGGGTTCTGACGTCAAAACCGGAGCCCCACTGAAGGAGGGTCCCGCTATGCATTTGGTGGATGCGTAGTGGTCCAGTGCACCGGGAGTTGCTCCACGTAGTCAAACCATCGCTCTCTCCTGTCAACAACTCGACTAGTTCCAGCAACAATTATTGGAGAAAGAAGTTGATTCGAGCAAATGTTTCTTCCACCAGAGCAACGGCCAAGTGCTTACGGCACTTCAGACAAAAAAAAATCGGCAAAAATCCAAGAATTGGGCTGGGCCAAAATCAAGCAAGCACCATGCATTCCGGACATTGTGCTGTCTGACTACCATCTATTTCGGTCGATGGATCGCATCCTCCATAGCAGGCACTTCGCCAAAGTCGACGAGGTCACGACCGTAGTACACGACTTCTTCAGATCGAAACCGAGCAAATTCTACAGAGAGATAATCCACTCAGTTCATATAAAGCGGAAGCAGCTCATTGAGAATAACGGCAATTACTCCGCTTAACTCAATCATACTTCTTTCGTGGCATAATCTTATTTTTGCTGGATGGCCAATTTTGTTGCAAAATTTATGACTCAACCTAGTAGTATCGAGAAGAACCTACGTCTAGGAATCAATGTTTCCTCAATATACTTCAGTACTAGTGTTTTAAGGAGTATTACTTAAGCCACCGTGAAAAGCCGTTCTTAAATTTCCGAATGCATTGTTCATTCCAAAGTATTTACTTCAGTGTCTGTTGCGTGCTATGCTCGTGCTCAAGGCTACGAGTTCCGGATATTCATTTCAACGGACTTCGCTAAACAATGTCCGCATAAGGATGTGAGCTAATGGTGCCATTGAAGTTTAGGCTTCCCTAATACATTGCATGTTTATTTAGGTTTATCTACAGCGACATTGTGTGGTTGCTCATATTCTACCAAATTACCACACCATTTTATACACTGATGCAGACATGGGCGTGGTCAACCCTAAGAGGTGATCCTTCTTTCATTTTCCCTGTTAAAAACCACTACATAAAAGTGGAACTAATCGTCTTAAACATCAGTGGAAGAGTTGAGGACATGTAGCACAGTGTTAAGTACTAAATCATTCAAAGTAAAGTTGATACAATTTTTGTAGCATAAACGTTTCAGTTCACAACACTGATGAACGACTTGGTATGTCTTGGGCTGCGGATTACTTGTCCTCTGTCTATGAACTACTGCACAAAGTTATAATTATTTACACATCATTTTCAGACGATTTGAAGACTATATCGACAACGGCACCGAGATTGCTTTTTTTGATCGCTTCTATAATTGGGAAATTGCAGCCGGCTCCTATATTGTGAGAAACTCGAATTGGTCGCAACAGTTCCTCAAAGGTGCCGTTTTTTATACCGTCACTCACTCATGTTCTACTGATTTCGTTCCATTTAGGCTTTGCCGACTACGAATATAGACTTCCGACGGAATACCATGGCACTGATAACGGAGCGCTGCATGTGTGTTGGTTACGAAATTCTTTGCTATAAGCGACTTCGAGTAACTACTGGACGGACACTTGCTATTAGCAGCAGCGTAGCGACCTCTATGATTTTTTTTTTGTGAATCCATCATGAAAACTAAACAACTAAACACCTCTCGCTTACCTTAGGCCTACATCGCTGAAATGCTGTTTTCGGACACGAGAAGGAGTGAACTGGAGTTTTGTTTACGAATATATTATAACCTGAAGAGCTACAAGGACTTGTTCACTTTTGAAGCCTGTGTTCGGCAAATGATTGGAATGCACACAAAAATTGGAAACATTCAAATATACAAAAAGGTGAGTGATTTTTTAACACTTGTTCCCCTTATGTGTGTTTATTGTTATTCAATTAAGTTATAAATTAATAAGTTATTCTAATATTTCAGAACGAAGCCATACAATGGAAATGCCGTTGCTTTTTTATCGCTTAAAATTTTTCGTAAGGGGGCAAGTTGCTACCCTCCTTATCTCAATGCATCTTACAACACTCGTTCGATGCTTAATACGCTGTAAAAACATTATACTGCAATATCAGTCAAATACATCATATAAACGAAAATTAGGTCTAGAAAGCGCGTGAAGACTGTGAGGGCTTAGAAATCCTAAAAATTAGGATAATCATTAGGAAATGAAGATTACACATGACCACGTAAAGCTGCATATCGCCACAGTTAAGTGCACGAGGAGCAGTCCTTAAAGAAGAACACTCGTTGGCAATAGCAGCCTTCTCATTGTCGGTACTCACTGCGACAAGGTGGAGCCCTCTGTGGGCCTCACTCTTAGTTGAGTTACGTAACGTCATGAAGCGGATAAGATCCTTTTCAAAACGCTGCCAGGATTTATTTACTCTGCAGACGGTTTACGGGGCATTTTCATTTTGAAGATACAGCTCTAGTTTCGCAGTTCTTTACAAGTTAATTATAAGCGGTATGCATGCTACATGTGCCGGCCCTGTAGCATGCATACCGCTGATAATTAACTGTTTTATTGTTGCCCGTGAGGCAATCTCTAGTTTTCTCAGATATGAATTTTTTACTAGATTATCAGGAACCTTTTCGTGGCATATATTCTGAAATCATAACCACCTTTGCACTCGAACTGAAAGCTATTCCACTTCAGCTATTCCTTGCTACTGTGTCATATCTTATCCAATGTGGAATATATCTAGGGACAACACTTCTTCAAATTCTCTATTATTTATTTATTTATTTATCAACATGAAAATTTTCAAATTCTCAAAAACTCAAAATGGAGAAAAAACAAAGAAACTGTAAAACAAAATTTAAAATCACAGAGAAACAAAGTGACCAGAAAGGGGAAAAATAAAAATCTGTTGAAAATTAGTCCTGCTATGCCAAACAAAGCGTTCCTACCCGCCCGATCAGCGATTCCAAATAATGTCCATTACCTCATGTCCGTACAACTTCATCTCAGCTCGGCATTCGCGGTCAGCTTCCAGTGAATTTCTTGAAAAAGATATTCAGGTACATACACGTAAAAAAAGACATGTAGCGTACCACTCTACTTCCTAGGAGACGGTTCAAAAAGTACTAGACCCATACGAACTCTGCACAGACCCTTTCTATAAGAAACGAGAAACAGAGCCTTGCCTTATCCTTACTGTTTTATGTGTTACCGTCCTAGTGGTGCGTTAGAATATCGAATATCCGTGTTGTTGTTCCCTCCTTCTCCCCTATAGTGCAGGTTTTAGTGTTCATTTACCTTGCAAATTAGGAGAGAGCTGAGAAGATACTTTCAAAAAACTTTTCAAAATTTGGTTTCTGTTGCCATTGCATTACAACATTGACTACCTGGGTTATACAAAGTTAAAATAAAGGATAAAGGACGAAGATCCATTTGGGATGCTCCATGCGTTCTACTTCCATGAGATGTTGTGGAGGCGATGTTATTGCGTATTTGGCCAAACAACGACTTGCGGTGGCCAGCCGATGAACAATTGAGCGCTTTAGATGTCCAAGACAGTCCTGGTACCAATGTGCCGACCACGAAGGGATGGAGGGCTTGGTTAGCATGGGCGGGAAATCGGAACCACAAACCTGGTATCGGGTGTAGGCGACAGCTATCACCTCCTCCGGTAGCGTTACATGCCCCAAAATTGCATTAAAAGCAAAGATCTCTTATATTTTTCGTCAAGATTTGTACTATTTTCCATTGTTTAATATAGGGCACTGCTTGGGTGAGAGATAACTGGATGACGAACAGCAAATGGTCGCCCGATAAGGATTTCATGCTTCACAACTGGAAAATCCATCAGCTGCGAAGATATAGGCAGTCAGATTTGCCTTTGACGTAAGTGATATAGACGGTATTGTGTCTGGTCCCTAAATTTTCACTGTATACATGGCTCCTAGACGCTGTTGTCACTTGATCACAACAAAAATGTTTAGGTAACTTTCAAAAAGTTTGAGGACGTAGTGGAAGTGAAAAACAACGCTTTCCATGCATTTTCAATTTTTTAATGATTTTTCGATTCTTTCAAGCATCAACCTATATAAAACGTGAAAACACAATGAATTCGTCTTCCTCAGTTATGGGACAAGGTACGTGCAGCTTGTTTTTGCTCAATGAGTTATGATCCCCCCTTTAAGATTGCATGGAGCTTCAAAAGCAGAATGGTTCAATCCGTTCAAAGGGATCATACAGCTCGAACTCTGTGCACCAGGGTAAGACTTTCCAACTATGTTTGGAATAGAGTGCTAACAACGTGAGATAGCCTACTGCTTTGAATGGATAGTTCCACTGGAAGGAGTCCAGCTGTGCAGCTTTCACTCTTCGCTAATCAATAGTATGTTTAGAAATACGACATGGAGTTACGATGAGAATCTGATTGACACGCAGGAGAGGATAGACGCTCAATTGAAGATGGTCTACGATCCAATTGATAGAGACCGATTGAAAAGCCTGGCGAGGGCCTCGTTGTTTCTGTGAATTCTATTGAAAACCGAACCTTCCTGGCATCGTCAATGACTGATTATGGTTTAGCTTTGTGATCTCTCAATCGCGGTGGCGGCTATGTTCCATTATTAGGTTGGCCCAAAAATAATGCTGGATTTCGTCATCCTTCCTTCTACTGTCTGTAACACGAAGGTGATAAAATTTTCTTGGAACTTCTGGTGTACTATATAAAATAGCAGGATTTGCTCTATCAAAGTTCAAAATGTAATTCCTAGATGTACGAAATTTTTTAACCTCTTAGAACGTTTCCTCCGTTCAAAAGGTAGATCTACAATGGTGATTTTTCAAGCCGAAAACCTCTTCTAAACAAACAGAGGAGCTTAAGTCATATTAGGATGGACTACTTTTAACAAAATCAGTATACATTTAGGCATGTTGTTCGTGGCTGTAAGGTGAATATAATGCTAAAGAAGAGCACGATGGTTCCTTATATCCCAAGTACCTGTGAAGAAAATATGAGCAGTTTGCAGAATATTATACACCAGTCGTTCGGCGGCCTAGCGGCCGCCTACGACTGGTTGGGGGCTTCGCCCCCAAACCCCGAGAATAGGACGCCATGGCCGCTACGGGTTTCCTATTCTTTCCTAGGCCTTCTGACCATTATGTTAATCGAGATGGATCGGCTGATCTTCCTCAACGTGATCCTCAAAAAATCGATAATATCGATCGATATCGATTGATCCTACTTCAGATTCGTGTTCAGCGACCTCGATTACTCCCAAGGCCGAAGTTTCGCGCCACTTGAACGCCATCCTCAAAAAATCGATAATATCGATCGATATCGATTGGTCGACTTCAAATTCGAGTTCAGCGACCTCGATTACCCCCACGGCCAAAGTTTCGCGCCACTTGAGCGACATCCTCAAAAAATCGATAATATCGATCGATATCGATTGGTCGACTTCAAATTCGAGTTCAGCGACCTCGATTACTCCCAAGGCCGAAGTTTCGCGCCACTTGAACGCCATCCTCAAAAAATCGATAATATCGATCGATATCGATTGGTCGACTTCAAATTCGAGTTCAGCGACCTCGATTACCCCCACGGCCAAAGTTTCGCGCCACTTGAGCGACATCCTCAAAAAATCGATAATATCGATCGATATCGATTGGTCGACTTCAAATTCGAGTTCAGCGACCTCGATTACCCCCAGGGCCAAAGTTTCGCGCCGCCGACGTGTTCGGCACGTCTGCGGCTCGCCATGCACGGTTGTCGACGTGTTCGGCACGTCTACGGCATCGCCATGCAGGGTTGCCGACGTGTTTGGCACGTCTACGGCTCGCCATGCACGGTTGCCGACGTGTTTGGCACGTCTACGGCTCGCCATGCACGGTTGCCGACGTGTTTGGCACGTCTACGGCTCGCCATGCACGGTTGCCGACGTGCTCAGCACGTCTACGGCTCGCCATGCAGGGTTGCCGACGTGTTCGGCACGTCTCCGGGTCGCCATGCACGGTTGCCGACGTGTTCGGCACGTCTACGGCTCGCCATGCAGGGTTGCCGACGTGTTTGGCACGTCTACGGCTCGCCATGCACGGTTGCCGACGTGTTCGGCACGTCTCCGGGTCGCCATGCACGGTTGCCGACGTGTTCGGCACGTCTACGGCTCGCCATGCACGGTTGCCGACGTGTTCGGCACGTCTCCGGGTCGCCATGCACGGTTGCCGACGTGTTCGGCACGTCTACGGCTCGCCATGCAGGGTTGCCGACGTGTTTGGCACGTCTACGGCTCGCCATGCACGGTTGCCGACGTGTTCGGCACGTCTCCGGGTCGCCATGCACGGTTGCCGACGTGTTCGGCACGTCTACGGCTCGCCATGCATGGTTGCCGACGTGTTCGGCACGTCTACGGCTCGCCATGCACGGTTGCCGACGTGTTTGGCACGTCTACGGCTCGCCATGCACGGTTGCCGACGTGTTTGGCACGTCTACGGCTCGCCATGCACGGTTGCCGACGTGCTCGGCACGTCTACGGCTCGCCATGCAGGGTTGCCGACGTGTTTGGCACGTCTACGGCTCGCCATGCACGGTCGCCGACGTGTTCGGCACGTCTGCGGCTCGCCTTGCACGGTCGCCGACGTGTTCGGCACGTCTACCGCTCGCCATGCACGGTCGCCGACGTGTTCGGCACGTTTGCGGCTCGCCATGCACGGTCGCCGACGTGTTCGGCACGTCTACGGCTCGCCATGCACGGTCGCCGACGTGTTCGGCACGTGAGCGGCTCGCCATGCACGGTTGCCGACGTGTTCAGCTGCCGCGCCCCAACTCAAGTGTGACGGACAGACAGACACACGCACACACACACGCTTGCTACTTTATATATAGTAAGGATGCCTCTGAACAGCGACTCCATCTGGTGACCGTTGTCCTTGAAACTCATGGAAAACGTGAAACATTTGCTACTGAACGCTTTTCAAGGTTCAGAGCTTCGTTTAACACTCGCCGGAACCTTAGTATGTTATGAGGCAGTCGCCAATTCCCCACGAGCGTCAATTTTTCGTCGCCGTTGCGGAGCGGCTGTAATCAGCTGTTCGATTTTGGTATATCTTTCGCAAACCACTTTTCTTGAAATTACCACAAAGTTGTGGACGACCCATAACATTGTATAGCGTGAAACGGCTTAGCCTCTTGTCGAACATATGCCCAAGAAACTCCCTGCGAGATACGGTTTCGAGGTAAAAACATTTTCCAAAATAGACCGCGTGAACCAGCTGGAGAGGAGAAGCTCTCAAGTTCTTGCCCTCTTTGAATGACTTAGGACGGCTAGGTACGTAAGAATTCGCCAGTCAATGGTCGGTCAAACTGCAACTTTCTGAAACTTCGCTCTTGAAAAACCCCGGATTTTTTGCAAAGATACATTATTTGTACTCAGCGATTCATTGAGAACGGCCAACTAAGGGAGAAACGAGAAAAACCTGAAAACAAATTCTGCGAAAATTCTTTTTTGACGAGTCGATCGACATGAAAGGAAAGTGATCCAAAAAGCATCTCACAGCTAGGAGAAGAAGCATGCTATGTGTAGCGTGGGCGCTCTTCTGTGCTCACCTAAAATACCTATGAAACAACTTCAAAACTGAAATAAACTTTCACGGTCCATGTGTTTCTACATCTCACTAAAAAGGACGTTTATGATGGAGAGGATAAAGGATAAAGGATGCGTATGTCTATGTTTAACAAATGTCTATTTGGGACGCTCTGCGTATTCTACTTCTACGAGTTATCGCGTAAGCAAGTCAAACGCGTATTTGGGCAACGCAAATACTTGTTGTGACCACCTGACGGAAAAGTCTGTATTTCATCCCTCGTAGGCGAGTCTGGTTCGAAATCACCGACGCGGAGGAGTGGGAGCTCCCATGGCCTGGCCGTCACCCGAACCAACAACCTCGGGATATTATTTCGATTGCCAGCTCTCATTCGGCTGCACTACCACGCAACCCTTCGGAAAATATATCCTTTTACTCAAGCTCTGCATCTCGTTTAAGGCAGTACTTCTCTACGCCGTGCCTAAATCCACGTTTTTCCAATACAGCCTACAATACTACTCCTAATTCGCGAACAATCGACGCTTTGCGACCGATTTTTCCGTCGCAAACCGTTGCAGTGCCATAACTTCGTTCAAATTCAATTATATGAAATTTAAATTGCACCGCTAGATTCATCAGCCTCCTACCAATCCAACTATCCACATGAACTGTGAAACTGGATATTCTTGACCTAGTTTTGGAGCTCGTCCTCTCGAACATCCGGCATGTAATTGATTTATGACCCCTCCGCGGGCGACACTGGTCCATCAGCCATATCCATAAAGCATATCATCCATAAAGCTAGAGAGCTTAAAGCATAAAATTTCGTTTTCAGATCTGCGTTTTGTAGAACGCGGACATCATTTTGATAATATACACTGCAAGTTAACCAGGTTTGAAGCCTCGGCCTGTTCGTACCATGACATGGGTTCTTCGAATTTTTGCCTTCAATTCCTAGTTAGCAGTCACCATCACCATGGAACTAACACATTTATCATAAGAAGTTAAATGCACTTTCTTTCATAGGTTTACAGCACTTTCTTTCATAGGTTTACACAGGTTCAGGGTATACGCAGCTGCGGAGTTGTGAGCACGTCAGCGTGAAGAACTTTTACTGCACTGCTCGCCTACGCACTTTTATGCCGTTAGCTCTACGGTCACCGCAGTGTTCGACTGAAATCGGAAAAAGTCCTGTCACACAAGCCTAATCTGCATATTCGCACCACTGTAACTTTGTCCGTTCTTATGCTATATTGCTGTGCTTTAGAGTGCTACTAGACCTTATGACTACAAAACCCACAAGTTGCAGCAGTTCAAAATTCACAGAGTTATGGCGCTCCAAACACGCCCGTGCATGCAATTTGGCACATTAACGGTCGATGTTCTCCGTGCCCTTACTCGCTTAGATTACAGTTCTCGTTACTCAAAGTAACATCGTTCAATTCATCCTTAAAAGCTCTATCGAACGGTACTAAACTTGGCCAAATCCGAAAACATGGTCTTCGATAACGTCGTCGTCATCACAGGCTCGGCCTAGGGCGCCCTCGTCGTCGATGCGAAATTGCCAAAAATCGATTTTTCCGAAATTGGTCGAGATTGACACCTTTTGATAGAGCTTTTTTTGATGAACAGAATGGTATGATGATGATATGATATTTATTACATCGTATAAGACAGACGCAAGAAACTCAACTAGAACCGAACAACTAACAACGTATCTTAAGCAAGCAGTACCAAATAGATATTGCATAATGCCTCCAAGTAAAGTAAAATCTAGGTTAAGTGGTGGTTGTATGCGCAAACCTTTTGAATGAGGAAAGAGAGCAGTGAGGAGCAGCAGTCTTAGTAAGTTTTAAATAGGCTAATCCTGCCCTAACAGAGAACGAGTTCCGTCTGACTGATGTTCTAGGTCTAGAAAATGAGAGTTTAGTTCCACCACCTCTGGTTCGAAAACGCAACATTTCAAAAAATTGGGAAGAATCAATGGAGACTAATTTGTGGAGTAGTTTAGACACCATGCAGAGATAAGCAATCCTTCGCCTGCTTTCCAGAGAAGGTAGGCAAAGATATGCATTGCGGATCTTCGCACGAGGTATACGAGAATACAAGAACCCTCCTAATCTAATCAATATTTTTTCTCGTAAAATTGTTTTGAACTTTTTCAAGGAGGGCTACATGCATTGTTTTATGTGGCGAGAAAACCGTGTTGCCGCACTCCAGAATTGGTCTGACATATGTTTTGTACGCCGTTAGCAGTACATTCTTATTTCTAGTAGTTAACGCCTTAAATATTGATAGGTACGAGTAATAGCTTTCCTGAAGATTTGCGAAGTCTAACTTGTTATTATAAAGAAACCCAAGATCCTTCACTTCCGACACTGTTGCAATAGGGGAGTTCTGAATAGAGTATGCATTGGAGTGTTCAGAGCATCCAAGCCTAAGATGAAAGGTTTTAGCGTGAGACAGGGGGAGTTGCCATTCATCAGCCCAACGGGGGAGATGTCCTATTGCCCGCGGTAGAAGCTCCATATCTTCGCTGTTTTCTATTTGTCTATAGATTTTTAAGTCATCCGCATACTTCTTACAGGATACCTCGTTAGTTTCGAGCAGGTTTTGGATATCCGCCACATAAATGTTAACAATACAGGTGGCAAGACACCACCTTGAGGTACTCCACTGATTACAGGCTTAGTTATCGAAAATGTACTATTAACACGTACTTGAAAAGTTCTACCGTTGAGGAAGTTTTGAATCCAGCTCACTACATTTTGATGAAAGCCAAGGAAACTGATTTTATGCATGAGTTTGGTGTGAATGACCCTATCAAAAGCTTTTGCGAAATCAAAATAGATAACGTCACAGCAGCTTTTCTGATCCAGTATTGTAGTCCAGTAATTAATGCATTCCAAAAGATTAGTCTCTACAGACCTGCCTGCAACAAAGCCGTGCTGAGTGGAAGGAATAATACGATTTTTTCCAAGTGTTGGATAATATGTTTTTTCGATATCTTTTCGAAAATTCTGCAAAAGATAGATGTAATGCTGACAGGCCTAAAGTTTGCTGGATCTGATGATGGTTCTTTTTTAAGCACAGATGTAATATAGGAGTGCTTCCATAGTTCAGGGACCTCAACATACATAATTGACTGATTAAAAATGTACGAGAGCGGATTCGCAACAACATGTGCAATATTTCGAATAAAAATGAATGGAATCTTATCTGGAGTGAAGTCCGACGACTGTGGCCAGGAGCAAATGTGCTGATAGATTACTATAGGATCGAAGTAGGGAAAATCCTTCATAGGGTGAGCACAATTGAAACTGTGCACTGGTAGTCTTCCATCATCACTTAAGAAAACCTTATAGAACTCATCAGCAAGAACGTTGGCCCTATCAAGATCAGAGAGAAGAGGTTTACTCCCTAACTGTAAATTACAGAAATGGGTTTGATTTGAGAGCCTAGATTTCATGAATCTGAAAAATTGGAATAATTGGTATTATTGGAAGTGTCGAAAACTCAAATATGGGCGAGCAAGGGCGGAAGACTTTTTTTGAGGCTTGAGAACTTGAGATTGGCTGACGACAGCTGGACCTGTATAACCTATAAAAGAAAGGGCATTCAACTTCTCTTAATAAATGAGCTAGTTCCTTCGTGATGTTGTTAACTAGGAATTCAAGGTTGAACATCGAAGAATCCATTTCGTAGTATAAACAGCCCGACACTTCAAACTAGGTCAACTTCGCAGTGCCTACTACCAAATGATGACCACGCTCTACACAACACAGATCTAATAAAAAATACTCGTAATAAGATACTTTTTAAACTCTTTAGCTCTATAAAGATGGACCAGTGGCTTACGCGGAGGGATCGTAAATCAATTAGCGGACGTTTGAGAGGACGAGCTCCACAACCAGGTCAAGAATATCCAATTCCACAGCCCATGCAGATAGTTGGGTTGGTAGGAGAGAGATGAATCTAAACAACTTAATTTTCAGATAAATGAATTTGAACGAAGTTATGGCACTGCAACGGTTTGCAACGGAAAAATCTGTCGCAAAGCGCCGATTGTTCACGAATTGGGAGCGGTATTGTACTGATTACTACTGCACGAACCCACTCGCCTATAATGCATGAGTTTTAAAAATTAGAAATAACCCTATGCTTGCACATTTTCCTATTTTCGATGTTAGCTGCTATGAAACTACTGTATACATAAGCCAATCGCAATTTCTGCTCACGAGAATCTGTTCAGAGCTCTCAGCACCTTTAAGATGACGATCTTAATCCACGGTAATGAGATTCCTAGATTACTTTCGTCTGCCTGATCTTCACACCCCTCAAAACAGATTGATTTTCGCGTCAAGTGCTGTGTACATCCTGTTGGTTAGGTATATGTATACGCACACGCACGGAGCGTTTCCTAAAATGAGAGTCTTGCGGTGCTTCCAGACCAACCCCTGAGCTCAAATAGTCAAGTCGAGTCCGCCTGTTCAATTTAACAGAAAAGAGATTCTGCCTTATTTATTTATTTATTTCATACATTCATCAAGAGTGCGCACTAATGTACAAAATAAGACATTCTGAGCGACATGAGGAGTAGACGACACTAGAGAGCAGAAGTCATCGTGTTAGAAGGACCCACTACTTGATTTAGAGTATACCATGAAGATCAGTTGACAACTTGAGTTGCTATGCAAGCAGCAGTACATGACTGGACCCACACCAACTGGTAATGGTGCCGTATGTATTGCGGCAGGAGCTTACTACCGGAGCTTCCGAACACGGGTATGCCAACATCCCACGTGGATCCGACAAGTTGGGCGTATCAGGAGACTGCGAGCTTTTGGAAATGCAACGGCGTTGAGGCATTGGATGACACCCCTTTCCAAAGAATGGAGACTACAAGCGGCACACACGCTGGGAGGCGCCCTGGTCCGGACGCGCAGGGCGTACGGTCACGCGCACGCGCCGCGACACACTATAAACGCCTTTCCCGGCAGTCTCCGGCTTCGTCGTCGCACCGAGCGGTCGGTCCGCTCTCCGCTCCGGTACTCCATCGTCAGCGCAGTGTCCCTCCATCAGGACTTCGACTCGACCAGCCGCGTAGGACTCCAGGACAACCAGGACAGGACGCGCAGGAACGATATCAGAGGTAACCGCAGAGACCGACCGAGCCACCGCCCTCGTGAGCGCAGGCTCCAGGGTAGGAGTGAGGAAGGATCTGCGGCTTGCGCTTGGGCCTGACCCGTAGGTAACGCGGCTGGGCTTAGCCTTAACTCGTAGGCAATTGTGTTCCACAATGATATGTATTGTGTACGTATTAGGTTGCCATGAAGTATACCGTCTGATGCGCATCGTCATGTGACTCGAGAGTGGGAGAAGATTTATTCTGAGCGCAGTGGTAATACTGCGCAAGACGCAGGCCACACTCCATCAGCTGCTTAAACAACTTCCACCAGCACGGCTTTCTGGGTCAGAGCTTAGGTGCACGTGGTTTAGTATTTCAGGCATCCTCCATGGACTCCGCAAATTCGAGGATTTCCGCAACGTGTTACCGATCCTTGACCTAGTCAAGGGGAAGTTTTCGTAGGAGATTCAATCGAAGCTTCATGATCTTGAGTTCCAGCATGGAGAAGAGTTTGATATCGACGCAGTAATGCGTCACCTCGACAACATCATTGCCCCGCAAGAGAGGTACGAGGACTCGACCACGTTGAGTGACAACTTCGCCGTGAACACCAACAGCCCGCAGAGGAAACGCACATCCAGGTCAGCTTCCTCAGAGTCATCATACGACCCTAATAAGTGCTGCTTCTGTAGTTCAAGTAGTCATCAGACGCGCAAATGCAGGGTTTCGATGGCAGTCTATGCTCGCAGGAAAATCGCTCGCTCGTACGCGCTTTGCTTCAATTGCCTAACTGTACGACATCAGCAACGGGATTGTGAGCGCAGTGGATGCCGTGATTGTGACGCCAGCCATCATCAGCTTCTCTGCGAAAGAAGAGAACGGCGCAATAGAGAACCTTCACCGCGCAGCCGTCATAGCACGCGCAATGACAGGTATTCTCGATATCACAGTCACCGTTCGACATCTAGTGAACGACGTTCCTCACGGACGCCGAGCAGAGACAATTCCCGTTTCAGGAGTTCCTTCTGGGAAGATGGGTATGCACGCTTATGCGATAGGCGCCGACATAGCTATACCACCCAAAGGCATCACAGGTCATATTCTCCGCGTAGGTATCGTTCACCATCGCCGCATGTTCGCTTCTGTTTTACATCTAGCAGACGCTGCGACAGCTACTATAACCGCTCTAGGCGCTATACACCAACTCGTAACTTTACGCGCGATTCCGATCAGGAATATCATCTCTTGCAGCGTTGCTACGACGCGCTTAAAACACCTAGCAAGTATTCTTGCCCGCACGCAGCGTTAATGCTCGCAAAGACTAAAGCACGTTCTCGCGACACTGATGAGCATGAAGACGTCATCCTACTACTCGACTCAGGAGCGCAGAATAGCTTTATAGCTATGCACGCAGTTACAGTTTAGGCCTACCCGTAGCCAATAAACGGTCACGTACCTACATAGCGTTTGGAGGACAAAAGGTTTCAGAGGTTTCAGGCATTACGCAATTGACTCTTGTCGACTTGTTCGACGAGGAGTTGACTCTTCACCTCACGACTAAGGATATCCTCACGTTAGCGGAGAAACCACCTCAGCTGTCAGGGTATGACAAGGCACACATCAGGAAGCATGCCTACGACATGCCGATGTGTCATACCCAAACGGCGGTTCTACCGGGCTTGCTCATTGGGATCGACAACTACTAGGATATACTCATGCCAAAGTCACCAGTAGTCTTGCCTTCGGGCATGGTTCTGAGTCACACGAGGTTCGGAACAGTCTTTTCCGGATTACCGGTTTTTCGGGTTCGCCTCAACGAACACCAAGTTCCTATACGACAGTCATCGCCGCCGACGGAGGAGAACAAAAACAGTGGGTGCAGAGACTTTGGTCACTCGACTCACTAGGCATCACAGAAGATTACGATCCCAACGCAGATACCGAAGCTCAAGATCGGATTCTTGCCAACTTCATTAACACCTCGAAGTTTATCGATGGCGACCTTTACGTCCAGTTCCCATAAAAAGAAGCGCATCCGAAGTTGCAGGACAACAAGCAGCTTGCGTATTGTCTAGTCGTCTCGTTAACCAGTATGAAAAACTACGACAGTCGCCACAGGCTTGGAAGACCTACGTCAAGGTGAAAGAAGACCATCTCAAGGCAGGATATATCGAAGAGGTCGATGAGCGCAGGTTCGACAACTATCGCGTTTATTACATCCCACATCAGGCCGTCTACAAGGAGTCGTTTTCGACTAAGAAGTTAAGGGTAGTGTTCGACTCCTCGTCTAAACAGCGAGGTGCTCCCAATCTTAACGACTGCCTCTACCAAGAACAAACACTCCTTCCGGAGCTTGTCGCGATCCTTCTTCGCGCAAGACTCCATCGATTCCTGCTTATCGCCGACGTCGAGAAAGTGTTTCATCAGATTCGCTTGCAGAAGTCTCAACGAGGTGAAAGATCCAAATCGTCCGTCCATCGTCGCAGAATCTTAGTATATTTCGGTTCACTCGAATACCTTTCTGGGTTAACGCATCGCCATTCATGCTTTCAGCATCCATTCAACTGTATTTCCAACGTAATTCCACCACGTTGGCAAAAGAATTCGAAGCTAATACTTATGTCGATAATGTCCTTTTAGGCGCAGACGACCGCGCAGTAGCTATCCGCAAATATCGAGACGCGAAACTTCTTTTCAGGCTTATGCACATGAACATGAGAGAGTTTCTCTGCAATTCAGAGACTGTCAACCACTCTATGGACAAGCAGGATCGCATCATGGACGCTGCTCATGCGAAGCTATTACGGATCAATTGGAACGCGCACAGAGACACTCTCAGTCTCCCGTTTAAGACTTTGCGAATCCAGGTAACATCAAAACGTACAGCTCCACGCGCACTTGCGTCAACGTACGGCCCTCTTGGTCTCCTAACACCATTTCTCTCACCCCTTGAGGTCTTCATACAAGATCTATGGGCCAAAAACAGGGGTTAGGATGATCGCTTGGACCAGGCAGAATTAGATCAGTGGTCACAATTATGCGCAAGTCTCCAATATCCGTTACCATCTTCGTACTCAAAGCGTAGTTACATCTATTAATAGGTTAGCCATGGCCAAGTCACATCTCAACGAAGCCAAACCTATAACCATACCTCGCGCAGAGTTTATGGCAGCCTGGATTAGCGCACGCCTTGCTAAATACTCAGTTAAGCATTTGGGCATTAAGTTTGCAACGGTTCACTTGTTTTCAGATTCTCTAATCACGCTACACTGGATCCACTCCGAGAAAACGTTTAAGACCTTTGTCCGTAATCGAATTCAGGCTATACGCACCATCATTTCGTCATTCGAGGATTAGGGCATTAGCACCAAGTGCCATTATGTACGATCAGAATTCAATCCAGCAGATTGTGCGACTCATGGCTTGTCCACGAGAGACGCAGCAGAGCACATTTGGTGGTCCGGTCCAGAATTTCTACTCATGCCTCCGAATGGCCGCACAACGACATGGACTTCACCATCGTCCCGGACAACGACATTGCAGAGGAAGAAACGATGAACGTGAGAGTTGAGATTGAGACAGAGTTCCGGTCGACAGTCCCATTTGCAGTTACCAATAGGTATGCTAAGTTAGTGCATATTGTGGCACATATGCTCAGGTTTCTCCGTTTTGTACGGACCTGTACGAGGTTTTTTCCTCGTACAGGGCCGTACAAAACAGCACCTATATTCTTGGTTTCATCCCACAGGCTAACGTACATCATTATATTCCATCAACATCTCGCGCAACTTGCGTCAAACGTATTTTATACCATCTGTAATGCGCACGGTATCTTACTTTATACCATCTATAAGGCGCACGGTATCTAAGGCACTTCGCACTTGCGTAACGTGTAATAAGTTCAACGCATTCCCGTTTCGCTATCCTGGCATGCCGGACCTTCCGAAGGAACGCCGAACATTCCGAGACCGTTCAAGACAGTCGGTTTGGATTATCTAGGTCCAATACCATTTAAAAGTGCGCATACTGTAGCTAGGAAGGCTTGGGTTTGTCTAATCACCTATTTGGCAAGTCGCGCAGTACATTTAGAACTCGTTCTAAACATTACTGTTCAAGAATTTCTGTTGTCTTTTCGCAGGTTTTTAGCTCGCCGAGGAAGACCAGATCTCGCCTATAGTGATAATTCGACTACGTTTCACGCTGCGGAGAGGACTATTATTGCAGAAGTCATCTACGAACCTTCAGCATGACGTATAGTCTCGAACTTCGTCTCCAGTCGCAAGATCGTTTGAAAGTTTATAACACCTCTCTCGCCATGGAAGGAGGTTTCTACGAACGCATGGTCGCGCTCTTCAAATCAGCGTTCAAGAAGACCGTCGGAAAATCATTGCTGCAGCTGGAACATCTACAAACGGTCATCGTGGAGATCGAATCCGTCATCAACTCAAGAGCATTATCTCCCTACAGGGAGTCGGATAGTTTGGCGCATGTACTGAAGCCAATTGACTTCGTTTCTCCAGCGGTAGACATCCAGCTACCACCATCGCAGCAACCAGAACTTCAGGACGCCTCGAACAAGCTCACCGATTGGTACCAGCAATCCATCCGCGTTCTAGACTCGTTCTGGGATATCTCGCATCAGGACTATTTATCAGCACTTCGTGAACGACATCAACAAGGAGTTCGAAGACAGCGAGCTAGGAACATCACTCCGCACGAATGTCAAGTTGTACTCAATGCCGATGACAAGCTCCCTAGGGGACCACTGGCCACTTGGAATCATCACGGAAATTCACGCAGGATTAGACGGCGCAGCTCGTTCTGCTAGTGTACGCAACAGTGCTGGCATGGTACTCCAACGTTCCATCTCTCACGTGTACCAGCTCGAAAATTCAGAACCTAAGGCACCTCAACCAGCACGCGCAGCTAAAAGTGCGCATAAGTCTATCGCTACACCTAAGACCATCGCGTACTTTCACCACCCTCGCTGTCTCTTCTTACCAATAGTCTATTACAGGTTCAGTGCGTCGACGCGTAGCCTAGAGTTACGCAGTACTAGGTCCCGTCAAGAATACCCTGAGGTACTACTGTTGACCTTCGCGTGCACTCAGGTCTCGGGTCAACGTCATATACCACCATCACTACGTCTACAACGGTCGGGTATTACGGGTCACTATTCGCAGTTGCATTTTTATCATTTTTTACGCGCAGATTCACATTTTACGTATTTTCGGCAGTGTTCAGGTTCTAGTTTGTCATTTTCCATGTGTGCAGGTCTACATTTTGCGCAGTTCCTTGTTCTTGCTTCTTTATCTCTCTCCTTCTTTCTCCTTTTAGTGTTCTATCCCGCTCGCAGCTACAAAACGAAGGTTGTGCAGTACCTTCACTTGCATTCTGTAGTTCTCTCCCTTCTCTAACCTCTCTTAGTACTTCCTCTGGTATCTCTTATTCCGTTCTACACTCTTTTTTACTCTTTCTTGTTTCTCATCTGTCTTCTTCCCTGTCTCTCAGTGGGTCTAGTAGTTTCTCTCCATCTCTAGTTTAGGCTACGGTAGTGAGCCCGAAAGGGCATAGTATTTCTTAATCTTAACCTTACTCTCATCATCTTCGTAGTTGTCCAACCCACTTCAGTTCTCGTTCACTCTCCTTACTGCACAGTAGACAGCCGAGCACATTCGTAGTTTTTACTGCTCTTTAGCGGTTTTCTTCTTAGTTAGTTTGCTACTCTTTTAGCGCTTCTAGTAGTCTCTTTCCTATTGTAGCGTAGTATAGGTATCCTGGGCATTGTAGTTACTCCCCAGTATCGTTTAAATCCGCAGTGTTATCATAAACCCGCAGAGTCGTTTTAATGCGCAGTTACGTACTTCTACTCTATCCTATCGTAGTTTAGTTTTAGTTTCTTTCATAGTCTAGCAACCTCGCCGCGCAATGTTCATCTCCGCTATCACGAACGTCATGCCGTATCACTATCCGAGTAGAGTTTCATCTGGCTCTTCAGTTTGCACCATTTGCCTGTTGCAGGGAATAGCATCCGGTCTAACCAACCTGCTCGTTCACAATGGCATTCCGACCAGTCCGCAGTACCACCACGTACACGGAGGACCAGACAACATCTTCGACGTCGCGAGCCGACAACACGACTACGACGCAGCCTACCACCACGTCAGCGCAGCCGACTGCATCGCAGGAGTCACTTGAGTCTGGGGATCTTTTGTTCGCTCACTTTGCGTAGATACTCCAACGAGATCTGGAGGTTGAAGCACCGATCCTCAGGAAGCTAGTGGAGGAACTTAACCAGTTCAGGGAAGCTGCAGTTGAGCCGGATGTGGAAGTCCTTTCAGGTGCAGTATTATAGATCCTAGTGTTGCGCAGCGCAGTCTCACAGTTGTTGAGCGCATTAATGCTCTGGTCCAACGTCGCGATCCCAAGGTCATTCTGGATCGCAGGACGACTTAGAGCTACAGTACGCCAGCGTTCCACCAGGCGAACGACAGCTTCTTGCACTCATGCAGAAGCTTACAATTGCGCTTAACTCAGAGTCGGTTTTTTCCACCTATTTACGTGCAGAATGACGCCTACGTTTGGACCGCAGTATCCGATCCAACTTCACTGGGGAGATTTATCTTCCGCAATGGTCGGACGCGGATCGTACTAGGTACCCCAGTAGCGCAGTTTACATCATCGTGCAAAGTACTAGGGGCATGCGTCATCATGCGCAACTACTCGTATAGCTTCTTTCGCGCATAGCCGACTCTCGTGAGCTACTGCCAGGAGCAATATTGTTCGAACATATCATTACCATCACCACGCTCATTCGCAATGTAACATCTAGGAAAGCGACAGTTCACGCTCAGCTATTTCAGCAGGCTTTCCGTGGTCACGACCAGTCACGCCGAGCGGAGGTCCTTGCGAAGTATGATGTTTATTTCCAGGACATACTCGAAGCGGATACATATGCAACAGCAGCGGTCGCAGAGGCTTACGATGTGCTCAATCGCCTCAATCACCAGCACATGGAGCTCCAACAGCTGCACGATCAAGCGGTCTTCGTCACGACGTCAGAGGAGCGCAGGCCGGCGGCAACGCCGGTACAACAATCCGCAGACGCCCACATGAGCAGCACACCATCGCTGCATGAGTCGTTCTTGCAGGAGTTTGTAGAGCAGTCGAGTCCTAGTCACAGGCTCAACCCGTGGGAGCAGGCCATCGCTCCAGTTGCTCAGCACGCAGGGGTAAAACCCAATGACCGTCCACCCTCGTAGCAGTCACTGCAGGCCTCTAGGGCTCCTTTCAGGGCTCCGGTACCATCTAGGCCTCCATCTAGGGCTGTTCAGGTCAGTTCTCCATCTCCCGCATCCATCAAGTCACCAACACCGCCTACGCTCAGGGAGTACGTGCAGCAACGCGAACCACTCTACATCCCAACGCAGGAGCCAACGGGTATCCCGCGGTGCTACTTCTGTCCGCAGAATCACTACTCTTCGGAGTGCGAAAGGGTCCCAAATTTATCGCGCAGGCTTATGATCCACGCGAATAGGGGGAGGTGCTTCAAGTGCGCGGAACTGCACGACGAGGCGCCCTGCACTAAGAAAGTCAAGTGTAGGGCCTGCAAGAGTACCAACCACTGCACACCCTTTTGTAAGCGCAATACGCACGTGATCGTCGATTTTCCAGAACATGAGTTCTACTACGGACTCGAAGCCGCAATGAGGCATACAAAGGGCGTCAGAGAAACCAAGTTGAGGCGATCTGCCCACAACATGGACAGAAATGGTAGCCGTAGGTTCAGACTTCTACTAGTTCTTTCCTCTCTTAGCGCAGTAGTCATCTCCTTCTCGTAGTGTAGTTTACTAGTTTTTCTTTCCTCTCGTAGATTACTAGTCCTTTTCCGCGCAGTTTCGTTTTAATTCTATTTGCAGGTCTTCGACTTACCTTAAGCGCAGAAACGACTTCGCACTTACGTCTCGACGTACAGTGCTTCCTTGGGGAAGCGGTTGGGAGACCGCGTAATCAATTCTTTCGCTTGACCCTGGGTATATTCTCATGTTTCCACGTGCCTTGACTTTGTCCCTTGGGGTTTGTTTCGATTAACATGGCGAGAAAAAACTCTTCCCCTCGCGCAAAACTGACCCCAATCCGAAGCGCACAAAAAGCGCTCGTAGGAAGAAATTTGCCCAGTTCGTTCTCGTTCGACGTCATCAACGCCTTCGACTACGCAACATCATGTCGACTTCTACACCAAATTTAACCGCAGTTTCGTCCATCAATTCTACGAGTACGAGTTCGAGCCGCAGTTCCGATCACGATGCCGTCACGTTGCCGGCGAGGATTCACGTATGCTACTCATCATCTACTGGTCACTCATTTATTGAAGCTCACTCACATATATTTGCATTTGTATTTGTGTTTTGTTCACCTTGTTCGTGTATCAGGAGTTACCTTCAAGTCTAGTCTTAGGTTTTCAGATCACGTAGATAGCATTGTCAAGAAAGCATATTCTGTTATGTTTTCTACACTTCTTTTACACTTGTTTTTTTCTAGTCTTTTTTTTTGGGGGGGGGGTCTTTGAATGAGCTGCGCGGCTTCAAACAGGTGCCGTTGACAATATATGTACAGTGGCGTGTCAGAACATCCAACATTTGCGCATCACAGTGCAGTTGTTAAGGTTGATAGGAATATCCCAGTTTGAAGCCCAGTTGTACAGGTTTTCAATGGAGGCTTGAAGTGCTAATCGCGCGTCCATGCATTTGTCTCGTTCGTAGACGCAATAGAGCTTTATGTAGTCAAAGTACGTTTGTGATTTGACAGCCGTTGTCGTTTGAAGCTTACGTGGTAAGTCAGAAGGGTAAACCAAAAACAAGATAGTGGATAAAACTCCTCCTTGAAGAACCCCCACTGTTACAGGGACATCTCAAGGAGAAGCTCAACCTGACCCTTACATTCATGCCATAATTTGACAAATAACAACAATAACAGTCTTGTAAGATTACCTTGAATGCCTATTGGTTCTAACTTAGCGATCAGCATCCGATGACAGACTTTGTCAAAAGCTTTGGACAAATCTATATAGATTACATCAACAACCTTTTCAGAATTAGTCGCATGACTAAAATCGTAGAGCGTGTCTGCTAAATTTATTAAGGTGGAAGCACCTGCACCAATTAACCAACAGGATCTAAATAGCACTTGATGCGAAAATCAATCTGTTTTGAGGGACGTGAAGAGCAGGCTCGACAAAGGAAACCTAGGAATCCCTTTACCGTGGATCATGATCGCCATCTTGAGATCTGAGAGCTCTGAACAGATTCTCGTGAACAGAATTTGTGATTGGCCTATGCCTACAACAGTTCCATATGTGGTAAGATTCAAAATAAGGAAATGTGCAAGCACAAGGTTTTGTCTAAATCTTAAAACTCATGCATTCTAGGCGAGCGGGTTCGAGCAGTAGTAATCAGTAGGCTGTATTGGAAAAACGCAGATTTAGGCACGGCGTAGAGAAGTAGTGCCTCGAACGAGATGCAGAGCTTAAGCAAAGGGACATATCTTCCGAAAGGTCGCATGGTAGTGCACTCGAAGGAGAGCTGGCAATCGAAATAATATCCCGAGGTTGTTGGTTCGGGTCACGGCCAGGCCGTCGGAGCCTCCCATTCCTCCGCGTCGGTGATTTCGAACCAGACTCGCCTGCGAGGGATGAAATACTGACTTTTCCGTCAGGTGGTCACAACAAGTATTTGCGTTGCCCAAATACGCGTTTGACTTGCTTACGCGATAACTCGTAGCTGTCTTACTCAGTGGATGGATGAGCGTGCAAAAAACGTTTGTCAATAATCTTGGAAGCTCCCTGTTCAGGAATACATATATGTATACACAACAATTTCCTGAAAAATGAAAGGTGTGCCTTTTGTAGCTACTCATTCCTTAGAAGCATGCAATTCATCTGCCACACTGTCACCTAGGTGCATCCAAAGAAAGTGCGCTCCTTTCCGCAATTACCATATCACAAATACCACGAAATAAAAAGTCCTTCGCAGAAAGCGCCGTCTTAGCATCCAGCTTCTTGAAAAAAAGAGCAGGAAATCAGCGATATTCGAAGTGAGAGGGTGTACTGAAAATTTATGTGAATAGCTACAATTCAAGTCTCGGGCTATAAGCTATAAGGTAGTATTGAAACTTGTTGACTTTTATGGTGGAGTGGCCGCCCAGGAGTGTGAAGTAATAATTCGTTGCATATGAAATGGCCGAATTTCATTGAAAACCCTCACACTTTCATAACTTTCATAACTTTGCCTGGAGGCTATTTTATTTATCAAAACAAGCACCGTTACAATTAATACACTTTTCCCAACGCGACAATTGCTTAGACATTCCATCTTTGCAAAAACCAGAACTTCGGGAAATAATAAAACATAAGGAGTCATTTTCGACATCATCTTGACTGCCGAATTTTTTGTCTTTCACATGACGATCTGAATGCTTGAAAAAATTGATAATCGGTAGTGGACAGATCTCGAATGTGCTGGATGTGGCAGGGTTTCGTATCCCAATTCATCCAGTTTCTGGACAACAACTTTTGAAACGTGCGGACGCGCGTTGTCATAGGATTAGGCCATTGGGCATCTTCGACCAAAGCCAGCTGTTTTTTCAGGCAACTTCTGGTGCATAACTTCAATGGCGGCACAATACTTCTCCGCTGTGATAGTTCCCCTAATTTTCAAGAACTTGTAGTGGACTATACCAGCCATTGTCCACAATGCGGTCACCATGGTCTTCATTGTATGGAGGCTTGGTGTAATTTTTAATATTTTTTCAATATTCGTATTTGTTGAAAATTAAGCAAACAATTATTTTTTAAAGTGAATAATCGTTTTAAGAAAATAACATCAGTTTTAATAATATTAAAATTCACTTTCACGATTATTTCAATTAAAAAACTTGATTCTGATGCGTGTTCTAATTCATACGTTCAGTTGAAATCAAGGAATAAGAGGACCACACCTCTTACCTAATAAAAAAAGGGGTTCTTTTGATGGAGTGATAAAAGCAGGAGTTTGCTGGGGAAAACTCCTGTGCTTCCAAAAGAACCGTTCCTTCAAAAAATATATACAAACATTACTAATTAATTTAATATAATTATTTACATTTGAAGGAACACAATAGGGTGGTATGGACCACATACCTGCGGTAACCCAGTGGCAGCCCCACTAAATACCTCCCCAAAGTTCAAAACAGTGTAGAGCTTGGGCCTGTTCTACACTTTATTATTTTGGCCTGCTCAAAGAACACACACTTGTAACCCCCACAACCAAAACCATTACTATAAAAATAATAGTTTTGCTAAGAGTAAGGTTAATGGTATTAATATTTTAGATAATTTTGGAAATGACAACAAATGTAATAATTGTTCTGAAAATTGTAATATTTGTACAATGATCAATAAAACTGAATATGTTCATTCTTCAGTCACAAATTTAAGGATTAACACCTATAATAAAAGTAATGATAATTGCAACATAAGTAATGTTGTATATTGTATAACATGTAACGATTGTCAAAAACAATATATTGGAATTACAACTAGAAAATTAAAATACAGAATTAGAGAACACCTGTCCCAAATTAAAAACCCAAAAATTAATAAATGTTTATATACGCATTTTGGAAATAATTGCAATAACCTTTCAATCAATATAACTATTTTAGATTCCCTAGAAGATAATGTAGACAAAGATATTCTTTTACAAAAAGAACTTTTCTGGATTAAATTAATTAATACAGCTTATCCTTTTGGTTTTAATGATCATATTAAAGGCTATGGAAATATATCTGATATTGATAATCCCTTAATGTATAAAGAAAATCACCCGTTCTATAATATAAAAATTAGAAAAATTAGGAAAAGAAACGGCAAAAGGAATAAAAAACGAGAAAGTAATAACACATGCGATACATTCAGTCCTGATGAATTTTTTAATAGATTTAATCAAATGAATTCGATAGTGGAAATGTATAGATACATTAATACCTTCAAGAAGAAATATCTTTAAAAAGTTATAAAAATAACATGTAATAAAGAACACTTTAATAATATAGATGAAAATAAATATAGAATTCTTGTTAGCATGTTGTGTAAATTCTGTTTTAACGAAAATAAAAGTAAATGTTTAAAATCAGAGCATAAACATACTAACTATGTTAATGTTGGAGTCACATATATAAATAGTGTTCTAGACAGAGTTAACTTAAATAAAATGTTTAATAATAGCTATATACGTGTAATTATAGAAAATAATTCCAATAAAAGGATGTTGCCTTTTAGATGTGTATTTAAATCACAACCTTCTTTTTCCAAAAAAATGTTTAATTATAATACAATAATAAGAAACACAAACTTATCAGAACTAAATTCTATCTTTAATAGTAAATGCTTATGTATTGAAGAAAAGTATAAAGAGTTTATTGATATAACACATAAACATATTATCACAGGTAACCTAGAAATAATTTCAGATAAAATTATTAAAAATTTAATTAAAAAAGGCACAAAATTTGTTCCAAAACATAATGTTTCAAAGGAAAACATTCAACACTGGTTTGAAGAAGTTTTTTCGTTATTCCTTGACAAAATTAAAAATAAATATAAGTTAAAAGACTTCCACCTTAATTTGATAAAAGAGAAACTAAATATCTTGAAGAAAAAAATCTGGAAATCTTTACTATATCAAATTAATATAGAAAACAATAGATCTTTTAGAAATTTAAATACACATAATATAGAATACTTGAACTTTTTAAAGAACAATTTTGTTATCTGCCCTCTTGATAAAGCAAATAATAATTACAGTTTCATTTGTAAGAAATTCTATTTAATCACTTTAGCCAAAGAGATGGGGATTGTTTCAGAAAATGGTGAGTTGAAAATTTCAAGATTTAATCAAACATATGAAATATATAACTCTGAAAATGAACTTGAAATTATCAACAGGCATAAAATATTATGTTTAAATAATAAAATTAAAGTTGAAGGAACAGAAATAGTTCCGTTGATATATAGTTTACCAAAATTACACAAAAATCCAGACAAGTTTAGGTTTATAACTGGAGCTTATAATAGCTCCTTAAAACCTCTTTCAAAAGAAATGACTATAATTTTTACCTTCTTAAAGCAACATTTTATTAAATATATTAATATAATAACATCTAGAAATAAAAATTTCATCGGTTATTGGTCTATTAATAACATAAATATATCTGATAAAATAAGTAAAATCAACATCGAAAATTGTAAACTGTTTTCAGCAGACTTTACTAATATGTTTACTAGTCTTCCTCACAATATAATTTTGGGGAATTATAAAAGAATTAATCAAAATATGTTTTCGCAATGCAGGTAAAAAATATCTTGCATATAATAGACACAATAATATATATTATACCAATAATAATACTATAAATAAATACAGATATTATACAGAGGAAGATTTAATGTTTTTCACAGAATCACCTGTATCACCTGTATCACCTGTCGTCCCGTTGATCATCGACTTGCTCGAGCGGGCGCCAGCAGCGTCTCCATTCGTCCCTGTCGCGTGCCAGAGTGCTCCAATGGATCCTCCTCGCTCGAGGGACACGAAGAGCGTCATATCGGTCGTTCAGGGCTTTCACGAAGAAGTCCGACCAACGCGTTGGTGGGCGTCCTGGTGTTCTTTTGACATCCCGCGGAATGCAGTCTGTGACGGCTCTCGTCCAGCGGGTGTCTGCGAATCGCATTACGTGGCCGGCCCACCTAATTTTCGACGACTTAGCCCATGCGACAGCGTCTCTGATCTTCGAAGCTCGGAACTCCGGAGGCCTTCTCTCACTTGCGTGAGTCGTGTCACTCCGAGCATCGTCCTCTCGATTCCACGCTGCGCGACGCTGATCGCGTGTTCATCCTGCTTTCGCATAGCCCAGGTCTCTGAGGCGTATGTTAGGGCAGGAAGAACAGTGGAGTCGAATAGGTGGGCACGGAGTCGGACGTTCTTCGTTTTCTTCACGACTTCTTCGACGCTCTTGAAAGCTCCCCAAGCCGCTCGTTTCCTCCTGCTCAGCTCTGGTGCTAGGTCGTTGGCCATGTTGACTTCGCGACCCAGATACACATAGCTGGAGCATTCGGAGATGTTCGTTCCGTTGAGCGAGAATGGTGCATCAGAAACCCATCCGTTCTTCATGAACATCGTCTTCGTAAGATTCAGCTGCAGTCCAACGCTTCCACATACACGATCGAAGTCGGCCAGCATTCGCTCCGCCTGACTGATGCTCGGTGTTATGAGCACGATGTCGTCAGCGAAGCGAAGATGGTGCAGTTGCCGGCCGTCGACCTTCACTCCCATGTCATCCCATTCTACTTCGCGCATGACGTTTTCGAGGGTGGCGCTGAAGAGCTTCGGGGATATGGTATCCCCTTGTCGAACCCCTCTCTTCACGTCAATGACGACGTCGTTGTAGAATGGTGAGATCTTGGTCGTGAATCCACTGTACAGCTCTCGAAGGACTCTGATGTACTGAGTAGGAACGCCCTGGGTGAGCAGGGCTTCCATGACCGCTTCAGTCTCGACGGAGTCGAATGCCTTCTTCAGGTCAATGAACGTAAGGCACAGCGGCAACTTGTACTCTCGCGACACTTCGATGAGCTTCGTAATGGTGTGTATGTGGTCGATCGTGCTGAATCCTCTCCGAAATCCTGCTTGTTCGCATGGCTGTCCTTCGTCCAGCGTTCTACTAATCCTATTCAGGATGACTCGAGTGAACAGCTTGTAGACTACGGACAACAGGCAGATCGGGCGATAGTTGCCAATGTCGTGCACGTCTCCCTTCTTGTACAGCAAGACGGTCTTGCTGGTCTTCCACTGAGATCGATGATCGTGGCTATCGAAGAGATCGGAGTAGAAGTCGTGGATGACTTTCTCCGTGGTCCTTCTAGAAGAGGTGACGGTTCCGTCAGGACGTCGGAGAGCGGTCATCTTGGTCTTGAAGTTGGCGAAGTTCCGGCGGGCATTGCGGATGCTCAGCCCTGCCTCTGCTGCTTCAGCCAACACTTTCGCCCTTCTCTCCTTCAGATCTTCCTTTATCGCCGCTCTGCATAGCTTTGCAAGCTCGGACGTCAGTTGATAGTTGCCTGACGCACGTGCTGCTCCACGCTGGCGTATCAGCTCGAGAGTTTCCGGAAACAGGCGTCTCTTGGTGGTCTTCAAGCTCTCGGCTCCCTTAGCACTATCGTGGAGATGGTGCACGAAGCGATCGTATTCCTCGTCGACGTTGTCCATGACGGCATCTTCCCAAAGGCCGGCAAGAGAGGTGTAGAGATCCCAGTTGATGGTCGTTCTGGGACTCCTCTTCTTGAACTTCGCGGCCTTCTCTCCTTGACGCGAAAAGCGGAACCTCGCGCGAAGGAGGCGGTGGTCCGATCCCGTGTAGAACTTGGGGACAACGGAGACATCGGTCAGGCAATACTTGCGATTGAAGATGATGTGGTCGATCTCGTTGTGGAACTGGCCACCAGGGGATTCCCAGGTCCATCGTAGGGAGGGAGGCTTCTGGAACTGCGAGTTTCCATGGATGGTCTTGGTCGACATGATAAACTCAGACAGCCTTTCACCTTGCTCGTTCCACTCCAAACCGTGGGTTCCGATGTGAAGTTCTTCCGGCGACCTTCGTGGCCCGATCTTGGCGTTGAAGTCGCCAACGATCACCTTGTAGAAGGTGTGATCTTCCTTATAGAACTTCTCCAGCTCCACGTAGAAGGCCTCGACGTCTTCGTCGTCGTAGTCGGATGTTGGGGCATACGCGACGAACACAGTCAAGGCTGGCACGGAGCCACATCGCTTCAGTCGCAGACGTCCGATTCGGCTTGTCAGAGACTCGTACGAATCGATGTTCATGGCCAAGTGCGTGTTGACGAGGACACCAACGCCGCCTACTCCCCTGCTGTCGCATGTTCCGAGGAACAGTTCTTCTCCGGAGTCGTAGGCGGCGTGTAGGGGGTGGTGTCTTCTCGTCTCGGTCAGTCCGATGACGTCGTACTTGATTTTCCTGGCTTGCATCATCAGGTCCTCGACGGATGCTTCCGACGCAAGCGTGCGGGCGTTGTAAGTACAGATCGTCATCCAAGTCCTTCTCAGTTTGCGCAGCCTGGTTAGGCCCTGAGATTTTAGCAGCCTCTCCGTACTCGTCCTTCCCATCGCTGCAGAAATGGGGCTCTTTCGGGGTCAGGGGAATGAGGCCCTTTAGTGCTGCTGTGTTTGACTGGAATACAACACGGGTAGCTAGTCAGGCTCTGTCGTGCGGGCGGGGTACTCCGGGCAGCCAGCCAGACTGCCCGAAGAGACGGGGCGAGACTTAAGGCGGCCTCGAATCGCCTTACATGTACTCCCAGTCTACCGAGTGCAAGCTTTTGGCCGAGCCGACACAGTTACAATCCGCACAGTCACGGACACATCCACGGACACAGTGCACGAACATGCCGCTCCCACGCACAAGGAACGCATCGACCCGACACAGCAGGAGCAAGGAGTCCATCCCCTGCATCCCACCTGCGTCTCTGGGCAGTACACGGTCGCATTTGGTTCGCGTTTAATTCCCCTATCCACCACCCGGGGACGCGCCACGTGGCCCTGCGACAAGCGGCCCGAGATCCCTCTTAACAAGAGAGCCCGAAGGCTCTCTATCGAGGGAGATCCGTGGTTTTCACAGAATATTTACTTAAAAATAGCTTTACAATTTTTGCAGGCATAATTTATAAACAAATTGAAGGGGTACCACAGGGAAGTAATTGTAGTCCTTTACTTGCTGATCTTACGTTATCAGTATTTGAATACAAATTTTGCAAAAAATTAGTAACACAAAAACGATACGTAAACATACACCCATTTAGATATATGGATGATATTCTTATAATTCATAATAAAAATAATGAATATATACAAAATCTACTTAGCGAAACATACGAAAATTCTCTTCAACTTGAAACAACACATGAGTCAGACTACGACTGCAATTATCTTGATCTCAACATCAAAATTATTAACAATAAGTTAGTAACAAAATTATACAATAAAACAGACAGTTTTAAATTTTATGTTATTAGATTCCCACATTTCAACTCAAATATATCTATAAAAATTAAAAAATCAATCATATTTACCGAAACACTAAGATTAATTAGATGTTGCACAGCTTTTAACGATTTTGTTGAAAACCTTGTTAAGTTGATAACTAGACTTGTTAAAGTTGACTATCCAGTAGATATAATTATAAAGAATATAACGAAATGTTTGAATAGAAATAAGTATTTATTATATAAATACGATGTTCCACACTACGATGTTCCACATTTCATTCCTAATTTGCTTAATTATAATATAAAGTATAAAACACAGAAATAATAACAGTCTATAGAATAGTCTGTAGACTAATTGCGAAAATAATTCAGAATGAGAGAGGAATGGAATGTGAAACATTATATTGTGACTGGTAATGATAATGGTAGTGATATGCTTTAACTCAAACGTTATTCTCATTTTATTGCTATCTTTCGCGGGAAGTGGTGAGTTTACAATTAAAGAATATCGTTTTATATAAAAATGCAAAGATTAGATTTAAAAAAATAGAAATGTGTATATAAATATACATAAACATAAATTTTTAAAATAAAAATAAAAAAAATAAAAAAAATAAGAAATAAAAAACAATCTATATAATAGATAAATAAAAAGTAAACAAAAAATATTTGAAATATATAAATATAAAAACAAAATTCAAGAAGTAAAGTAAACAAACAAGTGAAATTAAAATAAAAGTTTTTTTTGTGTGTTTTGTGTGTCTTTTCATTTGTAAAACTTGGTTGTTGGTACATAAAACACACTAATGTATTACTTTGTAATGTACTAACAACCAAGTTAATTAGTTACCCTCTTCACTGAAGAGCCTCGGGGTAACTAATTTTAAACATGTTTTGTATGAAGGTAGAGGCGAAACAAAGCATGTTTAAGGTTGTGGTTGTCGTTGTTCTCGTTGTTGTCTTTCGTTTGTGATCGTTGTGATATTGAGTTTATGTTGTTGAGGAAATTTAGATACAGCTATGCAACTTATTCTATCTAATTCTATTTGATTGTTGTGGCTTTGAATTTCAAACTGTTAAAGAGCTGTGAGATTTTGAATAATTTTACATATCGATTTGTAACTAATCCTATTGGTTTCGGCATCTCCTTGGGACCTTCATTCTTGTCCAGCCATTCTGTAGAGCGACGACGATTGCCATAAAGAATCCATTTTTCGTCGATCACGATCCTGTCCAAAAGAGGCTTTCTTAGATTGCGCAGCCTTAACAAACACAGGTGTCGTGGCGCTGCAGCATCTGCCCGGCGGTCAGTTCGTGCGGGATCCATTGGTCCAATTTCTTCGCATTTCTGATCCCATTTAAGTGGCGAGTGATAGTGCTGCCGTCAACGCCGAAATGCTCTGCTGACTTTTCCGTAGTTTGACGCCGATCTTTCTACACGTGGCTTTGAGTTGGTCGTCGTTAAGGAGTGACGGCTGCCTACCCGGTCTTTACCTTCAAGACTTTCATCTCTAGGTGGCGATGTGGCAAATTGTGCGGTCCTTAGCCAAATCTTCCCCAAATGCAGCGTTGATGTTAAGAGCTGAGGCCGCAGCGTTGTGTCCACTTTTCCATTCATATAAGTAGAGCACTGCGTTGATTCACACTCTAGAAACGATGTCAAAAACTCGGCAAAAGGCAGTTACGTCACAAAAGCTATAAACGGTAAGAAAGCTGACGATCGACTTTTCAGAAGCTACAACGCCTGAAACGGGAACACTCGTAGCCACGAAAAATCGACCAGAACTTGAGGTAGCAAAATCGGTCATTTCATATGGAACGACCTGATAACGGTAAGCAGGCACGCTACCCTAAAAGTAGACATGCTTGAACACTATCTATAGCTACTGTTATATCTAATTGCGACGTAGAACAAGGAGCTCAGCTTATGATACTCAGGTGGCATTATTGGCCTGTTGTGCAGGAATTTTTCTAAGTTAGCAAAATAACACACCATGGCTTCAAACGCTAGACCGTCTACTTAGCTGTTCTTCACCTTACAGCTAGTCCGTGCGCGAGCTTCGTCATAAGTAAATAGAGCCCTACCAAAAATCAGCACTAGTTAAACTTTTCTGGTTTTTTTCTACACTTCGATGAGGGTTTCACATTATATCAGAAAGTACCTAATTACTAAAAATTAACATAATAAAGGTTATTAATATAACCTTCTAGAACAGTACGAGCTACCTGGTGCCCCTCTAACCTGTAATATAAGGTTACAAGGTAGAGACAAGTCTGATAGGTTTGGGCATAAATCGAAGCAGTCTACAAGGACATCACTGATGCATACATCATTGTCTAGTTACTCTATGTACACCTCAACCGAGCTCGGTGAACCCATCTTGAGCTGCACCATAGTTTTTACCGTTTGAGCATTTAAATACGGTGATTTCTCTTCTCTGAGCGCTTCAGGGCACACCTGGGTAACAGTTGTCTTGCTGCAAAGGATGCTGAATGGTAACTTTTTGAGAAGCACAATTTCAAGCACACTGAATGAAACCGTTCTAGAGTGCGCCCTTGTTACAGCAGACTGCATCGCTTCCTATCTCAAGATTATTGCATAAAGCTGAAGGGAGCGTCTTAAAGATTAGCCGTATGTTCTGCAGCAACATGGTATATTATTACTATGAAGTCGTTGCTCATTTTCTGTTTGTAACATTCCTGTAGTGGAGGAAACTTGTGCCAGTATTTTTGACACAGCCTGTAATTGAGTGGACACCAGCAGCTGTCGCCGCAGTCATTTATGTGAAGTCGCCCTATAGAAAAGTTATAATGAGAACCATAGATGCATATAATTAAGACGCAACATGCTATGTGGAATCGAGCCATAAGTCTTGTGAAAATTGTTAAACCCATTTTTTGTTTCAGTATTGTCTGAAGACATCGATGCAATGAATACCGAGCAAGTACAGGGTGGGTAAAAAGTATTGACGCACTAAACGTAAACATTAAAAATAACAACACATTATAAAATTTAACAAATTTGCATACAAAATGTCAACAATGAGCTAGCAAACAGAATAGCACTACTTGTATTTTATATTGGCTTCATTACTGCGAATGCAGGGGCGAAGACGCCGAGGAAAGGCATTGACGGTGCGCCGCAAGTAGCCCACGTCAATGCTCAGCTCCATGCTTTGACCAGATCATCCTTCACTGTCTTAATCGTTTTGTGGGAAGTAACGCAAGGCTTGTTCTCCAAAACTTCTCATATAGAGTAATTCAGCGGATTCAAATCCGGTCTATACAGAGATCATTCCTCTGCCGAAATGAAGTCCTTCAAGTTGGCGCGGCACCAGTCCTGAACAATCCTCGACTCTGCGCAGGAGTCTAATCTTGCTGGAAGATACACGGCTTACTCTCGAGGTGGGGTTCGAGCCAAGGAACCAGCTGCTTCTTTAGGACATCAATACAGATAGTTCTACTGATTTATCTTCACTTTTGCATCCACGAAAACGAGAGGCGCTTGTGATGAATGCACAAACCATGATACTGGCTGGATGCACCTCCCTTGCAGCGAGCCCTCCGCTAAAATTAGCACCTTAGAAGTCCGTGAAGAGTACGTAACACTTTTACAAGTTGAATGTCCAAAAGTATCAAGTCACTGAAGGTCGAACCGAAATGACGTGGGCTACTTGCGGCGCACCGTCGATGCCTTTCCTCGTCGTCTTCGCTCCTGCATTCGTAGCAAAGAAGCCCATATAAAATACAAGTAGTGCTGTTCTGTTCACTAGCTCATTGTTGACATTTTGTATGCAAATTTGTTAAATTTTATAACGTGTTGTTACTTCTAACGTTTACATTTAGTGCGCCAATACTTTTTACGCACCCTGTGTGATAGTTGATGACAATATAATGCTTTTTAGTCTCATTATAAGTTTGTTTGTTGTTGCAGACTCCTTGTATGTAGGCTTCTGCTAGAAAACGCCTTACCAAACTGCAGTGCATACTGATACAATGCTTTTCATTGTTTAACCGGAGTGATTTTTTTGTGATGGCGCATTTTGGCCATGAATAAATAAATAAATAAATAAAAATAAATGTACATTTTGAAAACGCAACGGTACAACAAACGTCTATTGGATGGATGAACGGTAACGTGGGAAGAATATAGACGTTTAAAAGACCTAAGCACCTTCAACTACGAGTTAGTAGTTTTAAGGTTTTGCTTCATGAACAGCCATTTCGGTTTTACATCGATCTCATTGCGCAAAGATAAGATCTTGGTGGAATGAAAGTTAGGGAATCAAATGAAACATTTTCCAGATTTGTCCTTCTCCCTATCGATAGCCAATGAAATTCTTCAAACTTTTTGACAAAAAAAAGTGAAATGATAGAGCAGCAGAACTGATCAAACCTAATCTGTGCCTAATTTATTCCAAAATCACAAATTGCCAGGCATATCAGTTCTCAAAGAAAATGGGTGTTCTGACGAAAAAGCACAGTTTTCTGTGGTGTATTCCACTTTACGGACGGCTAATACTGTTTCACACGAACTCGTTTAATACATCTGATGTCCCACTTTCCAAGCCGCTCGCGCGATCATTATGTGACATCTGCATTTCGTTCGATTTCTTCTCATGCATCTTTGTTTGAAAGTAGAATTGCATAGAAAATAGTTGTTATGGCGCACAACTTATAGCTGCAATAACGACAGTTATTGTAGCTACTCAAGAATTTGTGAAGAGTTTCACCCACTATGCTTAGAACAACATTTCTTACTTTAAAATAAAGTTTTTAGGCGAAAACGGAAAGAGCGCTAAGATCTGTATTCCGTTGCGAATGAAAAACACTGTTGAACATTGCTTCTAATTCAAATGTTAGAAATGCGAACAAAACGTTGGCATCGCTGTGTGGTGACTTTACCAAGGCTAGATATACATCTTAAGCATTTCTCGGGAATGAGTGGGTACAAAAGAGTAGAGAATCGTTGGTTGGTAGGGGAAATTTCCGTCTCATTCATCTGTGTAGTGAACATTTTGTGCGAATTGTTATTATATTGTAATATTATATTGCACATACATATTTATTATATTATTTTTCTCTGTGTACAAAATATTGATCCTAATGCTTCTGCAAAAGAATCTCGTCTGTAAAACAAGCTCAGCAAACTGTGTAAGTAGGCAAATTCATCATTCTGGTAGGAAAATCTAAATTTATTCAATGCATTGGACAAACAACAGTTTCGTAGTCCAATTTTTCCAATTTTTGAGGTGTCGTTTTGTGAGATGTGTGGTTTATCGATGTATGTAGTGATGAATGTGTATAGTGGTTAATTCCAGGGCACACTCCTCAGGTCACTCTCATTTACTGGTGTAACTTGGTAGCGGTAACAAATGGCAATATCAATCAAGTGTTCCATAAAGTAGTGAAAGGGTTTCAAAGCACTTTGGCATTGTACCCAATTTTCTCTGCAGCTCAACCATTGAATCACTAGTAATTTTCTGTCATGTAGTGTTCGCTCAGTATAAATATGCCATACACAACGCGCTTCAATGGTACATTTTTATGCAGAAGGAAGCGAGACCTTTGAACGGCGACCTCATTATCATCGGTTTTCGCTTATACTGTACCCTTACCTAGTGTGTCGTTTTAGATTATGGCGTCGGCACAGAAACATCAAATTCATCGTCATCCTTATTTCAACATCCTTACTTGTTCATCCTGATTATAATGTCTCCTCTCACAAAAATTACTGCTATTCATATTTGCCAATGGGAACTTGTTTCTGCTGCAGTGTTACGATTCAGTAAATTTCGCATCAGAGGGAAAAATTAACTCGAGAAACACGAGAAAATTAAGCCCTTCAAATGTTGCGTTCTTCTTTGATTACACTCATACTGAGCTGTTTGATCTCGTCTCCTTTCAATGCTCTAAGATCGCTGACGTCGCTCTTCCAATTTTTTTCGCATCCTTTTCTCTGTAATACGAAAATCTGTCTTTCTCAAACTGTACAATTCCTCATAGACAACAGCAAACGTGTACCTGCCCCCGATCCCGCGTTTGGGATAGAATCCTTCAGTGGAAAGAGACATCTTTTCAGATCTGCGGCGTGTACTCGGCGTGACTCTGTCTCTAATCACAGCACTTTAGTGAACTCGTTTCTAATCTTGAATGATTACTCATACAAAGCTTATAATAATTTAATAAATTATTATCGTTCGAGAAAGCACTCGATTTTCATACATTTTTATACAGCATCACATAACCACTACATACACATTTCAACTGCCTAAAACAGAGAAATATTGCAAAAGAGAACGGTTCATTACTTTCCAAAAAACGTAACTCTAAATTGATCCAAAATTGAGAATCTCACATATCAATCGTCCAGATTTTTTGCAAACGCGGATCAAGGGTTACCGTCGTTTATCACTGCCTTTCTGCATTGATGTTCAAGTCGATTCGAGGCTTTAGTTAGGTATTTAATGATTATGATTGCTAAACGGGATTCAAGGAAGTCACAAAAACATATTCGTTTTCGAGTTCCTAATCGAAGCTATCGATGTGAGAGAAACGGTAGAGCGAAGAGACCAGTGAAAAATATCTTTTTCGACGCGTTACTAAAAAATCGGCATTTTACATGCTCCATCCCTTGAAATCCAGACCTCACGACGCTTTTACAGCATAGTAGAAGCATTACGTTGCTGTAGTCAGTTTTGTAGCTCACACTCGCGTTCTTTATATCTCGCAATCTCGTTGATGGATAACAAAAAATTACATTATTTAGCCTTTGCAGGTGAGCGATGGCTCGTCGCCGTATCCGCGAACTAATGGTTACTGTGACGTTGTCCATCCTGATATTCATTTTAGTGGCAATTCTTCGTCACTTTTATAGAATACACAGTGCACGGAAAAATTTTCAAGAGATTACTGGCAAAGGAATTCGGAGGCCCACTGGAGTAAGTGGAGACAACCAAGTTTAAGATCTAGTCTTCTAAAGCATGAGGTTTTTGCTTTTATACAAACTCTGCAATAAAAATGATTTCGGAAACCACTGCTTAGATTATGTCGAATAACTCTACCACCATGACGATTTGAGCCAAAGGTGGAAATTCTGCTAACGTTTGCTGTCACTCATACCATCTTCTTTAAGAAGTCAATGGAATGACCAGCAGAAGAGAGAGGATGCTGCAATGCGATCGTGTTGCTTCTGTCAAACATCGTGCGAATTTTCGAGCTTTAATTTCCTTTCGAAAAAAGTGACAATGAATTTGAACAGATCAGATAACGACGCACATGCACATGCAGATATAATCAACTTGATCTATTAATCACTCATTAGCACATACCATCGATATAAGCAGCGGTTTCTTCAAATTGCTGGAAAACGGTAGTTGATGAAACAAACTCAAAAAGAGGAATAGACAGTGCACCGTGCCAATTTGGCGAAGCATTTCACATGATCTTTGTTGCAGATGGAACTCAACGATCTTCCGCCTATGCCGTTCAGTACGTACGAACATATCCTTCCAGACCATGTGAGTTAACCACGGATTTGGTGTCTCTAGAACAAATTAAGAGAGTTTAGCTCGAAACAGAATTTGTCGATTTTGTCCTTGACGTTTTTCTTCGTTTTCCGTCTATGTTCTAAACTTTTTTGAACTTTATCTTCATTTTTTACTAAACTTCAGCCTTTTGTCACTGACGCTCCTCTGTTACCATCAGAACCTTAAACTTTCATTAACAATTCATTTATGTGAGAAATTTACACCTTTACATTATCCATTTTCAGGTGTTGGACAAATACGCTATTGTGAACGTCATTGAGTCGGATACTCATCCATCGTATTATCAACACGCAATGAGTACGTATTGATCTATTTTTTGCGAAATTTTAGTTTCGGAAGTTGTTAGTGCCGTTTATTGGTATCCGTGGAAGAATACTCGCTAATCACCTCATGGGTGAATGTGGTGCTTCTTCTTCTTGCGATGGATTATGACTTTGGCGTTTAGCATAAAAAGTAGTTACAGTTTCTCTATTCAGCATATTTATGATTTTCGACAATTTTTCGGGCAAAGAGTAGGACAATTGATTTTTGAAGTTTCGAATATGAAGCGGGAAAACATCAATTTGGTATTTTCGCATAATTGAGCGAACGAGTAAATTGGCTTTTGAATTTTAGAGCAATCAAGCAAAAGAAGGTGTGTTCGCGAACTTATCTAACGAATGATTTTTGAAAATCGACTCCGAACAAAACTTGAGTGCTTATTCTGCTGCATTGCAGAAACAGAAAAAGAAAAGAAAAATGCGTGGATTCGAGCAATACACAACTAGACGTCTTTTGAGATACTCGATTTCAAATAATGTTCGATGAAAATCAACTCCGACTTGCGATTTTCACTTAATCAAACAGGAAAGCAAGCGCAATTGATTTTGTTCAAACAATCCTTGAAATGCCTTGCTTGAGCCCAACTCTTGAGCTGAACTGGTCGAGTTTGCCACAGTGTTCTTTTTATCCTGGATTGACGGAGTATTTGCAAACTTTGCTCGCTGTAAAAGTTCGAGATAGTGTGGAAATTCTATCCCTCTCACAGCGTCCGTTTCTAAAGCGACTAATTCCGTTTCCTTTATCGCTTATACTTTGAAAGTTCTTCACGTTGCCAGCATATAATTTTGGTGATTCTAGTTCTTCTTTTGGGTTTTTTTAACTTTTATTGCACATAGAAGTTTTATTAACAATATTTAGTTGAATAAACCTTACAGTCAAATTTCAACTAACAAGTATGTCTGTATGAGCAACTAATATCTAAGGCAGTCAAAAGCAAGGTCTTTTTAGGTTTAGGCAACATTTTCTTTATTTTGTTTTTCCCGCTCCCTTACCTTTTCCTTCCCTTACCTTTTCAAGTGGGTTCTTGGTAAACAGCATGTTGCTCCAGATCAGAAAGACAGCAAAGGGCTGCTCAGCTGGTAGGACCGCTTAGGGCACACCACAGAACAGTTGGAACACTTAAAGTGCACTTGGCCTTGGTTTCGAAATCCTTCTAGGGTCTCGATTGGGGCAGAGAATGAAAGGGGAAGGCTTGGTGGGGCAAGATCATTTACAACCACTGACACCAGCCATCAACAGTTTCAAATATCAGGGACTTTCAACATCACTGCTCACAAAGCCCATATCGAAAGCAGTCGTTTCAGTGTCTGTTGCCTGTTATGCTAGGGCTCAAGGCTATGAGTTTCGAATAATCATTTCCACGGACTTTACAAAGCAGTGCAAACATAAGGATGTAAGTCAATTGCCTTATCGATGTACTGGATTTACGGCAATACATTCTCATTTAGGTTTATCTTCGGCGGCACTGTGTGGTGGCTGAAATTTTGCCAAATTATCACACAATTCTGTACATTGACGCAGACATGGGTGTCGTCAATCCAAAGAAGTAATGTAAATCTTGGTAAAAGTTGAAATGGGAATGGTAGGCTCAAATTGAGGCCTTTTGCATGGTCAGATAGAGCAGCTGTAAACGCTGGATGAATTTTATTCTATTCTAAAGTCCTCACCTTTCAAAGCAAATTGGAAACCTTTTAACGCAAGCTGGACACTTCTGAAGCCAACAGAAACGTCTTGCAAGTTAGAACGAACGTCTTCCGCATCAAACTAAACACTCTCTAAGCCCGTGAAAATAAAATGTTTTCCTCGGAAACTTTACCATTCGTTACCACACTCTTAGAAAATCTACAGTGCACCTTTCCACAGTGTTTGATATGGATAAGGATAAAGAACGGCGTTACTCAATACCTTTTCGGATGCACAACGCATTCTGATGTCATGTCGTGAAGACGACTTGAATGCGAATTTGGCCACACAATGACTTGTGGTGGCCAGCCAATGAACAATCCAGCGCTCTTTCCTTCCCAGACAAGTTTGATGCCAATTCACCGACCCGGAGGGATCGAAGGCTTGGTTGGCCTGGGCGGAAGATCCGTACCAAGAACCTGATATCGGGTGCACAGGACAGCCGGCACGTCCTCCGACTGCGCTACACGCGCCCACAGCGTTTGGTACTTTCGAAAGTTCTAGAGGACATCGCAATTTTAATTTGTCAGGTAATGAAAATGCTGCTCAGTTGAAGAAACAGAGTGAAGATATATCTGTTTCTTTGAATTGTTTTTCTTGTGCCGTTAACAAGTGTGAAACTTTTTGCAAACATTATTTATCCAGTTATTCAAATGAAAGTCGCGACGTGGCGAACGAGTACATACATTGTAATCACTTCTTCCAGTACATTCACGAATTGCTGGCCTTTTGAATTTTAAAGTAAGTTAGAACTCTTTTTTACTGCAAAAAGCTTTATGATGCCTCGAACATTGTGCTTACTATTTCGGGCCGGAAAAAAGTCATGCTAAATTTTCCTAAAAGATAATATCATTCCAACCTTTGTAGAGAGTGACTTCTTTGATATGGGAAAGCTCGTTTTGATTTGCAAGATGTTCCGCTTGGTTTCAGAAGTGTTCACTTTCTTTGAAAAGTGTTGAATTTGATTTCAAAAGTGTCTGATTTGCCTTGAATTTGCCTTGGTAAATACGCCATGACCAGCAAAATTCGTTTACTTGTTCATTAAGCCATTACAGCTGAGACTTCTAATCAGCACTGTACAACTCATGTATCATGTTCAGAAGAATAGAAGACTATATCGACAGCGACACCGAGATTGCGTTCTTTGATCGCTTCTATAATTGGGAGATCGCGGCCGGTTCCTACATAGTGCGGAACTCGGAATGGTCGCGACGGTTCCTCAGAGGTTCCAATCAGTTCTCGTCGAGTTTCTTTCCGCTCTCTCAATTTCGCCTGATTACCATCACGTTTAGGTTTTGCCAACTTTGAATATCGTCTGCCTGACCACTATCATGGAACCGATAATGGAGCCCTGCATGTGAGTTGAACAAGAAGTGTTGAGCTCAGCAGTACCCACGGTTGGTACTGTAATAGCCTGACACAGACATATCTAGTTGTTTCGCTTAACTGTTGTGCTAGTTTTTATGTACAAAAGGTGGTCTACGTGAGAAGGAAGTCTTTACACGGAAACAGCTTTCTAAAACTTGGCATCGTGCATTAGATAGAGGAGTGCACAGTTTCGTTTTTCAAGAAGAATTTCATCTCAAAATTGTTGTTATTTAGGTAAAAAAGAAAGTAGTTTATCTAAACAGTTACTCAATAGCACTTCCCACCCATCACGAAGAGGGCAATCCCACCCTCATATAATTTGGGATGGCTAGAAACAAAAAAGTTGTAAATGCCATTTTTGACATCAAAAGTTCTACGCTTGCAATCCCGTCACGGAAGCGTTCATACTGGTGGTCCTGGGACTGCCGCACTGAACGGCGTTGGAGCCTATGTTAACTTTTTATTGTAGCGAGATCGCTATAAAACATGATCCGAAAGGCGACACTAACCAGGGAAAGGTCTCAGGCGTAGGCCTGAATGGGAGAAATGAATAGTACTGCGAGAATCTCCACCCTTAATGTAGTAGAAAAACATGTTTCGTTTTTGTTGAGTCCTTGAACCCAAAGAGCTGCGGCCCTCGAATTTGGGGGTACAGTATTGCACCGTCACCCGTACCCACCATAACCTACCGTAGTCGGCCGAAATTCGAAAAACGAATGTCAGATTCCGTGATCAGCACCCCAAATAACCTCCTTGGGCGAGGTTTGGGCGAAAACATTTTTCGACCTCTCCTCGACCTCTGGGGTCGTGAAAGTCTTGCCTTGTGGCAGTCTAAATCAGCTTACTTCATGCACATCTCCTACACATTTACTTCACTGTAAATTGTCATATAAAGGTTTCTGTGAGCTGTGCTTCACTCATTTGTCTCAGCTTCTGATTTATACAATGTTTTGTGTTTTTCAGAGAACGTTAAACAGTGACCTTACAACAGGTACGGGTTACGGTAGGTAGGGGTGACTAGGGCCGTCGAAGTCATAACCACCGATTTCGCACAAACTTCTCCCAGGAAGGTTGTCTGGGATGGGGATCACGAATCTGACATCCGTTTTCCGTATTACCCTGGAATATGTTAAATTACAGGAGGTAATGGTGATTAATGATGAGGTCATGGTCACCGTTTTTGCCCAAACTTCGCATCGAGTACGAATCTGATCCTTATTTGACAATTTAGAGTGAAATAAATATGTAGAAGATGTGTAGGAAGCAAATTAGTAAAGAAGACGGCAATCATGAAAAATGCAAAAGTGTTGCATAGCACGGGGGCGGACACCTGACCTAGCACTTGCGAAGTAGCTACGCACCCTGCTGAGCCACTGACTCGCTCGCCTCAGGCCCTTTCGCCCCGTCCCTCAGGCCCTTTCCCCCCGTCACCGTCCTCCCCCCCCCCCCTTCGAGGGCCGTAGCTCTTTTGATTCAAGGACTCAGCAAAAATGAAACATGTTTTTCTACTACAGGGTGCGTAAAAAGTATTGACGCACCTACTTTTTGTTTCAGCTCCAGCTTTCTGTTTCTACTCCTCTAGGTTTTTATGTGTTATTTTTGTTGCCTGTATTGTGCTAAAAAAAACACTCACGAAAAAACTGAAGAAACATGCTCGTCACCGTTACGGTGGCCCTTTTTTTGTCTGTTACCCAGACAGCTGAATACTTCCTTAACAAGAGAATTTGGCGCTGTTCGAAACGGTTGGTGAGGAAAGAGGTCAGCCACGGCTCTGTCATAACAGATGATGGTTACAAGATGTTCAAGCACGATAACGTTCAAATCAAAAATTGTCAACCTCTGTCCCATAACGGCAAACAGATAACGCGCGCAGGTGTGAACAGCTTCTCAGGCGAGCACAGCTTAAACGTGAATCCGCCGGATTACTCTTTTTGGGCGATTTTGGAGAATGAGGTCTGTGCTACTTTCAACAGAAGTGACCAGTCGCAGAAGGCTACCCTGTTCGAAGCACGGAACAAAATGCAAGCGAATACTTGCGGCGCGTGCTCATGAATTTTTCCGCCGTTTTCGCTCCTGTATTCACAGTAAAGGAGCCGATGTCAATTACGACTTATTCTGTCGTGTTTGCAAGATCATTTTCTATATTTCTGAAATAAATATTTTAAAACCTACTGCGCAATACTATTTCCACAACCGCCATTTACCGCGTCAATACTTTTTACGCACCCTGTATACGAAGGGTGGAGATTCTCGCAGTACTATCCATTTCCCCCGTTTAGACCTACGCCTGAGACCCTTCCCTGGTAAGTATTCCTGTACCTAATAAGACGCTAAAACTTCCTACAATCATCCCGCTTTCCACCAAGCATTGGGCTGCACGCACGATCACGACACAAAGGCACGAAAGGAAGGAGCTGCTGAGTAACTGTAGCGACATTTGCGACTTTCCATCGCGAACACTTGAAAACTAATGCATGCAATGAAGCTTGTCCATAAGCTAACTAACGCGATCATCCAAGCCTTTGGTTGGCCTCAAAGTACCAGTTCTAGCTGAATGCTTCTTTGGAAATACATATAAGCGAGCAAAATTATTGGATAAGCCTCTTGTGTTATGGCTTAATTAGCTGAAAGAATGAGGTCTTTACGGTATTTCAAAGTGCACGCATTGTTTGAGATGGCTTATATAGTAGTTTCTAATGGTAAGAAAATATTCGAAAAGTTTTACCAGTGTTTTAAAAACGAAGCTAAGCATTTGACCACATTTGAGAAGGGTTCAGTGTGGAATATTACAACTTTTATTTCAGGCCTATCTTGCCGAAATTCTGTTCTCGAAGACACGAAAGAGTGAACTGGCATTTTGCCTACATATATACTACAATTTGAAAAGCTACGAAGATCTGTTTACGTTTGAAGCATGTATTAAACAAATGCTTGGAATGTTCACAAAGATTGGAAATATTCAGATCTACAAGAAAGTAGGTTATTTTATGTTACCACTATAAATCGTGTGGAAGAATAATGTTGCAACGAAATTAACTGCTTATGGCGTGATTTACTGTTCTTTGGCATGAGAGGCACATTTTCCGTGGGTTGAATTGATAGAAGGGCTCTTTTATTTCGTATCTCGTGTTTTTTCCACAGGGAACTGCATGGGTGAGAGACAACTGGATGACGAACAGCAAGTGGTCGCCAGATAGAGACTTCATGCTGCATAACTGGAAAATCGTTCAGTTGAGGCGATACGAGGAGGCGGATCTGCCTTTAACGTAGGTCATTTGAATCGTTAAAGAGCTGTGTTGCTTGATAAACCCCAAATAACCTCTCTTTAACACTTTAGCTTTTCCCTGTGCACTTCTAGTGTTCCCTAGCCAACGATTTTTTAAACGATTTCTCAATTAGCGGCTCAAATCTCTCGTAGACGAAAAAACACCAGAAGCATAGGACGAGTCCGTTTTTGTTTCAGAAATACTATGTGCTACATTCATACAGCTTTGCCTTCAAAGCAGGCAAGTTCAAATAAAACTGGACACCTTTCATATCAAGCCGGGCTCTTTCCAAGTCAAGAACCGCTCACTTTAACTTGCCCGCGCTCACATCTGAGGAACTGCCGTCACAAGCAAGTTCTGAACGCACTAATCAGGTGAAACCGAAAGGATAGCGATCAGATGAAAAGGAGTGCGAGTTCACGGAAAGATGTCTTCAGTTTGGTAAGATAAACATGGAATTTGGTTTGAAAGAATTCAGAATGTTTCGGAAAACGTACACTTCAAAATGAGAGGCTCACAAAAGTGGTAAGGGCATGGCGTTTCTGCCAATAAAAATAGCAAAAGAATGTCTACAGTCGTTATTTTTCAAACACGTTTTCCTATAAAGTGCTCGTAAAGTCGGTGGTTGTTCGGTAGTAAAGACACTACGAGGAATTGCTAACAGAAATACAGTGGTGTTACTTTTTTAATATATGTAACTGCGAATACCGGTGTCAGGACTTCTGAACCAGCTCCAAATGTCAATGCCATAGTTATACACGTCTTCTACCTTGATCAAAATTTCAGATTACATGGCCCATCAAAAGGAGAGTGGTTCAATCCGTTCAAGGGGCAGATAGATCTCGACTTGTGCGTACCAGGGTAAGTTGTATTTCTTGTTAATGAAACAGTATCACGAGACAGACGTCCCATGTGTTAATAACACGAGTCCCCCTTCTACTACTGCTAGAGCGTTTCAAAATAAGAAGCCTAACGGGATCTACCTACTGAGATACTTCATTCCTCCACTTTCATAACGGCCAAAAAATTGAAGGTAATCTATTGTTGTAGGGCTCGTGTAGCGCAGCCGGAAGAGGTGCTGGCTGTTGCCTGCACCCGATACCAGGTTCATTGTTCGGATTTCCCGAGCAGGCCAACCAAGCTTTTCATCCCTCTGGGGTCGGTGAGTTGGTAGCAGGCTTGTCTGGAAAGGAAAAAGCGCTGACTTGCTCATCGGCTGGCCACTGGAAGTTATTGTATGGCTTAACACGCATACAACTCGTCTCTACGACATTCCGCAGAAGTAGAATGCTTGGCGCATCCCAAAAAAAGATTGAACAATGCCATCTTTTATCTTTTATTTTTAATGTATTTTTATAAAGGCGACTGAACTAGCTTACGAGCGTACTTTTATGCGTAATTTCTAGAAAAGAAAGCCCACCTTGCCTGTGACTGCTTCACTTTTCCAGCGGTGCCCTTCCGACTTAAACTGGCCCACTCTACTTACAGCTAGAGGCCAAAGGAGCCAAACTAAAACTGGTCCACAACAAAAAAAGGAGCGCATATTTGGAATCAGCGGTCGAAGCCGCATCCCGTGATATACATACATCTCATCTCAAGTTCCTGGTCACCTTCACTCCTTTCATTCCTTCCCTTGGAAGATGGATCCGTCAACTGAACTGCGCTTTATGACTCATTGGCTAAATTTCGCTATATTTAGAAACACCACATGGAACTACGATGAGAATCTCATCGATACGCGGGAGAGAATCGACTCGAAGTTAGCCATGCTTTACGACAAAATCGACAAGGACCGCATAAAAAGCTTATCAAGGGTTTCGTTGTTCCTATGATTGCATATGAAATTGTTAGCTTTTTTCGTCATCGAATGATTCTCATTAATTTTGCTTTGCTACTCAATTCATTGAAAGCTATGGCTACATCCTCCTCCGCCATCTCCATCGAAGTTATTCGCTAGAAATCTAAAAATGATTGCTCAAAGGTGCAATAACTATAAAGATTATTTCAGTTCGGCTCAGCTCATCCTAAATAATGAAACAGCTGTACCAGTTGTAGCCCACCCTTATATCGATCGTTTTCGATGCTTTGATAAGGTTGTATGAGTAGTAATCATGACCCTAATTCTATTCTCAGTGACAACAGTTTTTCACGCTCTGCAGGCGTTTAACTAGTAGAGACTTGAAGAGGTTTTAGTTTATACGAAATTTAAAGTCGTACGTACATAGTATTATGTACTACGTTGTACTACATGATTAGCTGTGAAGAGCATTCTGTCAGTTTCTACGCTTTCGTGACAAAAGAAAACTAGCTAAATTTTACTGCCTTATTATGTAGTCAATTTGCGTGGCTTAGAAAGCAAAGTGGTTGTTTTTCTAATTATGTGTGCTGCTTAAAAATACTTTACATATTTGGAATACTACTCTATCCTTTTATGTATTAGGTTGGTGCATAAGTTCTCGGACATTTGGGGCATGAAATATTTATTATCACAACATACGAACAACAATATCAAATCATTTGAAGTAACCACCCTTTACATCAATTGTATTTCGCCAACGTGCTGGTAAGTCATGGATGCCTTTTCTCCAAAACGTGGCCGGTTGTGATTCGAAAAATGTGGGCAGTGCCTCCTTGACATCCTCTCGGTTCCTAAATTGCTGGCCGTCCAAATAGCGTTGAAGGCTTGAAAACAAATGGTAATCAGAAGGAGCGAGATCCGGTGAGTAAGGTGGATGTGGAAGAACGGTCCATTCGTAGTCCGCCAACTCAGCCGCCGTCGCTCTAGCAATATGCGGTCTAGCGTTGTCGTGTTGAAAATACACCTTCACTTGCTCTCCTCGTGTGGTTTGAAGGTGGGCCCTCAACTTTCTCAGATGGTTGACGTAAACCTCTGCCGTTACTGTTATCCCTTCGTCCAGCAGCTCCCAGTATTCTACGCCAAGAACGCTTCACCAAATGCATAGCATCATCTTTTTCACGTGAAGGTCGGGTTTCGGGACGTCCTCTGCCTCTCTACATAGTTGCGTCAACCCACTGTGCACGCCGGCGATAATTAGAGTAGAGTACCCACTTCTCATCCCCGGTGACAAGGTTGTCCAGCCATCCGTGGGTACGTGTGAGGGTAAGGAGAGACAGAGCGACATCGGCTCTGCGATCCATGTCATGTTGTGTCAAGTCGTGATGTACCCAGCGACCCAATTTTTGCACCTTGCCAGTCGACTTCAATCCTCGAACGACCGTTGAGTGACTAACCTCAAGAGTGCTTGATAGTTCGCGAGTGGTTTGGTATGGGTCCGCTTCCACTCTACTTCGGAGGCCATCCAAATCCAGTGTCATCGGGCGCCCTTCTCGTTCATTACCTTCAACGGAGAATTCACCAACTGCACGCTTCGGGAACCACTGGTACACAGTATACTTATGCTCGAATGACCCATTCGAATAGGTATTCGAATGATTTTCATTCGAATTTGAATATTCGAATTCGAATGTTCAAAAAATCGCGTTTTTCGAATGTATTCGAATTCGAGTATTCAGAAAAATCGCGTTTTTCAAATATATTCGATTTCGAATGCTCGAAAAATTTCGGTATTCGAAACCATTCGAATATTCGCAATTTCCCAGAAAGCAAAAATTATTCAAGTATTCGAAAAGTGTCATTCGAATGCCCAACAAGAGTTTGTGTATCGGCGTATTTTGAAAAGGCTTGGTGGGTTTCTCGGGTAATTTGGGTCGCCAAAACGGTTCTGTCTGTGAATCAAAGCTGTGGTACGATGGTGGCTCGGTGCCCGGATACTGAGCGCCTCATCGATACTAGTCACTTCCCGAAAAGCCTTCCTGTTAAGAGGGAGAACTTCCACAACGTCTTACAATGTTGAATTGCAAAAAATTTTCCACGGAGAATCGCTGCAGTGGTGAATGACCGATCGGGGACCAGTAATCGTAGCCACCCCGATTGGTGAACTCTGAGAGAAAACCACTTTCACCGATAAAAGTATGGATAGTATCAAGCGATATTGATTGCCTGATCAATCTGTGACATGGTCTTCTGAATTAAGGCGCTCGCTGGAGACGTCTGGATATTTTCCAGTATTTTGTGTACCTATTCTACGCTAATTTTATGCACCTGTTCCTGTCAGTAATTTCTGACGCATCGACGATCGACAGCTCTTAGCGCGCTCCTATATGGTATCAGACGTTTTTTAGATCTTAGAGTATAGACATAAGGGTTAGTTTGATCTGGACCAGTTTTGCATTCCACTCAAGCAGTTCTGGAAGCTATTTTCGCCGTAAACGTAATAACGTAAAGGATGAAGGACAGCAGAAGGAAGGATAAAGGTAATTTCTTGTTTGGGAGGTACCAAGCATTCCACATTTATTACTGCGCCTGTGCACAGCGGCCGAGGAAGAGTAGGAATTGTTAACAAAAAAATTGAAAATGATGGTTCAAGCGGCGTTTCAAACGGACGTTATTTGTCCTTCACGCTGCAGTTAAGAGTCTGAGACCACAAGCTAGCAAATGTCTGCAGGATGGGCGTGAGGGTCAACAGGGTGCGCTTCTGTCTTCTGCCACGTCGGGTGTCTCCTGGTGCAGAAGAGTACCTTATGAAGTCGGCTTTGTAATTTTCGTCACGCTATGCTCTTCTGCTCCTCTGTGGTCTGAATGCTCTGCTTCTGGATTTCGTTTCTGCAACGACTACAGTTCCGCAAAAGTTATATTATAAGGTAGGACTTCACAAAGGGGAGGCGGCGTAGGTCGGCCGGATGTTATCGATCGATTTTATCGATTTTTGTTCTGAATTCGCCATTTGAAGTGGGATTCGCATGGATACGTCGGCCGTATGCCGGACTTCACAAAGGGGAGGCGGCGTAGGTCGGCCGGATGTTATCGATCGATTTTATCGATTTTTGTTCTGAATTGGCCATTTGAAGTGAGATTCGCATGGATACGTTGGCCGTATGCCGGACTTCACAAAGGGGAGGCAGTGTATGTCGGCCGGATGTTATCGATCGATCTATTTTTCTGAAGTTTACCGTAGTTTATCAATATGTTGGCTGGAGAATAATTACATTCACAAGTTCATCGCAAATAAGAAATATTTATTCATACGAAATGAGACTGGCCCTCATGGGTAGCTTATTCCTAGCTACTTGTAATACATTTTGTGGCCGCAAAATCGACAGTGTGATATTTCACATTTGTAGATGAGTAGGACAGACTTGCTACAGATTTACATGTAGTACTTTGTCGTCAGTCCTTCATTAGCTGCCGTTAGGCAAAAGCATTGTTTCATGAAAGTTCTTTAACAGTCAGTCTGCCACCAATTTCAAAAAGGATTGTTTTAAAGTGACCTAGAAGCTTACAGTGGCTCAACCAGATAATGTTCCCTTCAAATGTGTTGTAAACCTTTCGTTTGTTCCTCATAAGCAGCAGTTAACAAAACATTCTTTGAGAAAAATTCGTATTCCAGTAAGCAAGGAAATTAGACGCCTCCATAAGCCTTTTGATCGTTCTACGTGTAAGTTCTCTATCTCATTTTTACGACTCACATGGGGGTTTATGAGATGCCTGTCGATAAAAACCTCGTGCTTAACTAGGAAGGGATCCGTTATGTACTGCTTCCCTTTTCTCTTCTGTGTTGCCTTCTATCATGTCTATAATACAGCCTGATTTTTCATTCGAATTCGAATATTCGAAAAATCGCGTTTTTCGAATGTATTCGAATTCGAATATTCAGAAAAATCGCGTTTTTCGAATATATTCGATTTCGAATGCTCGAAAATTTTCGGTATTCGAAACCATTCGAATATTCGAAATTTTTAGGAGAGCGTAAGTATAGTACACAGTACTTCGAGCAGGAGCACTCTTGTTGTGAACACCCTTCAGGTGACGATACGATTCGTTGGCATTGAGGCCAGATTGATGCAGGAATAACATCACCTGCCGAATATGCGTCTCAGTTGGGATGAATTGCTTAGCCATAATAGCTGACGTTAACAACGCAGAAGTAAATGTTAGGAACAGTTTTGCAGCCCTTTCCTTTCTCTATCGATCGATCATTTACGCGTTGATACATGTGAGAAATTTGGCGGGAAAATGCGCTTTCAATTCAGGAGGGATCAAATGTCCGAGAACTTATGCACCAACCTAATATATTATGTATTAGGACTTTTCTTCAATATAACTTAATGAATTATAACTTAGTCGAGAAACAAGGGATGCAACAGCAACTGTAACAGTTTCAAGAGGAAAACACAGCAGAGGTGTGGAACTCTTTACAATTGAATCCAGTATTTCATGGAAGATTAGGAAATTTAAAAACAAACGAGGGCCTGACAATTGCTCGACTTCTGAAAGAAACTGGACGTGAGCGACTAGCCGCAATTGTTGAAATAGGATAGATAAGATTAAGGATTTTGTATCGCTGTTGCTTTACACCTCATAAATTTTGGGGAGGGAGGAAGCAAACTCCACAACAGTTGGATTCCACGTGGCGTCAACTACAAATAACAGCCGACACGACTGAATGGTGGAGATCCACTTTTCACTGTGAAGAGTATGGAAACACGCCTTTGAGTTGTAATATTTGGCAAGGAATAGGTCTATGAGCTTTCAGCAATTCTTTCGAAATCAGTTTTTAACAACTGAAAGTTTTCCTTGCATAGTGTTTTGAAGACGCACCAACCGTAGGATGAAACTCATCGCTCTGCAATGTAATTAGTAAACCAAATCCCAGCTGTGCGATTTCCTTGAAAGGTTCGGATGTCTTAATAAATAACATCAAATTGAATTCGCCTTCTATAACCTCAATTTCGGATGCCTCCATAATATCATTTCAAATTCGCCTTCTATGATCTCTACCGAGAATTCATTAGATTTTTTCTGACAGCACAGATCCTAATAGTTTTTCAGATTGGAACAGTTGTGGAAAATATAAATGTTTTTGTTTCAGTGAAAAATGCTCGCAGAGCCGTGTTATGATTTTTTGAATATCATCGTAGAAAACGGGCAGAATTTTCCTTAAAATCGAATGAATTGGGAATCGTCTGTCCGCCTGTACGTCTGTCCTTTCGTTTGTCCGGCGACTAATCGACTGAGTTCAACGGCATCTGAGCAAGCTTCACTTCTCCTTAGTCATTATCGATCTCTGCTCGGAGTTGCGCGTTTGAGGTGTTAAGCAGGTGTTAAGCAATTGATTCGTTTTATCGATTTTTGCTAGAGATTAGCGTTTGAGGTGGGGATCACGTAAACGTGTTGGCCGGTGGCTAATCTCACAACAGCAAGTAAACAGCATCGATTGGCTGATGACTATTGACCGATTTTTTCAAATAGTGGCCGGAATTACTCGTTCAAATGAGAATCGCGTGAATATGTGTATACCAGCAGTCTGTGCGGCCTCTCGGCCACATCGACGGCTTCTTGACTGCTTCGAAGTGGCAATAACTTCTCATCATCAATTGTAGCTGCCACCTATGTCATGGTTTCCTCAGGAAGAACATCTTAACAACGTTGATTGGAGCAAGTTAGAAAAAAAGCGAAAAAATGGACGACATATACAAAAAACGATTATTTGACCAATATCGATTGATGGCGATTGATAGTTCAAAACAAACTTCAGATTCGTGCTCAGCGTCCTCGATTACCCCTAGGGCTGAAGTTTCGTGCCGCTTGAAGGACATCCACAGAAAATCGATATTATCGATCGATATCGATTGCCTCCCCTGCTGTGAACGCCCCCCGTCGATGATCATCTAAATGCCCAGGCACGGTTGCCGACGTGTTCGGCACGTCTACGGATCGCCATGCACGATGTCGATGTTCAACCATCGCTTCCAACACTCAGTGCCCCCACTCCAGTTGTGACGGACGGACGGAAACACGCGCGCACACACACGCACACGCTTGCTCTTTTATATATAGTAGGATTGTCCAGCGGTTCGTAGGCTTCGTAGCAAGTATAAAAAAAATACAAATGGTCGTTATCAAAAGCTGGGCGCAACCTCGGCTAGTAGACAGACCGGCCGTTAAACCAGCTTTCTAGGAAACTGATTTCCTGATAATATTCTTACGCCAAAAGTGCGCTAGAGAAGAATCGGTTCTATTAAGCTGCCATCACTAATGCGTTGTAGAATCATAGTGCATTTCCATATCTACACAAATGTTATCCGCTACAGTGTTACCATTGGTTCGCATTTTCAATCGAATGTGGTGATCAATGTAATATCATGGTTCCGTTTCAGTAGAACGTGAGAGCTGCGCTAAGACTTGTCGAATGGAGGCACACCTTCCTTATGAAAGCAACTGTTTCAAATATGGACACTCACAAGGAATGCAATAGTCTGCCTAATTAAGGACTGGGTTTGTCCTTGTTAGAAGAATTGGCGCTACGGTAAGTCATCCCCTTGTGGGAGAGCTTGAGAATTGGTGTTACAGTAGGTCAGCCCTTGTGGGAGGATTTATTCTCGAAGGCTTCGCTGCTCCCCTGAGAAAGACCTCGAAATCTTCCTTGAGAAGCGCTTCAATTGCAAATTTAAGGTCATTTTGCTCAAGCTCAATGGACATGGGCAAAGTATGGGAAATGCTGATTGCTTGCAGTGACGTATCCCACTTAGAGGAGTGAAAAACTGTACTCCACTCATAAGCCAATTTAGCGTGCTGTCCTGTGTAAAATCTACACTCAACTTTGACGCTACCGTCAGACGGTCAGACGAAAAGGGTCCAGTGTCTCTTTCCCCCGACTAGGACAGATTCCGTGTAGATCCTTGCAATCATTAAGTTGGCTGGGCGGCATGACGGTTGAGGCAGAATTTCAGCTCCAGATTCGTTTAATTTTCGTGCGGTGATGTGCGAAACGTGTGGGCGGGCGTTGTCGCGGAAAAGAATGGGACCTCTTCTGTTGACCAGTGCCGGCTGCAGTTCACGCAATATTCGTTACATCTCGTCCATTTCGTCACAGTAGGACTTTGCTGTGACGGCTTGGCCTGGTTCCAAGCTGCGGTGAATCACGCCAGCCGCCTACCACCACTCTGTTACCAACTTCTTTTTCTGGTGTCATTTCGGCTTTGGGAGGTGCGTAGTGGTCCGTCGACATCGACTCACGATCCTCATCGCCTTTGGTTGTCGTACAGAACCCACTTTTTATCACGTGTGACGACGCGATCCAAAAAACGGTTCGTTTTGATTCCGGAGAAGCAAAGAAGAACAAATTTCGAGACGCGACAATTTCTGGTGATCAGTCAAGTCGTGGGCCACCCACTTTTCGAGCCTTTTCCCGTCAGATACAGCGAAGAACTCCGTAATAGACGTTACATAAAAATATTAGTAAGTAGTAAGTTGTGTACTGATTCAGTAATATACAACGAAAAGCGATTGCACAAAAACCGCCAAAACTTTTCGGCCAATCTAATGTTTGCTGGATAGTAAGACTATTCCGTTTAAGGCGCTTCGAGCAGCTCCGATGAAAATAAGCGCGGAAATTTGTGGAGATCATCGGAACGGACAGCCGGGAGGAAGACATGATTGGTTTGCACTAGGCGAAGAAGCTTTGGAGCTATGGTGTCAGGCCTAGGTAAGGAAGGCGGGCCGAAGGAGAGGGCGGCCCTCGGCCGGCTCTCCCACGTTGCTGCATTTCACGGTGCTGTTGTAGTTAGCCCTTCTTTTCGTTTTGCTTTGATCTCTTTGTTGTTGTATCGTGTTCATTCCTACATTTGTCAAGTAAACGTTCGGTTTGCCGTTTTTTTCTGACCCTCGTCCTAACAGCGTCCAAGCGCTGGTATACCTGTACTCAACTACCATTTTTAGCATACTCGGCCTAAATGGGGGCCGAACCACTCTGAACAGGTATAGCAGTGTTACGATCGCTTCTACTAGGTCGGTCGTATTGATCGTGCATATCTTATCGCCTCGCTAGTGAGGGTCGCCGAGAAGAAGGAAAGGCGCTGCTCACACCTGATTATCGATTTTTTTTTCGTGTCGTATCGATTTGAGTTGGCGAGCCGCCGAAAAGAAGGGAAGGCGCCGCTTACACCCACGTTACCGATTTTACTGACAATCGATTGAATTGCGTATTGGTGTGGCGCGCATCGTGCTAGGAGCGCTGCCGCTACTATCACTCCGAGGCTACCGTGAGGAAAGGGTAACCCGGGTGAAACAATTCGAAGAAGGAATTTTTGAATCTTAAAGAAGGAAAAGAAGAGAGAAGAGCACCCTTACCTCACGCGAGTCGGTGATAGTGCATGGTTGTCACTAGAGGCTCGTCTAAAGGTCAGTATTTTGCAGAAACGATGTCAGTACGGATGGACATCGACGAGAGTGTGGACGACAGGCAAGACCCACCGGTAAGTGAGGAGAGGGGGAACAGCGAAAGCGTAGAGCAAGGATGTGTGAGAAGACTGAATGAGATACAGCAGATAATAGGGGACATGCTCACGGACTCCAAGATGGATAGGGATAAGAGAAGAGAAGTAAGCAGTGACATCTTGGCAACGATGGCTAGAGTCGAGGGAGTGCTAAGTGAAGCCGAAAGTCTGGGGTTATCCAGTGAGATGTTAAAGGAGGTGAAGACTATGATGGAGGAGAGAGGCATCGAGGGAGTGCAGGATTGGAGAGACTATGTGAGAACAATGGAGAGATGCTGGCTCAGATCTGCGAAATGCTCAACACGAACGTACTGCAGGTGAAGGACGCAATCGAAGGGCTCCAGAACGTAGCAAAAAGGACTGCCATTTCCCACCAAGGTGAGGAATGGCAGGAAACTGCTCTCCAGCGAAATTCAGAAGACGAAATTACAAATCAGCTCCAGGATCCAATGACGTGTTTGACTGGACCACCTTCTGCAGAGGCTTGGAGGCGACGTTCAGGGACGCCGAGGAGAACCACCCCGACAACAGAAGAACAAGGTCCGTTGGCTAATCAGTTGGTAACATACTTAAGATCAATGTCAGTACCGGATCCAGGCGCCTTTAGAGGGAGTAAGAATGAGAACTTTTCTGAGTTCGTAAGGCGTTTCAAGAGGAAGTATGAAGGTGTGATAGGTTGCGAGTCTACAGTGGTGGAGATAATGGGGGATGACCACCTAGCAGGTAGAGCTAAGGCTGTCTTTAGAGCCCTTCCAAGAGAAGTAAAAGAAAGAGGCTTTGAGGCCGTCACGGCAGAGATGACACAACTGCTGGCAAGCGACTCGACAACAGGCCGAATGAGAGCCTTAACGGAGCTCAGAAACCTGTCAATACACCCCAACCAAGATGTCGCCGAATTCTGTTTGAGGTTAGAGCAGTTAGGCCACGAAGCGAATCCGGACTGCTCCATTGAGGACAGATCAATAAAGTATGTACAGATTCTTCTTGATAACCTCTCCGGATGGCCGGAACATTATCAGTTGATAGGTGCTCTCAATCGAGTGGAGCCGAGAAAAGCCTATGATGAGATCAAACAGTTAGCGTTGAGTATTGAACAGTCAAAGATAATGTTTGGGACGAATAGGAGAACAACCGCAGCGAACTGGAGAGAGAGAGCTTCACAATATCGGGTTGGCGGAAGAACTCGACAGCAAGAAACAGTCTCCCCAAGGCAGCCCCACAGCTTGGCGAGGGAAGTAGCGCCTAATGAAGGAGGAAACGGCAGACGGGAATGGTTACGTAACGGGCAGAAGAGTGCTGTAGGGCCGCAGCGAACGAGCAGAAGTACTGGAGCACAACAGGACTTAGCTTCGGGAGGTAGACGGTGTTACAACTGTTCTAACTTCGGGCACTTTGCAAGGGATTGCCCACAAAAAGCTACGAGAGTGAACCTGATAGAATCGAAAAAGTCTCTATCCACTATTGTTAGCCAGGCTAGAAGTCTTGGCATGGCGGTAAGGGGTGGAACTGTGGACAAGGATAAGGATCTGGTGGGAGATCGTATCGTAGCGACTCTAAATGTTCTGGGTAGCAAGACACCTGTCCTTCTGGACACCGGATCGATGATAAGCATAATCCCCGTAGAAGTCCTGGGAAAAGCACAGGACCGAGGACTTGACCTGGACACGTTAGAACTCATACACGCGTCGGAATTACGACCAGTATATGACGCCTCCAATAACAGGATGAAGTTTTTAGGCGCGGTTTATGTGGAAACGGAACTATATGGAGGAACATCGAGTAGAGTAGCTTTCCACATTAGCCCATCGAAGAACGAAGAGGTAATCCTAGGGACGAATGCGTTAACTAAACTAGGAGTTAATGTGTGCATTAAGGGACTGTCCAGGAGAAAGGAAGAGGACTTGGATACACAAAACAATGTAATCGTGATAGGATGGACATACATCCCACCGAAAGTGGTATCAATAGTGCAAGCCCAATGTGTTGGAGAGGTGGCTGATATGTGTGAAAGAGTCATTTGGCCAAGTAAGCAGGGTATATGGGCAGGAGCTTATAAGATTCAGAATAGGTGCACTGAGATACCCGTCTTTAACGATACTGACCAGCCCATGTTACTTAAGCAAGGTGAAGGCATAGGATGCTGGGGTACGAATAAATGGCATGAACGTTGGGATGACATCAATCCGATAATGTCAAGTGAAGGCAGCGACCTGAGTGAGCAAGAAAGGGAACGAAAGTTATATGAAATGATTGTGGGAAATATGGAGTCAACGGAGGTGAGTAAAGAAATAGAAGAGCTGCTCAATAGGCACCCGAATGCATTTTCTGTCTCGGATCAAGAGCTCAGCCAGACTGATTTAGTACAGATGAGCATAGACACAGGGGATTGCAAGCCAATAAAACTAAAGGCACGACCAGTTCCACTTGGGATAAGGCCGAAGCTGAAGGAGTTATTGGCGGATCTGACAGAAAGAAAGATAGTCGAGCGCAGTAAATCTGACTGGGCGTTCCCTATAGTCCTGGTGGAGAAGAAATATGGGTCGATACGGTTATGTGTAGACTATAGGGAGCTTAACAAGAACATAAAATTGGACGCGTACCCTTTACCAAGCATAGAAGCTGTGCTGCACAGTATGTCGGGGAAAAGTTCTTCTCGACATTGGATCTCTGCAGCGGGTACTGGCAAATACCCTTAGCGGACGACGCTAAGGAGAAATCTGCATTTACAACACCCGAAGGACTATTCCAATTTCGCGTAACACCGTTTGGGCTAAGCACGAGCCCACCTGTGTTTCAAAGATTGATGGACACGGTTCTTGGTGACGTGTTGGGGAAGGAAGTGTTCTGTTATATCGATGATATAATGGTATGTACGGCATCCAAAGAACGTCATCTAGAATTGCTGGAACAGGTCTTCACAAAGCTGGAGAAAAAGCAGGTTTGAAGCTAAAAGCAAAGAAATGTCACCTGTTAAGGCAGAAGGTGTCTTTCCTAGGCCACGTTGTAGACGGCAATGGAATACATATGGACCCAGAAAAGGTTAAAGCAATCGAAAACTATCCCACGCCGAAGAACTTGAAGGAACTGCGAACGTTTCTTGGGCTAGCGTCATTCTATAGAAAATTCTGCTTGGGAGTTTCGAAACGAGCAGGGCCGTTGTTTAGCCTCACTTCCTCGAAAGTAAGGTGGACATGGCAGAAGGAACACGAGGAGGCTTTCACTGAGCTGAAGGGCATGATCACTTCAGCGGCAGTGTTGAAACAACCCGATCTAGATGCTGCAAGGGATGGACGTCGGCCGTTCGTAATTTGTACAGATGCGTCGACCTACGGTTTAGGTGCAGTATTGTCACAGGAAGGGGACGACAGATTGATGCATTTTCTTCGCCTCTAAAAGTTTAAGGAAGGCGGAACGGAAATACCATGTCACAGATCTTGAAGCGTTAGCTGTGGTGTTTGCCGTGCGACGCTTCCACATGTTCATCTATGGAGTACCCATTGTCGTGATCACGGACCATCAACAGCTCGTCGCACTCTTTAAGCGGAACAATGTCTCAGCGCGTGTCCTGAGGTGGTCCCTTGAGCTGCAACGACTCAAACTGGAAATTCAAAACACGGAAGGTAAAGCCAACGTCGTTACCGATGCTCTAAGCAGGGGAGTAGCAACCTCTTTCGAGTCGGAATCACTGGAAGGCCTAGACGAGACTGTAGTCAATACCATCACGTCTAAGGAGGAGTCCAAGTGGTTAAAAGAGTTGAAGGAGGAGCCTTTCCTTGGTGAAATTGTCCGTTTAGTAGAGGCGAAAAAGAGGGATCAAATAGTAAGAATCCCAGGAGAGAGAAGGCCACTTAGGATAGCAGATTTTGCACTAGAAGAAGGTGAACTAAAAATGTATTCCGAAACGGGTAGCGCAGTGTTTGTTGTACCCAAGAGATATAGGTATGAAGTGTTCCATGAAGCGCACAGTGGACTATTCGCAGGCCACTTTAGCACTCACAAGGTCTTCAATCGTCTAAAGAAAGAAGTCTACTGGCCAGGGATGGCTCAGGACGTCATTAAGTGGGCAAAAGAGTGCCAGAAATGCTTTGTCCACAATCCTAGCGATCCCTCCACTGAAACCTATAATAACGACAAAGCCGTATGAACTTATAGGTGTCGACGTCTTGGAGTTAGGGCCAACGAAAAATGGTAATAGATACGCGGTTACGGTGATTGACCATTTTTCGAAGTATGGAGCAGCATACCCGGTGGCAGATAAGTCTGCCGAGACCATCGCTAGGACGATTTTCTTCCGATGGATTGCTGAAGGCTGTAGGTGGCCAAAATCAATCTTGTCGGATAAAGGAGGGGAGTTCGTCAACAAACTGATGGAAGAAATAGTACGAATAACGAACATAACACACATTACGACAAAAGGATATAACCCAAGAGAGAATGGCTTGACGGAAAGATTTAATGGTACATCCTAGCCATGTTAAGAAGAAGCACAGTCATACCGACAGAGTGGGATACAAGACTGCCGTACTGTGTGATGGCGTATAACATGATGACAGTTCTACAGGCGAAAGCCCGTATTTCCTGCTGCATTGAATGGACCCAGTATTCCCCTCTGAAATTATTCCGAACGCAGGCATAAGTTGGTATGCAATGGATAAGAATCTCGATGAGTACAGGGCTGAGATACTGCAAGCGGTAGCTGAAAACCACGAGAGGGTGAGAGAGTACAACAATCGAGTCAGAGAGAAAATGAAAAGAGAGTATGATAAAGGGAACAGGGTCGAAGGAAGGCGCTTCCCAATGGTGGCAGATAGAGTATATGTCCTTTCACCTAATGAAAAGGGTCGCAGCCCCTACCCTAAGTTTGCGTGCGAGTGGGCGGGACCGTTCAGAGTGATAGAAGTCAGCGATAACTCGGCATTGGTAACTAGAATAGGAGACAATTGTGAGCCAGTGAGAGTGCAATTCGACATGCTGAGAGTAGTGTCTCCAGAAATCTCGGATGAAAGAATAGACACAGTGTGTGTGAGAGGGCGCAGAGGCAGGAGACCTCAAGTAAAGGTATGCTCTGTTAGCTCTTCGTGTTGCAGAGGCGTCACCCTCACCAGTGCGGCAGACAAGGGTCATCTGCAGTTTCAATGCCTGGACGATTGCTTCGCGAACGCGACGCTAGGAGACATCAAAGGGATCGAATTCCCAGGCGCCTACGCTCGGCAGAAAGTATCGGACGTCTGGACGGCGTGGAAAGTAGCCAGCATCTTCGTGAGGGACGATCTCACTATGAAGGATAAGCTTCGCCTCTACAAGGAGCTAGCGGCTTGCTTGGACGCGCGAGCCCTGCGGCTATTTTGTGGCTGGCGTACAAGGTCTGTACCGAATGGACGGAATTCGTCTGTACCACAGATGCGATTAAGAAGCACAGCACCATTGAGGACAACTGTGTGCTACCCTTCTATGAGAAGGCATTTACGCAACTGAAGAAGGAAATCGCCGACGAGAGCAAGGCAGTTCGGCCTCCGAAGCCGGGTCCAACGGGATTTGCGGCGCCAGAGTCAGCTCTTCTTCTTGATAAGGACGGACCCAGAGGGAACTTGGTCACAAGAGTGGTGACGAGTTTCAAGGAGCTGAAGGAAGTGCTCCAAAATTGGACACGATTTGGAGTATGGGTAGTTGCGTACCAAGTTGACGACTCACAGGACAGAGTTGTCATCGAAGACGTTGTCAAGCTCATGAGAAGACACGTTGACCTAGGCGGGCGGATAGTGACTGCCTGGACTCCGATCACTGAGGAGAAGGCAGGAAGCCCGGAATCAGCTTGTCAGTTCTACTTCGCATACCAGAGAGTTGCAGCTGCAAAGCACATGTATGAAGTGATAAGAAAGAGGGTCCCCCAGGTAGGCTTACCTGACATCAAGCAGGATCACGGGTTGGCGAGGACGCCAACTTTGAAGAGGGGGGGGGCATGTCAGGCCTAGGTAAGGAAGGCGGGTCGAAGAAGAGGGCGGCCGGCGCAAGGTGTAAGAATCGCGCTAGGACCCCATGTTTTCGAGTAGGCCGCGGGCTACCGTACCACAGTCAAATTTAGGTCGCGAGAGTGAATCATTCTCGAGAGATTTCGAAACCGGAAGCGGCGGGAGTCGCCAGAGTCCTCCGACCGAGGTCTCGAGCTCTTTTCGTCATAAGGATTTGGGAGCGTTCGCTATTTCCCCTTCGGCCGGCTCTCCCACACTGCTGCATTTCACGGTGCTGTTGTAGTTAGCCCTTCTTTTCGTTTTGATTTGATCTCTTTGTTGTTGTATCGTGTTCGTTCCTACATTTGTCAAGTAAAGGTTCGGTTTGCCGTTTTTTTCTGACTCTCGTCCTAACAGCGTCCAAGCGCTGGTACACCTGTACTCAACTACCATTTTTAGCATACTCGGCCTACAATGGTACTTACTAGGGAAGGACTTCGAACTTCCATGGAACTTCAAATTAAGAGCAGGATCATTAGAACAAGCTCGGAATGCTGATTACGAGTGTGGGTGTCAAAATTGCAAAAATGAAACTCTAAACCTGCCGAATTTGGGTGGCCTAACCACAGGCTGGCCTTGCGAAAGAGCTGGCGCGAGAGCGATGAGTCATAGGGGCTTCGTAATAATGGGCATGCAGCAGCTTTCGGTGAAACAGACGGAATGCTCCCGCTCGTGACGTGCGACATCGGTGGTTCGGTCCCCAATGCTGCCGGTTTTTTGCACAAATGATTAATCTTCGAAATGATCTTTCATTCTAAATTATGACGCGTGTTTCATTAAATAGCCTGGAATACTATCATTCACGTTTGTAAAGCGCTTGAAGGCAAAAAAGGATATGGTAAAATTTTTATTCACTGTCTTGCCCAAATAGAGTTCAAATCTTATATTGAACAACTCGAAATGTTTCCAACAACCTTGGCATTCATGGGATCAAAGCAGAAAATGTGTGAAGGAGACATGTTGCTCACACACTGCACGTCGTATATATGCAGCCTCTCAACAACCAGCAACAAAACTGTCAATTGTAGCAAGATCAAGCAAATATTCATCAGGAGTGACAAACACACATGTCTGATCATCAACGTAACTGCCTTATGCAATGAGCACTTCAAAAAACTTGAAAACCTGGGGCACAAGCCATAGGGTAAATCTGCGAAAGAACCTTCAGTAGGTTGTCTCTCTCGCTATTTTACACGGCAAACGAACCCATCCTTTACATAACGTTATTCATCGGGCGAAAGAAAAAACGTTTGCAGGTGTCATCAATGTCACCATAGCAGATTTTTGTCTTCAAGCACTTTTACAACTGTGCATAATAGTTTTCCCGGTTATTTAATCAAACACGTGTCATAGTTTAGAAGAAAGGTCATTCCGAAGCGAAGATAAATCATAATGTGAAAAAAAACAGCAGCAATGTGGGCCGAACCAACGACGTTACACGTGACGAGCGGAAGCATTACCTCTGGGCCACCGCCGCAGCTGGCATGCCGTTCTTACGGAGCCCTAATGACTCACTACTCTCGCGCAACTGTGTCGCACGGCCAGCCCGTGGTGAGGCAACCCGATTTCAGCGGGCAATAATTCGCTCAGGTGTTTCATTTTGCAATTTTGGCACCTATATTCGTAATTAGCATTTCGATCTCTTTCGAGTGGTCCTGGTCTCAACTTGAAGTTCCATGAAAGTTCGAAACCCACCCTAGTTAGAAAGGGTCACCCCAGCAAGCCATGGAGCACAGGTGCACCCTTGTTTCGATCACTCAACTGCTTTCATTTCGGTTCTATGTTGGACAAGGGAAGGCACTCGCTCCTCCTTCTCCCCCCCCCCCACTCCCTTCCTTCTCTAGCTTGACTCAGTTATTGACTTGTTTAATTGTATTCGATACTTGCAGTGTGCCACCAGGTCGTCTCCTTTTCCATGCTACTGAAATTTTTTAAAGATGAGCCCTACACCTGCAATAGCGACGGTGTTTTAAAAACCTTTTGACCGTTTACGCCCTTGATTCTGGAATCTACCAGACGGCGTGGTCCGTCGTTACACCAGCTTTCACTAGTTTTCGGGTTTAACTCCTTTCACTGAAATTGTACTGAACATCCACGATTTGCGACGTTTGACACTAAGAAGGGTACAACATTAACACCTGTCTAAGAATATTTATAAAACATGAATTTGTTTACGTACAGACCTGTAATAGCACGACCTACTTCGAACTTTTCGGACCAATACAATCACGCCGACATACATTGAGACACATCACGGTACCAATCTATACAACACTACCACGTGCTCGAAGCAAACATTCTCATCGAACTGAAACTATTCAAACCAGTAGCGATTGACCCTTTGGAGATGGTGTGTTGGACTGCTTCCCAATTAATTTTAAAGATATTGCGCATACATTCGTCCGAAATACATGTTGGGTCTTGTCTTTTGAGATGGGATGGCCTGGCGAAAATCTGGAAGGGTTGGAGTAGTTTTCGGTCGACCAGTTAAAATTCAAGGTTACTTGTTTATGTGTTTATACACAACATAGTGCTCCCATAGAAAGCTGACGTAACCAATAGATTCTGAAAAAGACGTCAAGGATTCCAATCGTACACAACATAAACAATGTGCTTCTCTGGAACAATATTCAATTGAGGTTTAGTTTCTAGTGATTCTAAAAGAGATTCTTGTTAAGCACACCCATCTCACATTGTCAATAAAGCAAAGAACCCCTATACTCCTCGAAGGGAAGATCTTTGCAGAAACCGGAAAAATTCTTTCAATAAACTAGCGTGGCAGTGTCTGCTCTTCTGGTTTGGTGACGCCATTTCCCTTGATCAAAAGCTTGGTCGGAATTGACACCGACTTTAAGTCCATATGCAACGACATTGACTTTAAGTCCATATGCAACGTATCTAGCCAGCGTTGCTTCATGCGTTCACTGGGCCGTTTTCCAGGGACTTCAAGATTCAGGCTAATTTTACAGATGTTGTCGTCGTTAGCGCGAAGGACCTGACCATACATCGGGCAGACGGGCTTCGCGCAACTTGTCGGCTATCGGGACGACACGAACCTCCGTCGTACGGTGTCGTTGCGGACGCAGTCCGAACGCGTAATTCCAGCCGTCCACCGTAGCATTTTCGTTTACATTACACTGAGGCGGCTTTCAATTTCCTTCGTCACGAGCCAGCACTCAGCACCGTACGTCGCTACTGGGCGGACGACGACGGACTGTTCTATAAACCTTCGATTTGAATTGTTCAGGTATTGCCTGTCGCATAGCACCTCAGTCAAAGAGTGCCGTTTGGACCGGGCTGCACTCAAGCGTGCGTTCACCTCCAGCTTTAGGCTCCCATCGGACGTGACTGTTGATTCAAGAGATAGTTGAAAGGTGTAACTCGTGAGAGCTCAGTACCATTGATCTTGATAGATCCGTGTTCATTTACATCCGTCGTCAAGTATTCCGTTTTATTATGTTTAGCTTGAGACCGAGCAATGTCAAGCGATCGCACCACGCCTGTGCCTGTCGCTCGAGTTCGGCTTTGTCTTCACATGCAAGCATGACATCGTCGGCATGCAGCAGCGTCCAAGGAGCTGCCCTTCGGGGATCTCGCGAAACTGCATCCATGACGACCACTAAGATCAGTGGGGAGAGCGCAGACCCCTGAGACCCCTGATGCACTCCGATGGAGATTGGAAACTCCATCGAGGTGTCCGCTGGTGCTCACACTCGGCTTATTGGGCACGAGCAGAGGATGCGCACCCACTCAATAAGCTCTTCAGGGACGCCGTGTTGTTGCAGCGCATAACATATAATTTCTCGCGGAACGCGGTCTAAGAGCTTCTCCAAGTCCAGCGAGGCAAAATGCACCGGTTTCTGTTTTGCGCGTGCGCGGTGCTTCTCTAGCAGAAGACGTACGGCGTGAACGGTATCAACGGTGGCACAGCCAGAGACGAAACTACACTGACTCGTGGAAAGCTGGACGACATCCCGGATACGTCCATCGACAATTCGCTCAAAGATTTTCATGGTGTGCGAAAGAAGGCGAATTGGAGGGTAGCTAGCGCAGTCCACAGGGCTGCCCTTCTTCTTCCAAATTGGAATAGTCGTGCTTTGCTGCCAGCTCTCACGCACTTTCTTCTCAGCAACAACGTGATTAAAAAACTCTGTCAGCCAGTCGGCAGGGCACCAGCCCTTCGACTTCCACAGGTCGGCCGGCAGGTCATCGGGACCTGTGGCTTTGCCTGACTTCATCTTCCTCAGGGCTGCTTCGGTTTCGCTCACTGTGATCTCCTGAACGGAACCGTATACAGGTGATGCAAAAGGAACAGTAGGATGTTTAAATTCTACGTTCGAGATTTCCTCCAAGTATTTGCGCCATCGCTTCACAGTCCTCTTACGATCCATCAGAAAATGACCGTTCTCGTCGTTAATGTCAAAGAACTGTTCGATGTCTTCTGCTTGGCGACAGCGAGCTTTGGGGAATCGGTAAAGCAATGCTCACCATCGCGCGTTTCCATATGGCAACGAAGTTGCGACAATGAAATCTGTGGCATACATGTCATTAGCCACGTCAGAATGTTCGCAGTTATTATGAAGAAAAAAAAAATACTGAAAAAACCTGCTCAGAAACCTCATGTGCAAGAACAACACAATTTCTGATTTCTGAAAGCTATAATTGCTGGTTGCTTCTATGGACAACGCTATAGAACTACAGGGCTCTCTCTTGCATCGTTCAACATTGCTGCGAGCTATTCTGTCTTTTCGTGGTAAATGAGGTGATTTCGCTTCTTGAGTCGTTCCCTTTCTACATACTCTCGCAGTTCGGCCGCGCTTGCCATTGCGTTTTTGCTGTTCAGCCACGTTCTGTAGAAGCGAACAATTGAGCTGAAACTGGCCGCCAACGCCGATTTCAGAATCAGGTGCATGCCTGACCAATACATCACTTCCATCATCGAGTCCTAAAATAGGTGCTCTGAGATGTTGACTATAATATTTAGCAAAGATTTGAGAGGGTGTGATTTGCTTCCTTTGAATGTAGTAGATTTTATTCAGTGCAATATATCATCCGAAAGGTTATACAATATGGTAAAGGAGAGACAACGATGTTAAACACGCTGACGAATGTGCAATTTCCGCGTGTCTCGGGTGTGGGGCCAATCGTTTTTTGCAACGTTGAAAGCTTTTTGTTAATTGAAGCCACTATCTGCCGAGAAGTTAAGAATAATTCAGTAACCGAAAATTGTTTTCGTGGACCACGTACTTTGCAACAATATCGAAAGATGGAGTAGAGATACACGAAAAAGTTCCTTCGAAAGATTGCAATGCAGCTAGAAAAATAGATCAGAAGGCACGACATCACGGGCGCTAACACTTTAAAGTGAAAAGGCGGCGAAAGCCTTTGAGAGCCTTATAAGAAAGCGGTGCGTACCCACTAAAATCTGCTCCCTTTCTGCCCCCTGGGGGCGTTCAAAAATTGCGTATGACGCCCATGTTTCAGGGGCCATCGCGGGCAATTGGGAAAAGTTTTCAACCAGCAATAAACGCACCTCGGCAGAGCCTCATTGGTCACGTTATCGCCACTGCGCAAAGCTGACGGCGGAGCACCACGTTGCGACCAACACAGGCCCGCCGTCGTATATCACGCGGGTGTGACCGCACGAGCTCAAGCAAGGCGATGTATTAGGGGGGGGGCAAAAGTAATGAGACACCCCATGCCGTGTATATCTCGTGGCTGGAGTCTGGTTTCGTGCTTATCTTATTTGTTTGTTTGTATGCTACTTACTGAAGCCCATCTGAGAAGTTACCACTTCCGCCCCTTCCAGAAGCATGCCAAAACCTCAGTCTGTCTCATGCCGAAACCCCAGTCTGACGAGTCGACCTGTGTCGCGCAAATCTCGCCCAATTCCCAACCCCGAGCAGCCTGGGCTCAATATTCACGCAAGATGAGAAGTACGTCTTCTTCCTTAACCCTGCCAAGCAGCGAGTCTGGGTGAGGCTTGGTGACCTGTTACCGGCGAGATGTTCACGGTGAGAAGCACCTTTGGAGCTTTTGGGTCTGCGCCCATGGACCGGTTTACCGGAAGCTGTTTCCCAAGAGCACTACGATGAACTCCAAGGACATGGTGAACGAAATAGAAGAGATGGGCCGGCGACTCGCTCTCATTCATTCGCAGCGCTTCAAGATGGTTCTCCTCTTCGACAACGCCCCACCCCATCGGGAACAAGTAACCATGGAGAAGCTTGGCCAGCTGGGCTACTTTCACATGCCTCACCCACCGTATTCGCCGGACATCTCTCCATGCGACTACCACTACTTCTTGAGCCTACAGGACTTCCTGGTCGGAAGGGACACAAGAACCCAAGCAGACCTCGACAACCATATCGAGCAGTTGATCAACATCTGGCCCAAGCAGTTGTGGAAGGATGGGATCAGGAAGTTGGCTGAGCGATGGCAGCAAAGTCATTGCCCTTAACGGCAAATATTAGGTTGGCAACTAATTTCGTGGACTCTCAAGCACCTTCAACAAAAGTGTTCATAAACAAATAACAAATAACAGTTTTCAACCAAAGTAAGATCTGTTGGAACGCGGGACTACTTCCCATTTATCAGCTACCTGACCCATCCCACAGCTGTAGAATTCTTGTGCTTTTGAAGCCAAGAATCCTTGGAGGTGCATTTTGACGTGGTCCACATTAATAAATCGTCCTCCAACCAAGAAGTGCTGCAGCGTACTATAAAGGTGCTATTCATTTGGCGGACATCCTGTGCTGTAAGGTGGGTGAGTTAGACGCTCCCAGCCAAGGTCTTCGATTTTTTGAAGCTCCCGATTCGTGACGTGTGATCTGGCGTTATCTTGCTAATAGATAATTCCGATCCTGAAAATTTGTCTGAACCGATTCCAGCGGAGTTCAGCCTGCGAGCGGCCAGGTTGAGAAGAGTAGAATACAGCATTAATGCTGGAACCGTTCTTGACGAGCTCCCACAAGTGAATACCTTCTTGACACCACCAAACGGAGGGAACGTAGCGAACCGGACGCCTCAAAAAATAGAAAACCTTGACTGGGAGCGTCAAGCTCATCCACCTTACAGCCCAGACCTTGCGCCGAGTGACTACCACATTTTTAGTTCGGTGCAATACTTCTTGGTTGGAAGACGATTTAATAATGTGGACAGGGTCAAAATGCACCTCCAAAGATTCTTGGCCTTGAAAGCACAATAATTTTATGGCCGTGGGATAGACCAGCTACCTGATATATGGGAAGCACTTCAGCGTTCCGAGAGATCTTATTTTAATTAAAGATTGTCATTAGTTATTTGTTAATAAATACTTTTGCTGAAGATTCTTGAGAGTCCACCTAATACATTCCTCAGCATCGTTGAGTCGTAATTGAGTTATAAAGAGATAAAGATTTTTTTCCAATTTGTCTCATTACTTTTGCCCCCCCCCCTAATAAATGGTCTCCGACCTTTTTGGGATTTGAGTAACACGCACATCATGAACCTCTCTTCCTCTCTTCTTCTTTAAAAACCGCTCAGAAGAACGAGCCGCTGACACGACCGCAAGGTCGCGTCACGGTCCTCAACGCGAAGAACGCGCTCTTTCCGCTCGCATCAACGCGAAGAACGCGCTCTTTCCGCTAGCAATTCGCCCGTCACCCGTTCATCGCGGTGGACAGTATCGCCCTTTGATTGGGACTGCGAATCACACACTACAGAAATGATTCTGTATAGTATGCTTTCAACTGTGTCGCGCTATCGCAGGGCGCCACCCACGGTTGAGGCGTATAACGGGCGGGAAGGCTGAAGACGCTTATCATGCCGCTCACGGATGTAACGTGCGAGCCTGCTCTTTGGTATGTGGCTCCGGGACAGCACTGAAATCGCGTAATCTCTATAGTACAACTCCTTACTGTATGGGATAACACTGTCTTTCCTTCGCCTCGCACTTTGCATTCCATGCGATGCGGTTTTGTCTACCTTCTGAAGGGAAATTAGAGGCCAATCGAGTAAACGGAGGTCATCGGACATTGGACCACAACGATGTAATTGCCTTAGCACTGGACACAACACGGACAGCGTATAAAAGCTAATGGCACCTCACAGTTGGTTCCATACATGGACCAATGACCTCGGGAATACATGAACCTCGGTAAAACCACCCTGCTCGGATTTTCAAAAGAGACCAGAATGTGACGTCGGAGATGATTAAAACGAGAAGCGTGGTTTATGGATCCCGCAAATTAACCTAAACAGCATTGATACACTCTTTTCCTCATCTTTGCCCTTCAACTGAAAATCAGAGGTCTGCAGAAGGTTTTCAAGAACCTGACACCACGATGTCCGCCGATGCTCGAGTGGTGATGCACCTGCTCGCGCTGAAGTGTGTCTCACCTTTAAACAAGGAACCTTCGAGGGGTGAAATTAATCTGGCCGAACGGTTGGCCAGCATACTAAAGGAAGGCACTCTCCTAGAGCTGGAAAGATGGGCAGAAAACGTCTGAAAATGATATAGATGTCAGAATCCCCCAAATCTCAGCCAATCAGTTGAAATGCAAAAATCCAGCAACGCAGAAGAACCGAACCCCCGACTTCCCTCGCATGAAGCAACATCACTATCCACTGCACTCCGAGCCGCAGAGGCATTGCGGGCGTACAAGACCCCCAAACTCGTAATGCGCCCTATTCTATTGCGACTTCAAGGACTACCTTCTCCTTGGGTTTAACGAATTGGCAAAAAATAAACACATTTTTATACTAATTGAGGGTGGGGATTCTCCCTATATGACTCGCTCCCCCCGTTCAGACATACGCTTCAGACCCTTCCCTTGTGAAAGGCCAGAATTCTATGCACCGCTGGAACGGCAGCTGTGTAGGAAAAGCTGTGGATCGCTGTGCCGTATAACATGAGGATATGGAGGATAAAGGGCACGTTAATCTATCCTTTTTGGATGCAACACCTTTCCGTAATGCGCCACGTGCTCTACTTCTACGGTATGCCGTGGAGGCGATTTGAATGCATATTTCGCCCTTTCAATGACTCGCGTTGGCTCGCCGAACAAGTCAATGTTTTATCGTTTCCAGGCGAGTCTGCCGCCAATTCATTGACCCCGAAGGAATGGAAGGCTTGGTTCGCCTGTCTGGGAAATCCGAAATAAAAACTCATCGACTTATGCGCGCGTGTCACATACCATTTTCACATCAAATTGTACACTTTTCTAAACAAACTTGATGCTTTCGAAATAAAAATGGTCGTCCTTTGAATCGAAACGAGCTTGCTACAGGCTAAACCACAGACTCTCGAAGACAGAATAATTTTTTGTTGGCATAACTTCATTTGAAATTTTTTAGTTCAGCTGTCGGAATGAGTGTAATAATTTTACAATTTCAAGAGAAAATAATATATTAACTTTTGGCCCTCTTTAAAACAAGCTTAATACTATTATTTTTCCAAAAAATGAGATTTTCATAAAACTTCAAACAAGTTGTTAACTTATTGGGTAGGTCAAGCAAAACACCAAAGAAGGCCATGCTAAAATTTTCCTTGAGCAAAAAAGTAATCTAACCTTCTCTACGCCAATCTGTTATAATGTGGAAAATCTCGTCTTAATTTGGAGGGTGTCCAGACTGATTCGAAAAGTGTAGATTAAAAAAAAACGTTTAACAAACCCTTGGACTGTCCTAGTAAAACAATGCGGCAGAGACAAGTTAAAGCGGAAGAGCCAAAGCAGTCCTGTCTAACTGTAGGAACTATGTTAATGGAATATTTTAGAACACACTTTTGTAACCGAATAAAAAATATAAAAATAGTATGTGAACTTTATTTGCAACGCATTAAACAAAACATCTTAGTAGAACGTTACTGTGCAAACTTATTTGTTACTTTTAGATCACAATTTCGAGCAAGTAAGGATAATAAAAGCTCAAATGCAGCTTCCAGTCACTATATGAAGCACAATTATATAGTATATATATTTACGTTCGGATGACCCATTCGAATAGGTATTCGAATGATTTTCAGTCGAATAGTCAAAAAATCTCGTTTTTCGAATGTATTCGAATTCGAATACTCAGAAAAAGAGCGTTTTCGATATATTCGATTTCGAATGCTTTTTTCAAAATTTTTGGTATTCGAAGCCATTCGAATATTCAAAATTTTGCGAGAGCATAAGTATATTATTAGTAAGCCGTTTCAAGGTATCTGCTAGAAGTGCTCGGAATAACGCCGACAAGCTGCACTTCGGACGGCATTGTCATAACGTCGATTTGTTTGGTAAGATGATTCCGATTATGTTCAAACCAAACGTTCAACGGCTTGCCGGCCACCAAACGTCTGATTGGGGCTTCGCCCCAAGCCGGAGAATAGAACACTCCGACCGTGTTCTTGTCCTCTTTAGGCCTTCTCTCATGCATCATAGTAAAAAAAAACTGGTTTTACTATATAGAATGGTACAGCGAAATACGGTAGGGGAAAATCTTCAAAACTGCTCCTATGGGGCCATCCCACCACCTATCGCACGAAAGAATTCGTTCTCTGAAGTACTCGTTCTACACATGGCGAGGAACAGATAGAGAGAGTCTTAATCCGAAGTGCTTATTCTGCGAAAACACAAATGAAATCAACTGCTATTGGTAGACTGCTCGATACCGTTCACAGTCCGACGAGAATAACATTACTCCGATTCCTTTACTCATTCTCCCTACCCCCCACCCCCACCCACTCCACCAATATCCCCTTACCCATGTGCCGGCAGAAAACGGAAGTGAGAATCAAGTACGCGCACACTCATTGATGCACGAATCCTTTAAAAAGTCATCTGAAAATCTCACGGGTGCTGTGCAAAGTCTTATCTGTGGCACGTCTTCTGGATCCCGATGCACATTGAATAACATCTGTGACACAATTGCTGAGTCCCGACGCATCTGTCACGACGTCTACGACACGTCTCTTGCACCTCGACGCACGTGGCACGACTTCTGTAGCACGTCTTCTGACGCCACGTTGAACGACAGTGAGAGAAAATACTGGTCCCTTCATTGGTCCCTTTCACTGATCCCCTTCACAAGTCTCCTTTACTGGTCCCCCTAATGGATCCCTTACAGGTCCCTCCTTGACTGGTCCTTCACTAGTCCCCCCTTTTATTGGTCCCCTTCACTGGACCCCCACCCCTTCACCTCTCCCCATTTCTGGTCCCTCCTTCAGTGGTTCCCCTTTATTGGTGAACCCTTTACAGCCTCCCCCCCCCCTCCCTCCTTCATCAGTCCCACCCTCACTGGTCCCCCCTTTGCTGGTCCCTATTCAGTGGTTTCCCTTTTATTGTCAACCCTTTTCCGGTTCACCTTTCACTGTCCCCCCCCCCCCCCTCCCTCTTCGTCGGTCCCTACTAATGCTCTCACCTTCGCTGGACCTCGATTTACTGGTCCTCTCTTCTCTGGTTCCCTATCCTTCAGCGGCCCCCATTACTGGATCCATCCTCACCGGTCCCCTTCACTGGACACCCTCCCCCCCCCCCCTTCACCGGTCCCCATTGCTAGTCCACCTTCACTGGTACCCCTTTACTGGTCCCCTCTTCACTGGCCCCCTTTATTGGTCAACCTTTACCAGTTCCTCCTTACTGGACCACCATCCTTCACCGCTCCCCATTACTGGTCCCACCTTCACTGGTAACACGCCGCCTGAATCCGGACAGGCCTTTCGCGACATCAGTGACATCTCTTCTGAACCCAGACACCTGATGAACGACGTCGGTGATATGTGTTTCGTTGACACGTTGTGTGAATTCGGAACCCCTGGCACGACATCGGTGACACGTCGTCTGAATCCGGACAGGGCTTTTGCAACATTGGTAACACCTCTTCCCAACCCAGGCACCAGATGAAGGACGTCGGTGACATGTCTTCTCAAGCCGGACGTCCTTTGCGTGACATCAGTTACACGTCTTCTTAACCCAGACACCCATTACGTGACATGTCTGAATCCGAACACCCCTTGCGCGAGATCGGTGACAACTCTTCTCAACCCGGACGTCCTTTGCGCGACACTGGTGACATGTCCTCTGAACCCAAACGCTTGTTTAACGACGTCGGTGACACATGTTCGGAACTCGGATGCCCTTTGCGTGACATCGGCGACACATCTTCTGACTCCTCTCTACACGACGTAGGTGACACCACACAACTACAACCCCCCCCCCCCCCCCCTTCATCCTCACACTCTCCCCCAACACACTCCTCCAGCACTCCTGTGCAAACAAACAAACAAACAGACAGACAGACGACCGTTCTCGCTCATATATAGGAGGATAGTAGGATATATCTCTGTACAGCAACAGAGCTTGTAGGTGGTCCTTAGGAACTCACAAACGCTACGCTATCTCCAGATTGGTCTTCACTCCGTTTTTAATCTCCTTAGAAGATGTTCAATTCTTCACACCTTCTACAGTAGCCAACTAATTTGAAGGAAATTTGTTTAATCCGATATTTCACTTTCTTTGAAGTTTGACTTGTCCGAGAATGTAACGATATAGCTGCCATGCATTTTAAAACCGCCATATACCCTACATTTTGATCATATCAAAGTTGATTCAATTCAGGGACTCAGCGCAATAATCACACTTTGTTCTTATCATTTAGCTCGGAATAGTTTTGTTTTTGAGGCGTAAGGTTTTCGTACTGTACGCAAAATGTGTTGCGCTCTATTCAGCTAAGGAGAGTTGCAGCGTTCGGCCACTCACCTTCGTTAAGGTTTCCACGTTCTCTTCCGAAATCGTTGAGGACGTCAGCAGCTTGATCACGCTCTTCAACGCAAACACATAGTCGGTCCGGCCATGAATAGAGTAAAGGTACGCACCTAGGTGAGAGAGGTGAGCCTTGAATATGCTATATACCGCTCAGATAATGTTCTTTAAATTTGTTGCTTATTCTATCATTTTGGTTTTACTGTATGATTTTTTTGTTTTTTCTACTTCCGTTAGGGTAAAAAAAAACATTTCCCTTGCAGTTGAACTGCACATATTGACACGAATTCGAAAGCTATTTGTCTACAAGCCATACCAAGCGCCAGTGTGCCGAGGAAGATGACAACAGTGAGAAGCATGATCAAAGAATCGCGAACGACTAAGTTGCTTTGATACTTGGCCGTCAGGGCATCAGGAAGATACGATGGCTTTCTGGCGATACAGAGCGTAAGTAGATATAGAATCCAGTTCATCGTAGACGCCATCGATGCTGAAAGTTTAGATTTTGTAGAATCCAGCGAAAGTTTAGCTTATTCCTTAATAATACATTAACAATGTGCTTTCAAACCGTACAACTACAAGGTGCACAATAAATGCATGCACAAATTCCATGTATCACAAAAGAGCTAGAGGTCGACTGCAGACTTACATTAAACGTTTACTGGTACTGATACCATTAGGAAGAGTATGATCGTTTTCCAAATGTCCTTTTCCCTTTCGAACAAGACTCGCTAGACCAAATATTATGCAACTCACTATTTCGCCTACGTAGTTCGGAACGATTTCACCCCTTGTACTTGGAAGCTTCTTCATAACACATCACCTTGGAGTCTTTTTTGTTCACGGCATACATCATACTAGCAACGATAAATGATAGAATCAAATTTGCAGATTTAAAAAAGGTTTGAACTAAAAATTTGCATAAATAGGATCTATGCGGATTGCGAGGTGACATTTCTCCTAGCGAACCTTTTAAATGCACATTTTGACGAGCTGAGAAGATTGTAAATCCTAGTTAATAAGGAATTCATCTCATTCATACGTGTGCAAGAGATGGAAGTTGATATTACATATCTGTGCTTTGGCAGCCGAGATGTGCAGTAGGATTTCCTCCTTTTATTTCTTGACAGTGGCCAAATAAGGAATGCTATTGGCGCCAAAGACACTTTTCCGGTGAGAAATTTGTAAATCATTAGGTGGTCAATTTGTTTCCTTCCTTATTAAAGTATTGGTGAAGTCAAGATTTTACATCTGTCCTTCTCGCCGAAATCACGATGATAATCCATTCCGTTCATCAGTTGCAATTTCGCCACCAACTCATTTGCTGAAGTATTGCTGGCTGTTTGTACTCAAATATTTTTTCCATCAAAAACTAATTGTCATTTTTACTGAGTTTACGATTGGCGGCACATATGTTTTATAGGCACCAGGCAACATTTGGAGACCGCTCGATTTCGGAATTTTGAAATTTTGTGGATTCTATGTTGAACTTTCACTCATCGCTGGTGGGGCAACCCCTTGCCTTTTCCAAGATGAGTGCAAATCGAAATCCTACCAGCTCCTTGAGAGTTGTAGAATTGTAATGCATAAATCAAGTTGTTCTTCCATAAGAAACCTGGTGGGAAAGAACTATTGAGACTTTTGACATTTCTAGGTCTCAGAAGGTCGGACACGGAGAACTCAACAGACCTTTTTACAGTGACATAGGGCTCGAAACATGTATGAAAAGGACCAGCTCTCTTAGCGTAAACCGCGTTTGCAACAACTGACGGAGATCACTTTTATGAAAATTAAGTTGTGGCACAAATAAATAAATAAATAATCTACCTTGAAAGGAAAGTAAAGGAAAGGAAAGAGCAGTAGCCCGCCTGAGAAGGAAAGAGAAAGAAAGTTGTTGGAACTTTTTACGTTCAAAAAAAAATCGGGCGAAATAAAGGGTAGCAGATGAATGCCATTTAGACAGTTATTCAAACGCTACAATGAGCTCACCTATGTATTAATGACAGCTGCATGCGGCAAACTTCAAAAGAAGGAAAAACAAACAAAAAATAAAACCACGCAGGCGCTTGCAGTTTGCAGAATAGTATGCATGAGATTAGCAATAAGGGAAAATGGGTGCAGCTTTTCTATCTATTCCAGTTTCGGATTTAGATAGACATTATCAGTTTCCACTCACCAATCACAATTACAGAAATCGCTGGTCCTGCAAGCTTGAGATACAACGAAGTGATTATAGTCACAGGCGAATTGACCGTCAAAGTCATCGGGTCCAGAGACATCACCAAACAAATAACAAACCATGTACTGAAAAAACAAGAAATTAAAATTAAAATTAAAATTAAAATTAAATTAAATTTAAATTTTATAAATCTAGTACTCTAAACCACAAATAGATGCTAAATTGCACGTCCTTCAGATCTGTTATATCTTCAGTCGATTGAATACGGTTGTTTTCCGCACTGTTGCTTGCGGCGGAAAAGGAAACGCTGTCTTCTGTAGGCAGCTCAGGCTTCACTTTAATTGCTTTCTTAAAGCTCCACTGACATGCGTTTTCCTTCTTTTGAAGACACGTATAGCATCACTCAAACTTTGCCTAACATCATTGATCGAGAGTTACCGACGTTCACGTTAGAGCTACAATCAATGAAGCATTCTCAGCTGAAATTATTACATGAGAAAGCGCCATGAAAACTGAAAAAATACAAAAACGTGAACTCGGAAGCTTTAGAAATTTCTGATTCCGTCGTCACGCCCAGCGGCTTACTAATCCCATTAATAAAAAATGCACTACATGTAGTTAAATCCAAATGATGAATTCGAATAGTTATTAGCATAATTGGGCGCGTGTAACGCAGTCAGAATAGGCGCCAGCTGTCGCCTGTACCCCACACCAGGTTCCTGGTTCGGAGTTCCCGCCCAGACCAACCAAGCCTTCCATCTCTTCGGGGTCGGAGAATTGGGTTCCCAGAAAGTCTGGTACAGTGGGAAGTGTCTCATCGTCAGTTTCTTGGTGACACTGTTCTAATGCTTTCAAGAAGATCGATATCTTTCTTTTTAGTTGGATTAAAGACGGTTGTTCACGATTGGCCTCACATAGGTCTTTTGAGCACGGATGGAAACTTCTAATGCCGCATTCGCAAGATACCAGGTTCTTGGTTCGGATTTTTTTTCGCCCAGGCCAGCGAAGTCCTCCATTCTGCAATGGTCGGCGAATTGGTACCAAAACTGGGAAGGATACAGCGCTGGCTTGTCTATCGGCTGGCCACCGCAAGTCATTATATGGCCAAACACGCGATCAAATCGCTTCCACGACATCCCGTTGAAGTCGATTGAGACGGGATTGAACAACGCCGTTTTTTTGTCCTTATTCTTATCCTTATTAACATGGCTGTCATTAAAATTTAAAATCTCGCGAATTGTCAGCAAACGATGTTAGATGGATGTTTAGTTGTGAACAAAGCTCTTGCGCCAGGTGAGACTCGACCCCGCATCCTCCGCCCACCGGGCCGGATGCCACGCTTTACACCACCGTCGCTGTTAGCTCGCACGTAATATCCACGTAAAACACTGTCAGCAAAGTAAAGTGAAGGGTTTCGATGCACACTGTTAAAAGCGACAGTGTCGTGGCAAGCTTATTTTTTCCATTTGTACTTTCCTGATATTTCTGTTACTTTCTATTATTACTTTTTTTTGATAAAGCTGTCGGCTCTTTAAAATTCATTCATCATTACCTTGAAGGGTAGGTCCAGTGCTTTGTGTCGTAGTCCAGGGGTGGTATAGCGCTTTCGGTAGGGAAAGAAGTGGTCACGTATTCAGTGACGATGTCTGAAGAGACAGGGTCACTACAGAACTGATTCACAGTGAGAACACTTGGAGACGCACCTGTCACGTCAGACAGCGACAACGTCTGGACATCCAATACTGCGTCGACCTGCGTCGATAAAGTGTTCCGCTCGTCGGCAATCTGTACATATACGACTATTTTAAGGCACTTCGACACAGTGTTCAAGTAAATGCGGAGGGAAATTGCAGCCCACGTTTATCACATTGACAGTGATGCTTTCGATGTACAGTTGCTCCAGTCTCCATTCTGAGTCGTAGATGATCCTAAAATGCTAAATTCCACGGAAAGCTTAGTAGAGCAGCTGCGCAACGGGATGAAACTTTTGGGATTGCAGTTTTCTCCATTATATTCAGCAACTAGTAATTGGCATGTTTTTTATTCTGCTTTTTCCTAAATGTCTTGATAGCTGTATTAGGAGGGGGGGGGGGACAAAAGTAATGAGACTCAACATGCCTTGCTGTATGTCATGACTGGAGTCCGGTTTCATGCTTCTCCTATTTGTACTTACTGAAGTCCACCTGAAAAGTGACCTCGCCCTTTCCAGAAGCATGCCAAAACCTCAGTCTGTCCCATGCCGAAACCCCAGTCTGACGAGTCGACCTGTGTCGCGCAAATCTCGCCCAATTCCCAACCCCGAGCCGCCTGGATTCAATAGTCACACAAGATGAGAAGTACGTCTTCTACCTTAACCCTGCCAAGCAGCAAGTCTGGGTGAGGCCTGGTGACCTGTTACCGACCTTTGTTCGGCGGGATGTTCACGGCGAGAAGCACCTTCTGAGCTTTTGAGTCTGCGCTCATGGAACGGTATAATGGAAGCCGTTTTCCAAAGGCACGACGATGGACTCCAGGCTATGGTGAACGAAATAGAAGAGATGGGCCGGCGACTCGCACTTATTCGGTCTCAGCGCTTCAAGAAAGTCCTCCTCTTCGACAACGCCGCACCCCATCGGGCAGAAGTGACCACGGATAAGCTTGCTCAGCTGGGCTACGTTCACATGCCTCATCCACCATATTCGCCGGACATCTCTCCATGCGTCTACCACTACTTCTTGAGTCAGATAGGAAGGACTTCATGTTCGGAAGGGATCCGAGGACTCAAGCAGACCTCGACAACCATAACGAGCACCAGGCCTAAGCAGTTCTGGAAGGATGGGATCAGGAAGTTGGCTGATCGATAGCAGCAGGGTCATCGACCTTAATGGCGAACACATTCCTCAGCACCTCGCACCTTCAAGAGATAAATAAATTTGTTGAATTCGTCTCATTACTTTTGGCCCACCCTAATATAATGAACTCAGGGTGAGTTCTGCTACACGACAAAAAAGTGCTTTACATTCCAGTAGGCCTTTTGGGCGATTAAGAAGAAACATCGTTTCCTCCGACGCCTAAGCTTCGACAGAGCTGTGGTTGTTTGCATCAGTTCTTCAAAACATATACTACTCCTCATTGTGGTAACACCCACCGCTGACTAGTCGCAGTTGTTCCAAAAACTATTGGGAAGCAAAATAACAAGAAGGTCTGTTCTCTATCAGAGTACATGAGGTTTCTCACCCTGCTAATCCAAATACAATGACACCGATGAGCAGCAGACTAGCTCCAGAGCTGGCTAACACGCGAAAGAAGTACAGGGACATGCTTGGTTGGAAAACCTGAGCTAGCAGCGTGCAGAGAACAAAATGAATACGAAAACGATGCTGGCCATAGCAACTAGCGTCAGTGGAACGAAACGTCTTCAGAGTTGCCTGGATACACCGCTTATAGGCAGTTCTGTCGTTTTGTGAGAGCGGAAAGCAATCAAAGACTCACATGACCTTGCGCCAACAAACTACCACATTTCTAAGCATCTTCAGAGCTTCTTCACCGGTGGAACCTTCGCAACTCAGGACCACGCAAAAATCGGCCTTTCTAGAATTTGCCGCATCTCGACCACCCATTTTTTCTCACGGAATCAATCAACAGGTAAGGCGTTGGAAAAGTGTGTTGATTCGAACGGTGCTTATTTCGACTGATTCCAGGAAGTATGCGAAAGTTATGGTCGTTTGAAGTGGACCAGTCAAAACGGCCAGAACTTTCTGGCCAACCTAATATATAAAGAAGCAGTCCTGAATGTTGCCGGTTTTATCGCCTTCACATGGTTGATCCATGTTCTCAGATACAATTAAAATGAACAGCGGAAAGTAGTTCTTCACATATGTACGGTCCAAATATCCAATGCTGATAGTGCGCAAGTTCAGGCTTCAGGCTAGTTCAGGCTCTGGCGGAACTTGATGCAGTTGTTTCGACTAACCTTGCGTAGCATTATGATGATGTCACTATGCAACACTTTCTTCTTTCGTATGACCCTACGCTGACTCATCAGCGCTTTCCTGCGTTGATTTTCGGTGACACTTGAGGGGCTCTCTCGATTGGGTGTGTCATTTTTCTCTCGGGCGTAATTGGTCGCTGACAGATGAATGATGGATTATCTAAGGGCGATCATTGTCCGCCGACGAAGAACAACATTTCGCAGACGGGTCGAAGGATACCTGGGCGAGTGCGGAGCTCCTGACACCGCGCCCGTGTTAGCTGTGGGAAAGTAGACAGCGCCACACAGACCTTGTCATTTTCACTTACTGCACGTCTTTGTGATCTTCATCTTACTGAACAGAGACAAAGAGACAATATGATAGGTTAGCGCGTTTCTGTATGGCCCATTGTGATCTAAAGTCTTCCAAGCCGCAATGTTGCAATAAGACACTCTTGCCAGCAGACCACGGAAAGCAGTGATCGCGTTACGAAGCAGAACACCCAAGGTGGAAGTTGTTAAGGATCAGTTGTCGGCGCATTATGTATTTCTGAGCCGCTCTCGTTTGCTAAAACAATGCATTTCCGAATTAATTGTAGAGAGGCGTAGAAGAATAGGGTCGAGTAGACAGATGAACTTTAAAATTCAACCTGGTAAGCACCGGAGATTTTCGTAAACAGTCGCAAATTCGTGAGACAAAAAAGCAAAAAGCTGACTGTTGGGTTTACTATGAATGTTAGGAACCAACATCTTAGTAAGTAATGAATCGAGAAGCACCATAGAATACAGTAAGCTAGAGTCGTCACGCCTGTTGCATCATGTCTTGTCCTTCAAGCGATTTCTTATTTTCTTTGAGCAGCACAACGAAAAAATTGTGTTGTCTCAGGAGGAACCTGTCGAGAACTAAAAGAAGATCAAGTTCAATCAATATTCTACGAAGGATATCGCGATTCGAAGTGCCTAGTACGTCTAGCAATGAGGACACTACTATTATTTTAGCTTCTAGCGGAGCTTTTCGACATCGGGTTTATTCTATAGCCGGTCTAAGTACTGGCTGGGCCATATTTTGCGCACACCGAAAATATCAGTGTCAGCACGTGAAAAGAAGACAAAAGCGACACTAATGAGTTGACTGACATCGACTACATCTCCAAATTTAAAGAAGGATATTCTGGATAGATGAGGACCTTTTTCTTATAAATGTATTGGAATATGTATGAATCCGTCCAGATGTACAATTTTTAAGGCAGCCAAAATAGGCCCTTTTACGTGAAATTGGGCATTTTCGCACACTAAGTAATCTTCTGAGCATTATGCTTTTAATGTCAAGCAGATCACCTCCCATCAAAATGTATCACCTGTATCACCTGTCGTCCCGTTGATCATCGACTTGATCGAGCTGGCGCCAGCAGCGTCTCCATTTGTCCCTGTCGCGTGCCAGAGTGGTCCAATGGATCCTCCTCGCTCGAGGGACACGAAGAGCGTCATATCGGTCGTTGTATATGCGAAATACGCTTTCGAACAACTTCGGCGATATCCCGCAGGAATGAAATGCATAACGAATCCCACAACAGGTCTGGTTAACGCCGTTCCTTATCCTATGCACCTGTTTCTCTCGGTAAATCCAACAGGAAACCTATTTTTTGTGGTAAGCTTGACTATCTAATGTTTACAGGCCAATTCGCATTGCAGAAAGAAACATATTGGACATAAGAACGCAGTTCCACACTTCATACTGAGCCGTCTTAGGGGACCTCCACTATCCGACATCCTAATGTTAATATTAACAAAAAAGATAAGAAAGGAGTTCGTACAAAGTTAGCGGCACGAGCCTTTTTATCCATGCATAAATGTAGCTTATTGTCATGGTCATCAGTAAATGAATCGGCCTACGTCCTTACACCTTAATAATTGATGACGTTACTCAAAATATATATATCAAATACTTCCTATCCGAAAAATTTGTGATGGTTTTCTATAGAGCTTTCAGCGCGGCTTCGACAATGCGTGCATTTTTGGGAATCGATTGTTTTAGAACGAGTTAATGTAAAAAGGAAAAACTGTCCAATAACTGCGTTTTCCAAACAGTTTTTTCAATAACTATGGTGATTATCATGCGACGTAGAATGATGGTAGTTGTTCTTCAGCGACTTTTTAAGGTTTCTGAATAGGAAAAATGCGTTTACTGCTCTACAAAGGAAAATACGCGGAAGAACAGAACAGTGGGACCTGCAGTGTGCTACTCTACAATACACATCATTACCATAACCACATTTCGCTACATAAAATCCTGACGAACGCCCAACAGAAATTAAATCCTTTACATTAGGTTTTCCTAATGCAGTTGAGGACACCTGGGGTGCTGTCAGTAGGAGGCGCCATGCACCTGTAATCGATTGCAAATTCGGTCCACGTTTGATGGTAGTTGTTCTTCAGCGACTTTTTAAGGTTTAAGGTCCACGTTTAACCGTTAAAGACTTCAGAATAAATAAGGACGGTGGATTTGTCGATCGGTTCGTCGCTCTACGATATCTTATGTAAGGGTCAAAGTCCAAATCATAGCGGCTTCGTGATGAGTCACACAATAATGCGTGAAGCACTCTAAGGAAGATATAATAACAATTAGCTTTTTTATTTTTTCTATGCTAATGAAAGGTTTTGCCTGTTGAACCATACAGAAAGTAGGAATTTAACGTTTCCATTTCCCAACAATTCTTTATAAATGCAAATCTTCGTACTTACAAATCTCTGTTCATCATACTCAACAGCATTGTTATTGCTTATCACAGGCTCCTTCCAGTAATGTTGATATGCACCATTACACATATAGGAAGCATGTCGATGACACTAACACATGCGTCAAGTGTCAGGATAAAAAGCATATTAAACATGTTATCAATTACTTTCTATGTACAGCATTAAAGGGGAAGGAAAAGACAAAATAACCGTCATGAAATAGTAAAACTTTCAGCGCAATAATCACGTAACGGCTGGACACGGGAACTTGAACAGGGACGAGTAGTCGGAGTCGATGGTAGGTAGGTAGAAGTGCTCCAGCGATGAGGCCTAGGGAAAGTGAGTTAGTCCAGCACTGGTCCCATCTTGTCCAGCGGGTCGTCTTCAGTGTCCTTATTCTGGACATCATCCTTGAGCACGTCTGAGTTTCCATGATACATTGCCATCACAGGACTACCTGAAGAAAGACTTATTAGCAATTTACGACAGAGCTCTACATGTTGTTACGTACCATGGATTGTACCGAATAGAACCGGTGAATCTCCAAGCTCCAGCTTTGGAGGATGAGCGCCGATCTGGAGTAGAATACAGCACAGCAGCAGAATAACAGTAGCGGGCAGAGCAGACATCACTGGAAGTGGCGTAGATTGGACGAGTCGAAATCAGTGGCAAGCGAGAGAATAGACATGAAAGGATGGATGGAAGAAGTCGTGACTCATGCACAGTCTCCCCCGTTGTGATTAGGCTGGCTGTGGGAAGGAGAGCCGCTCCGGCTCCACCGCCAGCTGCGCTACTGTAGGTATGGTAGGGCCTGTCGTAGGAGGCGGGCGGCGGAGGCAGCGCTCCGATGGCCGGGTGGCGCCGCGCTGTCGGTACGCCTGTCATCTTGCGACAAACCGAACACGTGCGGCGAAGATGGATCACACCTGCGAGTTGGTTGAAAATAGACCGCCCAGCGCATGGAGACGGATGTGGGTGCGACCAACGTGAGAACGATCTCAGAATACAACCTCAGGCTGCGAGATTACTGACGGATCACCTCAGTTTCACTGTTGCCACTAAGCACAGGACAAGAACACTTCTAGAATAGATCAAGTGAATCCGAGCCCTAACTGAAGCCTCCAGTGCAGTACAACTCATTCACCCAACCCTAACGACTCCTACTCATCGTCCCGACGTTAATCTGCATTTCGGTCACAAGGGGTGTGCGTAGCGCAGTCGAAAGAGGTACCTGTTGTCGCATTCACCCGATACTAGATTCCTGGTTCGGTTTTTCCGCCTAGGACAACTAAGCCCTCCATTCCTTCGGAGTCGGTGAATTGGTACCAAACTTGTTTGAGAAAGATAAAGCGCTGTCTTGCTCATCGTCTGGCTGCCGCAAGTTATTGTATGGTCGTTGTATGCACGCGTTCAAATCACATCCACAGCATCGCACAGATATATAATATGTGGTGCATTACAAAAGAGACTGAGTAACGCCGTCCTTTATCCGTTACCCTTGCCCTGGGTTAGAGGATGGTTCCGTGCTTCACAGAAGCGTGTAATAACGCTCTACATAATGTGTTGACCACCTGACGTTTGAAGTGCGATTAAGAAAACGGGCAGATCCTTTGTGTCAGAGACAAGGAGCATCTGGATGGCCTCAAGAAGGGCAACGTTGCAACTTTCTTGAGAGAGTACAGGATCCGATGCCATGCTTATACGATGCCACAGGTGTCCGTCTCGGTTTTGGCCAGAAAAGTGCACGTATGACATTAGAGGCAGAAGCGTGTATCACGTATCAGTGTTACACTCCACGGCTACGAATCCCTAAATCAACCGAAAGGATGATATTGTCTAGCGAGTAAGCAAGAACTAGCACCCTTCGTTCAACTCTGTAGGTTCCGATCCACCGTTCGATCTGACCTAAAGGGATATATGCGCTGGGTGACCTCGCGGGCGGAAATTCTCCAACCAACGTTACTTCTAGCTGCGAGTGCAGCACATTGGTCCTTACCCGTCCACCTCCTGCCGGGTTAGCCGCCATTTACATCTCCGATGTCTGATCTTGCCTCACTTTTGCTTATCAATAGGGTTCTGTAGGATGAAATGATGTTAGGGCAAGTCGTGTTGCGAATGTCTGCGACTTCTATAGGCTCCTCAAAACGCGAAATCGTCGAAACGCCAGCCTAATAAACGTCGCTAACAACCTCGGTGGACAGCTCAATAAGACTACATCGATAATCAAGGAAGTGATGCCAAGCTCCATTGAAGGTTGAGCCTGGGAAGTTGTGTATTTGCGCAGTTACCTGATACAACGATCTGTTAAACCTGGCAAAATTAATTATCCAACTGTTGATCGAGCTCAATTCAAAGATTTGATTCGCTCGGCAGATTAGCGGGAATATCGTGCTTTGACAGGCACGCGTCTGGCCAGCCCGTGGGACGAAGCGCGCCGCGCAAACGTGACACGACATAAACCCAAACCCAACCTTCGTCTAAGGATACATTTGAGATGCCAAACACGATGCTAATGTTCCTCTTAACAGTTACGGACGGTTACCCTCCCCCCCCCCCACGTCGTTAACTAGGGTGGTCTTATCAGGATATAAAAGAGAATGTCGTCGTCATCCACACCATCGCCAGCTTCAACGTCACTGTCAAGCAGTAAATCCTCGAAGCTTTCGTTGAGTTCCTCGACATCGGAATTCGGAACGCTCATGATGTTAATTTTGACAGCTACTCTAGAAAATTCCTTTCAAACTTCGCCAATTACCTTTCAACTGTGTTATCAAAGCAGAGAAAGTAGGGAGAATTCAAAGGGGAAAAAGGGAACGAATAAGGCTGCTAAGGAAAAAAGCAATAATAGGAGGTTAATACGAAAGTAGAGTTAACGCATTTCTAAACAGCAGAGGTAAGATTTGTTTCAATCTTCTCACGTAAGTCCTACACAGAGTTTGGGGAAGTCGGTAATCCTGACACGACTACCGATTAAGAGGGAAATCGGCCGTAATTGTCGAAGTGGAGATCGGCATCGTGTTCAGCATCCTGAATAAGGTATTTGGACGAAGTTTGGATGGGCCGGATATCTTCTTGTTAAAATAATAGCCGTCGCGCACCATTGCGCGACAGTGTCGTCAACGTGTTAAGACGACCCATGGAAAGTCGCTCCACCGCATTCAGCCACCTTCCGAAATTATAATAACTAGTAGTCTAAACACATTTTAGAGTCTAGTTTGCATCACGTGACAAAATCCTGTCAGTCGATAAAATTGATCTAAGGTCTCATGTTAATTTATCTACCAAGCGGGGTGCACATTTAACGGTTAACGATTTAGCGAATTTAACGAATTAACAGCATTTTTTGTTAAAATCTGGCTTAATGACTTAACGGAAATTTTTAGAAATTTAACGGAATTTTAACAGACGTTTTCTCAGTGCGTTTATCACATTTAACCTTTCTCTTCACTAATGATGCAGAACTCATCCTCCCAATTAAGACTGTTCCTGAAAAAAACTATTGAAATCTGCAAGAATATTTCGACGTTTTCATGAAATTGTTTTGAATTTTGGATTTTTTAAATGGATTTTGGGCGGTGTAGCTTAGTAGGAGGAGGTGTCGGCTGTCGCGTACACACGATACCAGGTTTCTGGTTCGCCTGCAGCATTGTAGAAAACTAGGCCAACCAAGCCTTCCATCCCTCCTGGGTCGGGGATTTGGTATCAGACTTGTCTAGGAAGGATAAAGCGCTGACTTCTTCATCGGCTGACCACCACAAGTCATTATTTGGCCAAATGCGCATTCGGATCGCCTCCAGGATATCCCGTAGAAGTAGAATGCTTGACGCATCCCAAAAGAGATTGAGTAATGCTATTCTCTTAGAGCTAGAAATTTCTTCGCCGATCCTCCCAGCACCCCAACGAATCCACAAAGATACTGGTCTAACCTCCTCATAGGATATGCATATCCTCACGTGGCGTTACTTATCCCAGAATACTTTTGCTCGCCACCTGAAACAGTCGAGACGGAGAGAATGTTTTCAGCCGCTAGACGTATTTTAAACGATTTAAAAAAAAAGATAATAACAAAGATCAGGAATGCTACTTTTCCTGAACGTTAACACGTTGACGACGTGTCACACTTTCTGCATTGTGGGACCGTGTGACATGATACCGCGTCACGGTTCCGACGTTACAAAAATGGATTTGTCCCGCGCACAAGACATTCGAAAATCGTGCGTTCGAAAAAGTGTTAACATTCCACTGATAGGCTTTTAATTGCATTTTTATGCCTTCTGTGCTTCATGGGCTACTGCTCGTATCGAGATTGTATATGCTCATAGAACAGTCATCCAAAGCGGTTTCGCAAAAAGCTAAGGAAGCGGGGAACTCCGGGTTCTGTCTGAACGCACATTTTATAATAAGATGCCTTGCCGGTGATCATCTTGTTGACGTTGAATTGTTTATTTTCATTGCAGTGTTACACTCCATTCCTTGAACTTTAGCTGTTGACCTCTTGAAATTGAAACCTATAAGGTTTTCCTTAATTTTTTTCCACTTGAAACAATGGTTTGCAGCTAATTGTGTTTTTTAACGAAATTTAACGGAAATTTTCCGTTAAAAAATTTCGTTAAAAAAATTTAACGGACAGAATTCAGTGTGCACCCCTGCTGAGGAGGAATGCTGGCAGCCCTCCTGGTAAGGAAAGAAGACATAATCAGAATAATTTGAGAAATCACATGTGCAGTCCCCACCAAATCATATAGAATTGGAGTTGGGCAGCGTGAACTTCGACCGTCGCTGAGTTGCTCTGGAATCCCAACAACAAAAGAGGGAGTCTATAAGGGCCTGTTCATACTTCGCGACAGCAGCGACAAGAGCGCAGCGCGCGGAAGTATGAACAGGCGACAAGAGCGACAAGAGCGACTGGAGCGACAAGAGCGACAAGAGCGACTGGGGCGTCGGGCGTAGTGTGGTGTACGTAATTGCACCATAACTTCGTGGCCTAAAATATCAAGTGAATAGAGGTCTTCACGTCTAACTTCAACTTCAATTGCATTAGTTTTTGGAAACTGAAACAGACACAAGCAAACAGTTGTATTAGTAAAAAGTTTCCGGAAACTGAGATAAACACAAGCAAACAGACATATTTTTAGTCAAAAAAGTTGTTAGAAACTGAAACAGACGGAAGCGAACAATCATATTACCTACATCGTCAGTCTGGCACTCAAAATAGACATAAAAGCCCTCCTTACCTTTGTGTGAAGAACGTCCGAACAGGAATCGTTTCCTTCCAGCGCTAGTGTGCCTTCCAGCACTAGTGCGGTGTAATTACGTACTCCACACTCCGTTCGTCGCCCCAGTCGCTCCCGGCGCCGGCGCGAAGTATGAACAGGCTACAAGAGCGACAAAAGCGACAAGAGCGACAAGAGCGACTGGAGCGACGGCGCCGGCGCTCGAGTATGAACACTTTTCTGCGGCGCGCGGTCGGTTTTAATCGATATGCATGTTTTGCACGGGCGACGAGTCGCTCTTGTCGCGAAGTATGAACAGGCCCTAAGCGTTGGCCATCCTTCAGCTCTCTTGAAGGTGGCTCATCGCGAACAGCCACTAGCGGTGTCGCGTGAAATTGAGGACCGAACTCTCCCTCGCCAGCAATAGCTTCGAAAAAGGCATTCCTTTGTGGGCTAAGGAACAACGATTCACGGATGAAGGTCCTGAACGCTTCTTCCAAATCCTGTAGTTTACGTGGCACCCGAGTCGAGCCATGAAGATGGTTGACTGTGGTCTTTTAATTGCACCAAGGTGTCGTCGATAGTTCGCGAACCGCAACGCTTTTCTTCTGGTCGAAAACAACGCGTAAAATCTCGTCGCTCAAGGCAGTGTGGCGTCCAGAAGTTCTTCGGAAGAAATATATCCCGATCGGAAGATCTGGCACAAGCGCGCCGAACCATGCGTTTGAGGACAACATACAGTCCCCTCTCGTTATAAAGTTGAAGGGACCGGAGAAAATTCACGTTATAACAGGAGTCGCGTCCTAACTGGCGCTGAGCTTTTTTACACTCTTTTAAGCACAGATTTATCTGACACCATATGGAATGACTAGATATGGTTAAGTGTGAAGGCAAAGAACAACTTTAGATTATTAATGGAGCCCTGTCCTTAGAGATACTCTCTGTTATATACATAAGTATGTCAAATATGTGTGAGGAATAACCGAGTACCAGGGATGGTTAGACGTGATTAGCAGCAAAACTGTAAACTGACGTCGCAAAATCTGTTACTGCGATCTCAAAACTACATATCGCGTCAGGCGGGACTCGAACCAGCAGTCCCTGCCTGCGGGCAGCATTTTAGCTAGCTACCCTAACAGCGCTGTTAAATATCGTTCAACATCCGCAACATCCTCGTTGCAAATGGCTTATTAGCACTCCCCATGATATGGGAATGTCGATTGGGATCAAACAGCATTGTCGCTGTTATCCAATCCGCAAATCAGAGGGTGCATTCATAAGTTCCGCATGCTACGAGAGTTCTGATTGAAAAACCTCCTGTAAAAGTGCGTGGCATCTATACCAGCTGCTCCAATCTTAAAACAGATGTGTAGGCATTGTTTTAAATAATCTGAGTTTGTCTTCACATCCTCTCTCATTTCCGATGGAGGAAATCTCCTAATATACGGAAGCTTCCGACCACGGGGGTCTTCCACTGTGCTCGACATATTACTCACTGTGAACACTTGTGGCCGTGAACGCGCGAAAAACGTTCATATACATCCAATGCATTGTCGCACGGGCGCCTCTCGTGACTATGAACGAAGCCACAGAAGGATATGTCTGATGACAAACGCGTTCAACATCTTGCCCGCCTTCAGTTTCCGTGTGGGACCGGAGCTGAGCCTTGGTCACATTATAACGGAAGTCATTTTGAACGTAGAGTTCCTCCCAAAACCGCGCTATAACGGCCGACATGTCTTAAGCGGAGCTGTATTAGCGTAAAGGGAAGCTGGCCGCGGCCAGAGGAAATCTGCGTTGTATCCAGAGTCGCGTCTCATCCGGAGGCGTTATAACGGGAGGGAACGTATGTTGTCCTTGAACGTAGAGCAGATGTCGACTACAACGGTTGACTATCCATGACCTTGTAAGAACCCGTAATAGAATATGGCTCAGCTGGTGGTTTTCAAACTCCTCTAGGCCACATTTCCAGAATTTTTTTACCACATCGTGCTATACTTCTCCTAACAATGCCTCCGCGAGAATGAAGAAAAGCGGCCACGATTTTTCTCAACCCGGTAAGTCGGCATTTAATGCAGTTAACACTACTCTAAGCCAAAAGCAAAAAGTACTTGTTCAAATCGTCTATGGCCGTATTTTGCCCGTCTATGCGGAATATCTCATGAAAATGTTGCGCTACTGTTGTCAGCTGTGCTACGATGTCATCACGTCTTCCGTGCCTAATCGAGATGACATCTCAACGCGTCGCGTTGTAACAGAGTAGTTTTCCAGACTTTATGATCACGAGCATCCTCACTCCAAATCTAATTAACGGAAGGAAAGAAGAACGGTGTTTATTTTGAATGCATCCATCAGTTGGCGTTATTGAGCCTCAATATTTTTTTCAATTCCTTGAGCCTATGTAGCACTAAGGTAGTCGGCCACAACTGACATTTCAACTGACAAGTACGCTAAAGTTGACAGGCTGCGTCATTGCCATTTATGTCAAGGAATAAGTTTTTTCTCCAATATTCGAGACAGAAACCGCAAAGACGGCCGCAATTTGACATTCGTGTACGTGTTCACTATCCTTCATCTTCCACTCTGGTTCACACGTTCGTTTAGTGGGCATTGCATATGGGAGGTCCTTTTCACCAATATGCCTGTATTGGAGACATTGGATCCGGACACTGATTCGGACGATCCAAATTCTTTTTTTTCAAACTCGGTTAGAAGAATTATGCGGCATTGAAAAAACCCGCATTTATAGATGGTTCAGGTGAGAGAAGGTTTAATAAAAAGGATTCTTGAACAATCTAGATAGCTGATTTATCTTCGAGTCTTGGAATTAGATAGGACCTCAGATTTCTGATCAGAACCAGTTATTTCAATTTCGTTCGTCCTATGATCCGAGTTTTTCGAAAATTCGAGCAATCCATTTAGCCAGCTTGAAGGAAATGACAGTTTCAATTTATCCAAATCTGTCTCGAATTCAACCTCTACTGTATTCTAGGTCGAAAATTCCTAAAAAAGAACTGTAGTGTGAGAAGAATATTATGAGGCTTTAGCATAGGATGGTTTCTAACCTATACAGTGGTACCGAGGGTGTAGTGCGTGGTTTTGTTCTACATAGTTGGTCCAAGAAAAGACAAAACGGAGAGAAAGCTGGTTGGAAAAGATGATCTATCGGACAGAACTATGGGATCACAACATCGTGATTTGATTTACACCGACGGATTGGCGAATATGTGAACGACAACACAATTGAACACAACCTGGTGGTGCGATGATCCACCGAGGGTAAAACATGGGCTCACTAATGCATTTACATTTCTTCTGCGTCACGAGGCTGTTAGGTAGATTTATTTAGTGGCCTGACGCTTCCACCGTCTCGTCCTCTTCAGAGGTAATACGCTTTACCGTTTGAGTGGAGCAATTCCGCTTCCACTGATGAATAATTACTTAATTACCGAAGTTTGAGAATCATGAAAGCACAAAATGGGGCACACCATTCTGCTCTTCCTGCCGCCAATTCCATGTGGTTCGAGTCGATAATCCACTGCTTGGAAGTCTAAAATGTGTTCTTTAAGAAGTAGAATCCAACAATGGCCAGCATCACCTATGACGTGCCTAACTTGTACGAGTCTATCGACATCCTGCCTGACTTGAGTTATTTGATCCTCATTGCAAAGACCTGCCAGTACCTTCCGCATAATAGCAACTGGATCAAGGAGATGATCTTCGTGATGGTGAGAATGCAAGCGAGGAATGGCTATCCGATCGAAGCCGACTGACCGGTTTACATTTCAGCTTCAGCCACTCCTCATAAATCGCCTTTTTGCTTCAACAAAAGACCAGTCTCGCCCCTTACTTTGAAAATGTTGTTGACGAGGTTTCACTTTGATCTAGCCGCATGTACTGTTCGATTTAGACACTTATTCCTATGAAGCATCCTGGGTAAAAAACCTCCTACCAACCTTGAGGCACAGAAGCATCGCAAACACGTACAACATCGAGGTTCCATGACCTGAGAACATGAAGATGATAGAAGGAGAGCGAAGTCATAGAAAAAAAGAGATTAAGGATGAGTTGTGTGGTGTTTGTTTGCGTGCGTTACACAGATTTTATATCGCAACAGCGCAGTGTGTCTTTCAGACTTCTCTAAATTATCCCGAGAGAATAGGACATATAAGCTTAAGGGAAAATAGCCCAACGTAGATTTAACCAACGCGAACAAAAATGATGTGGCAGCGGCACCTCTCAGCCTAGTTGTAGAAGAGAACTTGTTCCTTCGATGTTATGAGTATGAGTGACGATCCATTATAATGATTTCGCTATCATTTTACCTGCCCTTGTTTTCTTTCAAAACGAATACAGCGGAAAAGAGAAGAGAGGGGTTAAATCACTCTTTTTGATAAGCTTGACGTGTGCAAAAAATTCAACGCTATGCGAAGGCTGATTTAAAAATATAGGTCTCTTCGCGATGCCTCTTCCATCCTTTACATTATCCAATTCCCGAACAAAGGAAATATAGTAAAATGTAATTGTTCGACCTGTTCGTGTAAAGGGCGCGTTTAGTGCAGTCGAAGTCGGTGTCACTGTTGTGTACACCTGATACAAGTTCCTGGTTCGATTTCCCGCCTAGTCCAATCAAGCCTTCCATCTCTCCGGGTTCAGTGAATTAGCACCAGACTTCTCTGGGAAGACTAGAGCACTGAGTTGCCCATCGGCTGGCCACCGCAGGTCATTGTATGGCCAAACACGCATTCAAATCGCCTCCACGATATCCCGTAGAAGTGCGTAGAATGCGAGGCGCATCCCAAGAAGAGATTGATTACCGCCGTACCTTATTTTTTGTTCTTTATTTGTGTAAAAAATGAGATCAAGCTTGACGATAGCAACTTTCTTCTTGGGGTCCCCAATCAACCTTACCTAAAGATTAAAAATAATTAAGGACAAATATCCAGTGAAGGGAGGTGGTATGTAGCTCATTCAGTGCATGGCCTGCACAGTGGCTAGTGGCAACCGAGGAGATAAGCAAAAGCTTGTGTTCTGTACTATGTAGCTCATTCAGTGTGCCTTGGCTTCTAGTGTGATATAACAGCAATTCACCGACTTTGGATTTCTGAAAGACGCCGTACACCTGAACGAGGAATTGAATCAAATTGAAAGTGGGGTATACAGCATTCATAGAGGAACATACAGGATGAACGAAAAGATGACAACATATCGTAGATGGCACACTAATTTGTGAGTGTCCGTTAGAAGAACGACTATTGTCTCCGAACGCGCGTTAAGCGTTAAGCTAAGCAAAAGCGTTAAGCTTGCTGAATAGATCAACTGAATTTAGGAAGCTGTCGACTCATGCCGATAAGCAGCACCGCCTCAAAGCTTTCCACCATAGTGCCCTTATTATTGTTTTGTGAGATTATGTTGCTGCCGCAGTAGGTGCTAAAACACGCACTAAATAATCGTCGACATTTACTCACGCTTCTTACTGGAATCATTCTCGAGTCCTCTTAGTGTCGAGAATAACGTAGTGAAGTTCCGAAGAAGATTTTCATTCCTCAACAACAACTCATCTCAACTACTCAGTGGACATTGTTTACACACCGACGAGAATAAGCCGCACAGTTCGCTCGGCGGTGCTCGTAAACATGCACGAAGGCATGTTAATGCATTTTCACTGCAAATGAGAACGAGAGTGCTGAAGCGCGTTCGGAGACAATAGCCGTTCTTCTAGCGGACACCGACAAATTAGTGTGCCTTGGCTACGATATGCTATCATCTTTTCGTTCATCCTGTATGTTCCTCTATGAATGCTGTATAGCCCACTTTGACGTCAAATAAGAACGCACTTCAAACAGTAATTTCAGGACACGATCCAAGCCAAATTCTATGCTTTCTAAATTCAGTTGATCTATTCAGCAAGCTTAACGCTTTTGAAATCGGACTGGACGACTTCTATATCAAAACGAGCTCGTTGCAGTTTAAAATAGCGAATCTCCTGGTGGGTTGGTGTAACTTCCTTTCTAAGGAAAACTTGAAGCAACTTTTACATTTTTGAAATTTACCCCAATAAGTGAACATATCGTTCAAAATTTTAAAAAGTTTTAGCTTTCAAAAAATCGCGGTTTAAACCTTATTCTACGATACAAAAAATCGCAATTTATGAAATGTTGGAGGAAGAGGTCACGCCATGCTTTTCGTCCAGCTCACTGCAATTTTAATTTGTTTGACAATGTAGACGAAGATTACCAGGGACAGCAAAGTGAAGATTCGAGTGTTTTTTACAAATCCTTTTGTTGTACCGTTTGCAAGTGTATAATTTCACGCAACCAGAATTTTTGCTGGTTTTCTGACTAACATTTATTTATTTATTTATTTATTTATTTATTTACATTTATTTATTTGCACAAAATGCTCATCGAAGTGTCCTTCTAACATGAACACAGCAAACTAGACAACTAACACGTAAAAAGAAACTTGAAAGAAATCCTACAAATATTATCAGAACAAGAGCAAAAATCATAACAGATTTTCAGTGAGATTAGAAACTCCAGAAAAAAGAGAAGCAAACCAAAACAGGGAAAGCATTACAAAACACCAATAGAAGTAACTAGGTTGGTGAGGATGGGGAATAGGCGATGAAGAGCAGTAGCCCTGCACTGGAAGTCGCGTGAAGGAGAACGGGTCCGGATACCAACTTAACTAACTTCACCAGCTTCCATACAGCAGCTGCTTGAGGGAAAACAAAAGAAGACGGGTGAAGGGTCTTTGATTTAATGAGGCGAACAATGACATTTTCAAGGAAACAAATCAAATGAAAGAATTGGGAAGAAACAAAGCTTAAGTAGGAAGAAGAAGCTGGATCAGTTAAAGAACTGCAAAAATGTGTAGTATAAGCGAAGCTACATAATTGCATAGGAATACATTAGAAGCATGGAATCAACTGAAAACGAAATAGTACAAATGCAGTCTCCACGTATGATGTCACAGATATAGATAAATCTGTTTTCTTCTGCTTTTCCCGACAAAATTAAAATATTTGGTGCTTCCAGTAGGCTAGGAGGCAGCATTTGTAGCCATTGAGCTACACGATGGAAGGTACAATAGAATTAAACACCTTTTCGTGATGCGTTCTACCTACCTAGGAATAGTGAAAACGGCACCTATTACGACAATCTTCACTGGCAAAAAGGTGCAATACTGCTTGCTCGTAATCTCAATTTCCCTTTAAGGAGTTTAAAACCGAAAATTAAGTCACTGAATACCGGCTTGCAATTTAGACTTCTCAGCTTAAACAGTTAGAGTCTTTTGTTACATGGAAGGACCACTCTAGCATTACTGATAACTGGGACACACCTATAAAACAAGATCTTTGTAAGGACCTCTTGACCTTTTTAAATCATTCTTGGCCCTTTTTTGTAAACGGACTCCTAATCTGAGAACACTACTCAAATATTGGCGGAACATAAGTCTCATATCAACATATCAGTATTCAATTCAATTTATTACGACCATAAAAGACAGTCATGAGAAATCCAACATAGCATCAACCAAACTTAAACACCATTGTGAAATATAACGAAAAAGGATTAGACGTGTGACTGTAACTCAGAAATTTGAAACAGCAATCTCATTAATACTGTAGGAGAGCAGGTGTTGCGACTCGTTTGAAAGATCCAAAAGTTTCAGTAGTACGGCTGATGTTGCTCTTCAGTGCCATACGTTGATCCGGCCCTTACTGTGAAGGAATGCTTCCTGGTCTCAAGTCTTGGTTTTGGATACCATATTTTACAGGGCGTTCCTCTAGTCTTTGAGGGAATCAATTTGTAAAATGCCGATGAGTTTATACGAACTTGTCCAGAGAGTATTTTGAAAACAGAGCACAGATCAATCCATTTCCTTCGGGAGGACAGCGAGTGGACTCCAAAAAATTTGTTCCGAATCGCTGCTTTTGGAATCCCTGAATAGAAGAACCCGTTGTACCTTATAACAAGCTTCCTTGTGCAATTATTTTGAACATTTTCTACCAGGAGAATGTCTTTTCTCTTATGTGGCAAAAGTACTGCTGCCCCACTTTCCACTAAGGGTCGGAAATAAGTCTTATATGCTTGCATTAGGACTATTTTATTTTTAGTGGATAGTCCTTTAAAGATTTGATTAGTCCTGTGTTGTGTTTTTATGCATATGGATTTATAGTGAACCAAAAACTCTAGCTTGCTGTCATTATGAAATCCTGAATCCGTTACTCTGCCTACCGAAGTGGTTGGGGTGTCACTAGTTAAGGTGTAATTTGGCAGCGAAGTTGAGAGCCTTATCCGCATCACCTTTGTTTTTTCCGGAGACAATGGTAACTGCCAAACTCTATACCAATCCACAATGCGTTCAAGAGCATGTTGAAGACATAGCTGATCATCTTCCTCAAATTCACAGCATATTCTTAGATTATCTGCAAACTGTTAAATCACCACTCGCGAGTCTTGAAGTAAGGTTGGTAGATCTGCGCCGTACACATTAAAAAGCAGGGGTGATCAAACGCCTCCTTGAGGGACTCCACTAGTAACCCTTTTTACTGATGACAGTGTATTCTTTATTTTTACTTGAAATGTCCTGCTATCCAAATGTTCTTCAAGCCATCTTAAAAGAGATGATGGAAACCCATTCTGCCAATTTTGTTCAGTAATTTTTTGTGCCTTACTCTATCAAAAGCTTTCGCGAAACCAAAAAACACCACATCACAGCACTTTTTCGCATCGATCAAGTTAGTCCAGTCATTCGAACATTCAAGGAGATTTGTATTAACTGATTTCCCTCTTACGAATCCATGCTGACATTCCGGAATTAGATTGTTTTTATCAAGATGTTCCATGATAGGTTTGCTTATCAATTTTTCAAAAACTCTGCAAAATAGTGATGTAACGCTTACTGGTCTAAAGTTTCCAGGAATCTCATCCGGCTCTTTCTTTAGCAGTGCTGTTGCAAAAGTATGCTTCCATTGTATAGGTTCTTCAGAAAACATAAGCGACTTATTCCTACTATATATAAAAGAGTAAGCGGTTGTCCGTCCGTCTGTCCGTCCGTCCGTCTGTCCGTCCGTCTGCCTATCCGTCTGGCCTTTCCTATCCTAGACGTCGAGTAACAGGCGTCCGGGTTCAGACCATGTGTCACCCATGTCAGGTCGAGAGGGTCAGAAGGCGTGTCACCGATGTCGCGCAAAGGGCTTTCGTACTCACCATCAGAAGACATGTCACCGACGTCGTTCTACAGGCGTCCGAATTCAGAAAAGGTGTCACCGACGTCGTTCAACAGACGTCCGGGTTCATAAGAGGTGCCACCGACGTCGTGCAACAGGCGAACGGGTTCGGAAGAGCTGTCGCCGAAGTCGCGCAAAGGGGGAAGGGGGGGGGGGGGGCAGGTACAGAAGACATGTCAGCGATGTCCTTCAAAAGACGTCCGGCTTTAGAAGACAAGTCAACGATGTCGATTAAACGATGTCCGGGTTCAGGCATGTCACCGATGTCACGCCGTGAGCGTGGGAGGACAAGTTGGGGGGGGGAATATCTTGAAAAGTGAAATTCTTGAAATTCGTGAAAGTGACCTGGAAGGGGGAGGGGGGCTGGAGGTGACACGGAGACGGGGAACCAGTAATACGGGATCTCTAAAATGGGTCATTAGACGGGACCAAGGGAATGGGGAAACCAATAATGGTGTTCAGTAGACGGTTACCAATAAGGGAACAAGAAAGGAGGAGTTAATTAAGGATGGTTACCAATAAGGGCAATCAAAAAGAAGGGGTCCAGCAGCTGAAGCGGGCAAGAGGGGACCACTAAAGGATGACCTGTTCGAGAGAACCAGTAAGGTGGGGTGGGGAGGGGGGGGGGGGGGTGGCGTCCGGATTCAAAAGATGTGTCAGTGTTGTGGGGCAACGGGCTTCCGCGTTCAGAAGACGTGTCTCCGATGTCGGTCAAAGGCCGCTTGGGATTGCAAGACGTGTCACCGACGTACAGAGGCAGGCGCGTTCGCTTATCCGTTTAGTATCTCTTATTATTGACAGTTTTGAGGAAAACATTTTTCTAAAACATAGGAGAGAGGTTATCTCCTCAATGGATGATATCTGTGTGATTCTTTCCATCTTCTAACAGTGATGACTTTATTGGAAACTTCATTTCAAGAGAGCAGTTATATGAAACAGCTGTATCACAATCGCAGAAGGTTTCGGACATGAGCAAACCGAATCAGCATGGTATGCGTCTGTGTAAAGAAGTTTTTCAGGGTTTCAGGGTTTGGGGGCGAAGCCCCCAACCAGACGTTTGGCGGCCGCTAGCCGTTGAACGTCTGGTATAGAGATAAGCTAACGGTTGAGCAACTAAATGAGCTACTCTTTTTAGAAAATAAAGTGGAATCCCATCTGGCTGATTCAGTAGGACATCTTCCGATTTCTTACTGGTTTGAAAAGATCTTTTTCCTAGAATCATGGAACGGTATTCATGTGACTATTAAAAGATATGTTAAAAGTCGGCAATTTCCGTCATCATAAACATAAACTTGGCTAAATTCATCTGCAAGAAGGTTTGCTCTATCAAAATCTGAAACTGCTCTAGTTCCTTTCTTAACTAAAGCACCTAATTGATTATTTGAGTTGAGTTTTCTTTTGAGTAACTTATAGAACGCTGTTTTCTGACCGGACTCAATAACGCGCTTCTCCAGCTGGACGTTGTATTTTTCAATTTTTTTTTTGAAAATACCTTTGAAAATGCACGATATTTATCCTAGTCATGGGATGTGTTCGATTGCCTAGCAATGTTAAAAAGACAGGGTTGGTGTTGCTGTCAGCCATGTTTTGCTGTGTAAGCGCCCAGTTTGACACGGAAAGATTTCGCGGTGCGTCTCAAGAGGAGTCCAGTAACACTAACCTTTATGGTTTAGTTCTCATCCGTTAAGGAAATTATAGACAATTCGCGAAAAATCAGTTGTATTACGTCCTCTACCACAAACCGTATATGAACTGTTGATACATGCTAGAAAAGTGACCTTTAGAGTCTTTAAACAGATCCGGACATAGAGGGAAAGTGACCGGTACCCACAACGGCCCTATTGTACCACATGTATACAACTGCTTCAATAAACTGGAGCTGTTATTTAAGACACGAAAACGAAACTCAAGAACCAGCTTTCTCACCTAGTTACGGTGTTTCTCCAGAAGCATGAGCAAGAACACGAAAGGTGGCCATGAAGAGTAGCCTGTGGAAGCGGCTTACCTAAACGACAATTTAGGTTGTATTGTATTCTATTGTATTTAAGTTTATGTTTGTGTTTATTTGAACCAACAACGAACAACAAAGTTGACAAGCGAAACACGTAACAAAACAATGGAAATACACAACAAGAAATGAATGAAATTATATGAAGGCATATGTTATACCAGAAACAAATCTGTTAGCTGAGAAAATGTAGTGTTATTGACGTAGACAAAGCCTACGTGGAGAACAACAAAGCTAACAATATCCAAAATAAGTAAGTTGACTTGGGACACAATACAAAAGAAGAGAAAGCAAGAAAATAAGGAGGTGATAAATAAAACAAAATTGCCCAACGATTCGGAATAGTTTTCCAACTCTGGAGACCACATTTTATTGAGCCGTGACACTACTCTGACAGAGAAGAAGCACGTACCTGTATTCTGGCAAGTGGAGCCCTGAATTCAATTGCACTTCCTGTAGTTCTAGACGGTGCTGAGGAGAAAAATCCTTTGGTTGTCTATGGAATGCTAAACCTACCAGGAAAATGTCCCAGGCGTATGTCTGTACGGTGAAAATGAATACCACTATGAGAAACTCCACCCTTCACAAAGTAGAAAAGTGGGTACCATTTTTGCAAACTCCTTGAACCCAAGGAGCTGAGGACCCTCAAACTCTTTACTATGCAATCGCATGCGCTAAAATACCTGCCAAAATTTTAAAAATAGATATCATATTCGTGATCAGCGCCCAGATAACCCTTAGGTAAAGTTTGGGTAAAACTTCTTTCAACTCATCTTAAAAGCTAGCTTTGACCTCTAGCTTTGAAGAACCATCTATGCTACTCTATTCTTTGTACCTGTAATCGATTGACTTTGTCATCAGCTTTTTCTTCCCCTATGATTCTTGAGCGCGCTTTTATGAGTGCATGAAATGAATAAATAAATAAATGCCCCTCCTCGACTTCGACCAAGGGCAAGGGGTTGTGGAAGTTCAATAGTGCCGATTCAGATTTACCTATAAAAATCACAGTCAGGAGAGCGTACACTCATCTCACGGCGAACCATCGTGATCAACTTTTTGAAAGATATCTCTGCACTCCTATCTTCAATAAAAAATCTCTATATTTAACATTTTTTATTGGTCGTCTCACCAGACGAGTTTTAAGACCAACCTGCCACCACCTAGGGATACACTAGAAGATGACGGTGACCTGCTGGGCTGTAGTGGCTACCTTCCTGTCATCTTTAGTGTGCCTTGTTGTACACCTTCAACGGGCAGTAGGGTGCAACTGGACTTGTGCAACGATCGGCTGTCCTTCCTTAATCATGTGGGGCACATGCTAGGTGGGATTGTCTGGACACCTTCTCGACTTGTGGACTGGTCCTGTCATCTGCCCTTGTAACTGCTTTATTTATGTCTAGTTTACTTATCTATTTATTTATTGAATACGTCACATAGACATGCCATAGTCAAAAACATCAGTTGAGAAGGTTCATTAACCACGTAGCCAAGGGTCCTACCAAAGATCAGCAGTGTTGCATATAGAGAGAGCAACTGATGAAAATCTCTTACTAAACACGTACTTAGCAGCCTATAGTGGGATATATGCATAGGAAAAGTTGGGAAGGCGATGGATACCAAACAAGGAATCATCATTGGAAATACAGCGCGCTGGAGCCGAACACCTGACCATGCACCTATGAACCGCCGCCACGTTCCGTTCATTCACCGAGCTGCTTGCACCGGTATCTTTCACCACCTCTCTTATCTTCACGTAGGGCGCACAAACGTGCTAAGTGCGTGCTGACAATGCGACTCAATACTGGACCTTCAGGGGCCCCTAACTCCTTGGGTTTAAGGATTTTGCAAAAATGAAACGTACCTTCCTGCCTTTTCAAGGATGGAGATTCTCGTGGTGGTATTCATTCCCGCTATTCAGCCCTCCTCCCCGTTCCCTGCTTAGGAATGCTCTAAGCGAGTTTACCCTCAGTTTACCTTAGCCCATTTATGGAACGGCATGATACATACATACACATGATATGTGATCCATCACCTCCATGCACGTTTAGGGTAAGGAGGTATAGCTGCTTAGCAATGATAGTTTGGCGTGTCATTTACAACTGTAAGGACCACAGCCGAAATTTTTGACCCTATCCTGTTCCTAGTTTAAAGCACTGGTAGAGAAATTCAGATTTGAATTTATGTGTTAAAGGATCAAAGCAATTCAGTGTCACATGGGAGTTTTAGCGAGAGCGTGCAACCATGTCAACAGGTTATCTCGTGTTTTGGTTGAACTCATACAGTTGAGTGCCGCCTAGAACGAACCTACATAGCGGTACATTTTACAGGAAGGCTTTCAAAGTTATTCGATACTACTGCAGTAGTGCTATTGCTCGTTTTACTCGTTCGCGAACAATGGGCTGAACGTTTTAAGTGTTGCAAGTGGGAGCACTCCAAGTTGGCTGGCAAGCAGCAATCTTTTGTGCCAGCAGTTTCAACAAACAGCAATGCAATGTAACGCTCCAATTCCTCTGGACTTCTGTTCACACTAGTATTTCAGAGCATTCGGAATAGTCATGCCTACTGTTATTGGCAAAAAAAAACTCAACCAAGACGTCTACAGTGCAAAGGTGTTCCCCGAGCTGTCGTTGCAGCCCCACGAACTTGGTCCGGCATTCCAATCTACTATGTAAACCATTCAAAGTGGGACACTGGTTGATTGCGAACTGTTCCGACAACTGAAGAACTCTGACCCTAACCGCTTTGCATTAGAAATGTTGTCACAACAAATGCAATTTATCTGAGTCTCAGCATCGTTGCTGAACATGAGAATTCTCATACTATGTAGAGAACTACAATGTGATTGAACGAAATAGCCACTCAATAGCTTTTCGCAAAAAAATCTCTGCATCTTTACCAGTTTGTGTAATTTGATAATCTTCCTTCTTGCTTGTATAAGTCTGAAAGGAAAGTGGAAGAAAGTCACTGAGTCGTTTTAAAGGAGTATATTCTGCTAAGAATTCTTTGCGTGAGTGCTATTTTGATACTTAAACAACTCATGTTATGCTAAGCTCGCTTCTGCCTCAACCGCCCAAAATCATATTTTGAAGAAGGTGACGTTCCTAAATATATACCGAATTTGAGGAAACCCACGGTGACAAAAAATTTGCTTCCTGGGGGCTTCATGCCCTTTAATCATTTTTATCAAAAGTTGTTGAAGATCTCATAAACAACAACGTAATAAACAACGGAAAGTCAAAAAATTGTCAAAAATAATGCAGCATCTCATTATTAATTTTTCTTTTTCCCCAAGACTTTGCTTTAAAAAATTCTAAATGTGAATTGTATCAGGAACAGCAATCCAAGGGCTCCCTCCTAGTAGATTGAAAAGCTGTTAACAACGACTTTGAGCTAAAACTTCACAGGTCTACAAGCGAATAATATCACAGACCAGAATCGATTCCAATTTTTCAAGAAACCTCGAAGCAGTATCGTTATTCTAAATAACATAAACACTCCATAGTCCATTGATTATCTTCTGCACCAAAACAACACACCGTTACCACAAAAAAATATCAAAATCTAACTCTAAACAGGTGATGCAATCATAGTTTGGGAAAACCACGATCAGAGCAATTGTTTCTACCCTTACGACGTATGGTATTCTCCCGTGTCAAGCAGGCGACGTGCTCGGGGCAACAATCAATGATGCGCCTTCGTCGCAAGCGCGACTCGAGATTATGGTAAGCTCCCATATCGATTCATCGCGTAGCGCGATCGATATGGGAGCTTAGCATAACCTCGCGTAGCGCGTCGCGTCCACATTAAACGCCTCCTTATGCCTCATTATCCCACTTCCTCTGAAGTGCCCGCAAGAACTCTTACCACGATACATGTACTGCGCTCTCGAGGATTTTCAAGTAAGCGAATGGTGGGCAGAACATTTTCTGTTTGACCTAATACCAGGATAGCGCAAAGATTTTGCTTTCACAGTTGAGTTCTGCAGAGTTAGCGCGAATTTAGAATAATTCACTACGACAAATGTAGCCGTACCATTGAAACACATTTCCTCCCAGAATATGAAGCATGTGGTAAAAGGTAGAACAGACAGTATTCCGAAAGGAAAGGGTTGAAAATCCACATTTGAAGTGCAATAGGCAGCATCCTAGCTCGAAATGAGAGGAATGGGAGTGGTGAACGTTCGAGTCATCCGCGGCAAAGTTGTTGCCCCGGATGAAGTGTTACTTTGTAGTGCAGCTGTTGATAATTTGTGGGTAATGTCAAGCATTAGAGAGTAGCCCTCGTACTAGGAGTTCCTCACACTTTAAATTCTCGTAACTTTGCGCGCGCAAATAGCAGCTTGAATATTTCGTTTCTGTTTGCTATATAGATTAAAAAAGGCTTCGACTCTATTTCGATCCCGTTACTCTTGACGAAGGTTAAACCTTTTGCCATTAATGGATGCCTACTGCGATTCCTCCGATCATTCCTCACTAACAGAACTCAAAGTGTATTGGTGAATAAATCTCACTCCCGCATATATCGAACCACGAGTGGCGTACCACAAGGGGCCTGTATAGGCCCCTTAATGTTCATTATGTTCGTTAACGATCTTCCAGAAGTATTAACCCGGGATGCTTTTGTTCAATGTATGCAGATGATTCCAAGATCTACTCAATTAATGACTGCAATCAGCTACAATTAGGACTGGATGCATTAAGCAAATGGTCTCAAAAATGGGAGCTCAATATACCTTTTGAAAAGACCCTTATAGTTTGTTTCGGTAACGGACGTCCTGATTACAACTTTACTATAAGTTGGAAATCTCTTACCTGCTCAAACAAGGTGAGGGATTTAGGTGTTACCTACAACGATAAGTTCGAATACGATGATCATATTAGAGACGTTTGGGTTAACGCAACCTCTAAATGTAATTATATATTACGCGCGTTCAAGTCTAGAGACCCCAAGCTGCTATTTAGACTATTCACGACCTACGTTAGGCTGCAAATGGAATACTGCAGTCAACTTTGGTCTCCGTACAAGAAGTCTCTTATCGATAGCATCGTCCAAGTACAAAGGAGTTTCACTTACCGGTGTTTCCTACGTAAGGGATTAGTCAGACTGTCATATGAAGAACGCCTTAAGGTCCTTGGTGCAATTACATTGGAGTTTAGAAGGACCTTAGCCGATTTCCTCTTCATGTACAAGCTAGCTACTAGTCTCTCTAGCCTGGAATTCCATGACATCTTCGACAGACCGCCACTACCCTCTTCCATTCACCTGGAGAGGTCGTCGTTAATACCGTTGGTTTTACGTCTCGCCTTGTGAACTGTTGCCTATACTGCCTGTTCTCGTAATGATAAGAAACCGATCTAAATAAATAAAAATAAATAAATATAAAAATAAAAATATCAGCAAAAACTCAGCTATGTCTGAGCGCTTTTGGTGACAGTGGGATAGCACGTACCAAGAAGAAGCGGCTCGCTACCAACCTGCAAGATCGCATTCGTCTATTGGGAGCTCAACTTCGGCTATTCAAAGGTAAAGAAGCGGAGAAGATCCGCTTCTTTTAGCAATCCGCACAAATCCAATATGTGCGCGACAACCCACGAATTTCGAGCGGACAACCCAAGTCGGTGCCGTCTTTACTGCATGTACGTGTGCAGTTGTTGTTCTTCCGGTCCCTAACTCAATCGCCACATTGGCCCGCGGCGGTTTTCAGTCGGCGCCGGCGAACGTCGCCGTCGCCGTTGCGCTCAGCGACGACACCACTTCGCCGGCGATTAATCGCCGGTTCGCGTGCTATTTCGCATCTGTGCGATGATTCGCTATGCCTCCTTTATGATGGCGTTTCATCATCGCTCCTCAGATAATTCGCCGCAATGCATTCATTCACTCATCGTGGCAGCGATCCCGAAACAGCATGAGTTATGTTTCCCATAATTGAGTTACTCACCGAGGCGATACGCCTCCTGCTCCTCAGCACCGGCTATAGTGAATTCGTAATTTTTTTCGTGGTCCCTCGAGAACAAGCGGCTGGTTTCTGGCAGAAGGTGAGGGTATTAGCGGATTTTTGAAAGCGATCACGGTCGAATGTTGGCGATGAGGTGAATTGAATTAGTACCGCATTCGCCTCACTGAGCACGACCCGTGTTCATCGATACCAATCACTCCAAGACGACGATTATTATCGTTCGATGGAGGTCATGTAAACCAAACCTCAGCCCTTTTGTGCTTCCATGCGTAGTAAGGTTATTATAATGACAGTCACACACGCGAACACGGCACGCCTTGACTTTGACTGCTTCACTCTGTATTTGAACTCCTTTCTCTCCGACACTAGAATGAAATGTGACCAGAATTCCACGACATGTTACGGCACTGGAAAACGTCCACTTCCGTATAACTTACATAGCTCCGTTCCTTTCCATTTGAGCCTCCTGCACAATTTCCACTTAGGAGTATAATGTTTACATTGTTTAAATTTGCATCATGAGAAATATAATTTCTCTATATGTTCCTCGTCGAAGGGTCCTCGCTTATTAGGAGCGTAACTACTGCCTTCTTCTATAGTAGCTTGTATTCAAAACTACAGACGCTTTGGCGTGCTAGCAGACCGTTCGACTGCCTACAAGACCTACAAGCTGCAACCTGAACGGTTCCAACTTGACAGAGCTATTGTGCTCCAAAGACGCCCGCGCGTCCAATTTGCGAGCGGTCGCCCCCCCCCCCTCGATTGAAAGGTTCGATTCTGTATGCATTGTTAATGGCGCGCTCCAAAGGCTCGCTGGACAGCCTTGGAGCAATTCCTGAGTAGGGCGGCAAGAAATTTCTGATAAAACTCCCCAAACGCTCAGTCTACAAGCTCTCCCCCCCCCTCGATTGAAAGGTTCGATTCTGTATGCATTGTTCACGGCGCACACCAAAGTTTCGCAGGGACAGATTGGAGCTAATCCTGAGTGGGGTGGCGAGGAATCTCTGATAACATTCTCCAAACGGGTCGAAATAGTCTTGAAAACGTCGCAGTTCCCAGTGAGAGAAGATAGAAGCGCAGGGGACATGCGGCCGCCCACTCGATTGATAGGTTAGGTTCTGTGTGAATTGTGCACGGCGCACTCTCGGGGCATTCCTGGCATGACAGAGCACTGGCGACGTACGCCATCTTTGAGATACTCCGAAAGCACGCATATCCTGGGAAATAAGCTGCTCTAATCGCCCGTCCAGCCAATTTTGGACCACCCACGGCGAAAATACGGGTGTTCCGGTAAAGTTTAACACATGTTTGTGTAGATCTCGAAGAGGCGAATCGAATGGTACCAACCTTTATTCAAGAAACCTAAATCTGAAGGAGTTATGAGTGTGCGACGCTTTCCGACGCTTTGTTGGCGTTTTTTCGCCCACTTTTGACCGTGCGGCGCGAGCGGTATTGTATTGCTTACTCATCTTTGGGTTTTGCTTACCCATAAATCTACATACTGTCATATTTAGATACAAATAAATGAGGCACTAAAATAAAAAATATATACATACAACAAGAAATTTCAATTACAATGTTTGCAAGCTACAATGTTAAAAAATTATTTACACAAATTAACATTTAGAGTCTTACTAAAAGGTTTGGTGATGCGTTTTGAAGGTGCATTTTTTGGGGATGGCTGACACAACTCGAGTTAAAAACATAATCCCGTATCAGCCAGCGATGACATCAACTGCGAAGAAGCAGCCCAAAACAGAGATTTTCTCGACTCAGAAGTTAGCATACTTTTTCGGGAGTTTTGTTTTACGGAAACTTGGAATTACATAATGAATATGTTTTCTAAGGTATTATTTTAGCCTCTTTGAAAGATTCAAATGGACATTGAGGACCCGATTATTTCACAAGCTGATTTCTGCAGCAATTCAATCTTGCACTATAAAAAATGTGAAAAGTGCAGTGCTTTAAGCTGCAGTAGAAATTCTAATCGTCAAGATTTTTCGAAACATTCTTTGTTTTCATTGAAAAAAGCATTTCGAACGACAACGCCGTGCTGATGCTCTTACATGTAGAATAGCACCGCAATATGGTAAGTTTACGGCTGAAATGATTTTCCATGGAAGCGTATAGGCAATGAGCACAGCTAGGCGCAACTGTGCCGATTCAAAGAATAGGCTGGCTGAAAAGTTCGGGCAATTTTTCAAAGTATTTCAGCAGTACGAAAAAACTACATAAACGCCAAAGATTTACAAACAAAAATAACAGAAACTTCATTAGATCAACAACAACATAATACAACAGGAAAATTCACAACAAGTGCTCAAAATTTCCTCCTTTGGCTTCAATACATTTTCGCAGTCGTTTTGGGAAGTCGCTGATGATGGTCGCACACTGCTCCGCTGTAATCTCGTCCCAGGATCTCAACAACGCCGATTTCAGCTGCTCAACGGTGGCGTATCTTGTAGTGGAGATCTTCTGCTCCATGATCGACCACACAGAATAATCCACGGGTTGAGATCAGGCGAGTTGGATGGCCAGATGTCCCTGCTCCAAAACCCTGGGAAGAGCTCCTCGCAAACGGCGATCGTGGATTTGGCGGAATGCGCTGGTGCCCAGTCCTGCTGAAGAGAAAATCCGGTTTCGCCAAAATGGCTCGTCGCCCACGGCTCCAGTACGTCGCGGAGGACATATTGCTGGTAGCTGGCAGCGTTAATTTTGACGTTCTGCTCCATGAAGACCAGCGGCTTCTTTCCGGTAGCGCATATTCCAGCCCACACCATCACCGAGGCTGGAAAATGGCGGCGGCTGATGGTCCTTGCGGCCGACGTCTTCTGCTGACCCTTCTTAAGCAGCTGCCGGCGATTCTGATGGTTGTGAACCGGCTGGACCGTGAAGATCTTCTCGTCGGTGAACAGCACCTTCGACAAGCGACCATCGCCGACCAGCTGACGCATTCGCCTGCATTTCCTCAACCTCTCAGCTTTCATCGCGTCGTTGAGGAAGTGAATACGAGCTACTTTGTAGCTGCGTAATCCCAGCTTCCTCCTGGCAATATGCTGGACTCGTTCCCTACTGATCCCGAGATCTGTAGCCATCTTGTTCATCGACACCTCAGGATTACGGCGAATGCGACAACGAACCTTGTTGATGTTCTCCGGTGTTGTCGCAGTGGTGGGACGGCCGCTGCGGGGACGGTCCGAGGTCCCGCCAGTCTCCTTGTAGCGTCTTACAATCTTGTAGACGGTCCTTTGTTTGAAGCCGGTTGTTCGAACTATGTCCGCGGTCCTCATTCCCGTCTTGTGCAGCTCGACGACGGTGATACGCTCACTTTCACGAGACATAACGCAAGCACAACTGAAAACGAGAAAACTGGAGCAACAGATTCTAGATCAAAATTGCGCGAGGAATACAACGGAAACAACAGAAATAACAAAAAACCTCAATTTCAAGGCCAAAAGTAGCGCCGCAAAAAATTGCCCGAACTTTTCAGCCACCCTGTATAAAGGATTTCAGAGGTATCTCCTAATAAATCATAATTCACCTGAGTTCTGTTTTCTATCCGGTGTCATTGTCTTTGAGATCTTCCTGCGACTAGTTTTTAAGCAGTAAGCAGCAGATGCATTTCCCCTATTTTTAGCATGAGAGAATTGACCCGTGAAAATCAACAAAAAAATTATGCAATTTTAACTAAAAAAATTAACTCATTACGACTCTTTACGAATAAGCATGTGCAACACGAGATGCTGTTTTTCTGCCTTTGGTTCATGCCTTGCTTCAAGATGGGCTACTTTGTACTAGACGTCGACGAGGTGGTGTCGTGCAACTCATCAGCATGGACCCACTGCCCTCACTTCTCCAGTTCATTAACATATTTTAATTCACCAAGATGGCGTTGATGTTTGGTTTCTGCGAAGTTTGCTGTTACTTTCGTACTAGTAGTAATTCTGTGATTACTCAGTGCCAATATTTTGTGCAGAGTTATACACAGCACTCAATTTCAATCTTCTTGGCTTCTTTTTCCTCAAGTTTCATTTCCTAGGCGCTTCAAAAAAAGCGACGTTCTGCTGATCGACTGACAGCATGAAGAGGATCTCTAATTTGTTTCACTTTGCAGCTGCTTAGTTACTGCTTTTAACGTAGAAATTCAGTTCAGGATGAGAAAAAACTGCCTAATATGTAGTATAATAGCTTTTCAGTTGTCCTAGGCGTAGACATGAAAGAAGTGGCTCAAAAATATTGCTCGATTTTGACATTTTATGTCTATTTTTAAGAAAGAATAACATGTGATTTGAAAATACAGGCTGGGCTTCACCTACACATGCATTGCACATATTCCAGAAATATTCGAAACTTCGAAAAGTTTTACAACGGTTTTTTTTTTCTGAAGCACGGAGTTAGGTATACGACGTTTCCATTTATGAGTTCAAAATAGGGGTTGTAACTATGTGAACAAAACAAAGACCACTGAGCAAATTCGGGAAGAATATTCATTCTAGCATCTGGCATTGAAAGTCTTATAAAAGTCTTCAATTCTAGGGAAGTTCTGTAATGACTGTCAGATATTGACGAGATACATACATGGATAAAAACCGGACAACCGTTTTAATAGAGTAAAATGAACTTGAGTTTCTTTTCAATGCCTTATAGATTTATCTACGAGAGCAAAGTCTATCAACTGAATATTCATGTGTCAGACAACGAAGAGCAGAAGAACACCCGGCGGGTGGAGGAATTCGGCATCGTTTTACTCCACTGCTTTAGGCAATTTAAAACGGTGATGTCATCTTCGATAACAACTGAATCATCAACGGCGATAGACGTTTACAGTGGAAGAAGTGGAGCTACGGGCATCACTGAAAGACAAACTTGTACGCAAAAGTGGTTCCTTCACTGCATGAACAGAATTCTCCATTAGAACCTCCGAGAATCCCATGAAACAGTCGTGGCAGTGTAGAGCATCCAAAGACGTAAAAAAGGCGCCAGCAGCTGCAAGTAGCGTGAAAAGATTGGTCAGGATTCGTGGAAATGTCCAACCCTACGGTAGTGCTTGATCGTTGGTTGGAAAATTCACTCCTCCGAAGCCAGGCAAATTAGCTACGTAAAACCCTAAGTACTTGTGATGCTCTGCAGAACCTTTCAAAACTAGAAACAATTCAATCAGTTGTCTGCTAAGTACTTGAATAATTATGTAGTCCTATATCAAACCTATAATGCCACCGGCGTCAATAATTTCATATGTACAGAGGTCTAGGTCTTCTGAACGAGGTGGGAAAGCGCCACAATCAATAATTTTAAAATCAAATAAATTTCCTTCGGCTGGAAAAGTGGTGTTTGAGTGAAAATGTTTTATTTTGAATACAGATATTCAAATTGATCGCTGTTTTGGAGCAGCTAATAGGACATAACGACTTACAGTACCCTCTGATCTTATTCCAAACTAACAAATAGAAATATCACTTCCTCTTAAAAGAATTTGACGTCAACTTATTTTTTTATGGCGGTTCAAAGTGCTCGGTCTTTAGGGCGTCGTTGATCCTTGAGACCCCTAACCGCATTTTCAGCTAGTTTAGAAGACCTCTTCCATCCGCAAGTGAATAATTACCCAAGCCCCAGTAGGGACAGAATCCGCCGACTTGGTCTGCTCTTCAGAACAGGATTCGAGCGGCATCGAAGGCTCGCTTGCTCTCTCCAAAGTGGTCACTGTGGGAAATCTCCCCCGAATTCTCCCATTGCGCGAGTAGAATTCGGCGATTAAGTGGTGTTGGGAGGGACGTTGTTGCGCAGTCATGAGCTTATGACCTCGCCAGCAGCATAAATGGCCACCGGACATATGGCTTCTCGCGCATTTGGGATCATCTCTCATTAAGCAGTCAATAACAAGTGTTTACCAATAACTGACGTCAAGCAGAGCAGTTAAATTGCAATGAGAACGCGTCGAGGCAGATGTTTCTCTCATGAAGATTACGCTCGCTTGTAGTAGCTGGCACAGACAGAGCTGTGTAAAGACTCGATTTGCGATGGTGGATCGAAGATTCAGAGCTCGATTTCTTTTTCGGGTTTCTTGTTAGTTTTGAACACGAACACTTAGAAACCCGGTCAGGATGAGGCATGTTCGGACTTTTAATTGTCAATACAAACATGGAAAAAGCAAAGCAGGTGTTAATCAACCTTCCTGGGGATGCGCCGCGCATTCCACTTTTGCTCAATGTGAGGAGGCACTTTGGATACCAAGCTTTTGCCATGACCTACGACTGCGACACGATGAGTAAGTGTTGTATTCCATCCAAACCCGGTAGCGATTCACCGACCCAGGGAGTCAAACCTCGAATCCGTTCAAGGACCACGCAAGAGAAGGCAACTCCTCCTAGTGCGCTACACATGTCCTATCCCTCAAAAAAAAACGCCTGTTACCTATCCCTATTTAGACTCACTCAGTCGCTAACGAACCTCACCTAACTTCTACCTTGACTTGTTTTGCCTATCCTAAGATATGTCACTGTATGCCTCATTTATCAAAAACTTTGTGTTTGGGGGTATGTTGCACATTTTTGAAATCAACACGAAGATTCTGCCAAAAGTTAAGGTTTTAAAGTTTTTTTTTTTGCTAAAAATTTTTCTTAAGGCTAATTTAGTCTTTTGAGGGCGCGTGGAGCGCAGTCGGAGGAGGCGCCGGCTCTCGCCTGCACCCGATACCAGGTTCCTGTTATTTTCCCGCCCAGGCCAACCAAGCCTTCCATCCCTCCGGGGTCGGTGAATTGGTAGCAGACGTGTCTGGGAAGGATGAAGCGCTGACTTGTTCATCGGCTGGCCACCGCAAGTCATTGTATGGCCAAATACGCATTCAACTCGCCTCCACGACATCCCGTAGAAGTAGAATGCGTGGCGCATCCCAAAGGGGATTGAATAACGCCGTCCTTTATCCTTTATTTTATTTAGTCTTTTACTTCTTTTCCTTGTTCTTTTCTTTTCTCTATTCACTCATGCATCTGAAGGCCCAAACAAACTTTAAATAGATTATTTACCTACCATTAAAAAAAAGCCTTAATGAGGGGAGCTTCAAATTGAATACAATGAGAAGAAGTGAAATGGTAAGCTTGAATGCAAATGGAGGCTTCAACGAAGACAACAACTACAATGCTTCCAACTGAAAGACTGAACTCCTTGCTCCTCAGCAATATTCACCTTGAGTTCGGCGTTGGAACGGACATAAAGCGTTTCAGATCTCCTCTTCTGCAGGTCGTCAGGAGCCTGACCGCAGATCCACCTAAGTAGATCCAATAGTCTTTTTTCGGGAGTTTGGAACTGGATAAGAAGGTTGGGGGACCGCCGTTCTACTTAGCCACATTCGTTCCTCCCTGTACACAACCACTGTAAGGTTTAAGCGCTACGCTGTATTTTCTGCTTCATTGCCTTCTTAAAATTCAGAGGGTTGCACGTCGTCATTATTCTATGATATGTATATTATGTCAGCGTATAAGGTCCGCTCCATCCGGCTTGAACAACACCTAGAACTCTACCTGTAGATGTAAGATCGCTTTAAAATAAGCAGCTAAAACGAAGTCATTCACTCATTACCGAAGCTATGGTGCATCATGTGAAGTCTACCAACGCAAAATGCTGGGACCGTCTTTATCCATGAGCAGTCTCAAAATCTGATAATTAGATCTTAATTCGAGTGTTTGCTGTCGAAGTGTTTTATAACCATTTTATGCTAGCAGATTCTGATAGCCATGAGTTCTTGGGAACTATTAGGTTGTAACGAATTAAATGGCACTGGCTCGCGCCATTTTTTGGCGCGTCTTTACGCGTTTGATCAAGAACAAACCGTAACATGTGGCACATCATTTAGAAGCGCAAACTTTGCTCTACCGGTGAGTACCAAATTTTCTATGCAAAAGTGGGAAAACTTTAGAGTTTCATTGACTTTTTGCAGATGGACAAAAGGGTAATCGGAGGCATTTACTTGTATGAATTCAAGATGGGCACTACAGCTAAGGAGGCGGACGAGAAGATCAACGCCGCATTCGGTCAAGGATGTTCCGCAATTCGGACGGCGTATCGTTGGTATCAGAAGTTCCGGAATGGAGATGAGAGCTTGGAAGAACATGAAGGTCGTGGGAGGCATAGCGATGTTGATGAGGACAAGCTGAGAGATGTGGTAGAGGAGGATCCACACAAAGGTACCAGGGAGATAGCGAAGGTTCTTGGCGTCAGTCACAACACAGCTGCCCGGCATCTGAAGGAAATTGGAAAGACCAAAAAGCTGGAAGGATGGGTGCCTCATGAGCTGTCTGAGGAGCAAAGAAACCGACGATATGAGATTTCGTCCGCACTGCTTCTACGGAACGAAACGGACCATTCCTTGATCGCATCGTAACCTGTGACGAGAAATGGATAGTGTACGACAACAGGCGACGATCGGCACAGTGGGTGGACAGCGATGAGAGCCCCAAGGTTTTTGCGAAGCCGGAATTGCACCAAAAGAAAGTAATGGTGACAGTATGGTGGTGTTCGCTGGGAATTATTCACCACAGTTTCCTCCCTCCCGGTGAATCCATCACGGCAGAGAAGTACTGCATTGAAATTGAAGAAATGATGAAAAAGTTGAAGGATATCCGGCCGGCCTTGGTAAACCGAAGGCGAGTTCTCCTTCTGCACGACAATGCTCGCCCCCATGTAGCACGAATGACGTTGCAGAAATTGAATGAGCTGAGCATTGAAACTCTACCACATCCTCCGTTTTCTCCCGACCTCTCCCTAACAGACTACCACTTCTTCAAGCATCTTGGCGACTTCTTGGTAGGGAAAATATTCAAATACCAACAGGATGCCGAAAGTGCCTTCGAAGATTTCGTCAATTCCAGAACTTCCGATTTTTATGCTACTGGGATAAAAAAGCTTGTGTCACGTTGGCAAAGATGTGTAGAATCAGAAGGTTTTTATTTCGATTAATAAACTTGCCTACAAGCCGAGATATTAACTGTTTAAATTTGCAGTGTTCAGTGCCATTTATTTCGTTACAACCTAATAGTTAAAATGGAGACTCTAAATGTATTTTGTTGTTTGTTGAGAGCTTCTGCTCCGTATCATTACCATCTATTCATTTCAATCTCTGGTTGAGAAGTATAAATTCCAACACATCCGTTTTTATCTCTACATAGTATGAATTGCGATGGGAAAGATGAAGTACGCTACTAAGACACAGTGAAATTCAAGAACAGAACTCGCAAGACCGAGCCTGGGACGTATGCTAGCACGGATCCCACAGATGGCGCCAGCTAGCTAGCTAGCTTCGTAGCTGATGACCAAGCGCAATTCCAACAAGATGTTGCAGTGCTGTGCTGCCTCATTTTTTCCACAAAGGACTTCCAAATCAGGCAGTCAGGCATCCATGGGTCATCTTTGGAAGGTTCTTCTGTAACGGAACAGTCCATTACTGCTATCCTTCTCCACTTCTTTCTAGGCATGTATGCGACCGTGTCATGAGTACTAGTGTATAAGGAAAGCACGGCGTTGGTCAATCCCTTTTTGGATGCGCGATGCATGCAACTTCTACAGGATGTCGTGAAAGCAATTTAAATGCATATTAGGCCTATACAATGAGTTGAGATGGCTAGCCGATGAACAAGTCGGTGTTTTACCCTCCACAAACAAATTTGCTACCAACTCACCGACCCCGCAGGGATGAAAGGTTTGTTTGTTCTGCTAGGTGGAAAATCCGAACGTGGAACCTGAAATGGGTGCATTTTTTTCGATAGCTTTCCATTCGGCCGTAAAGTAAGGCTAGAAGATCTGCCCAATCCATGCAAGGATCGGGTGACCTATACTCCTTCGATGGAATTTTATTCTCAAAATTCACTACTTTATCAAATACGCGTATTACCGCATTTTTAATTCAATCAGTGTACATTTAAAGGGCCTAGAACCTGCTAACCACTTTAGTTTTGAGCAACGGACGCAAACGGTCCACCTCATTGAGTAGTCGAGAGAGGCGACGAAGGAAGACTGAAGAACAATAGTCGTGCAATCACAAATGCATGAAATGAACCAGAACAAACTCCTTCGTCGTGCTGGGTACCCTTCGGCATGATGAGCGTGATGACGACGTCGCACGAATGTGTAGGACCCAATGTACACCAAAGATGAGGTCAGTGCTCGACCTTCTGGGACAGTGACCGTCCCGGCTGCGAACGACGAACCTCAACACGTCATCAGTGTCATGCAACACCGGAGGTCACTGCAGACGGGACTTGTCACCGCTCACTGTTCACCTCTCACCTCGTTCCTCGTCTGTCGGCATCGGCACGCTGTGATTTGACACCGTACTCGGCCGAGTACAGGTGGGGGTAATCGGAGCCGATGATGAGGGGGGCAAGTTGTCGTTGGCTGATAGGTGGCGACGAGGGCTCTGTGATGACGATCGTGCTGCCGCTGTCTCATTCTCGTCGCATTGTTGGAGGGTGCGATTCAAATTTCCGTTGTCCATTGTTTTTTCGGTCACTTGTATCGCTTCTCTGAGAACGAACTTGAGGACGCCTTGGCTGGGAACGACGCATGTCAGCCAGCCGGCCGTCATCGGCTAAACCTCTCGTTCTACCTCATCATCGCCCAGAAGCCGATCATTATGCTCATTGCGCAACGGCACAATGTGTCAAGGGCTATGATTTCATTCGCATCTCTCGTAATCTCATTTCCGCCTCAGCTTATCCGCTGATCGTGATTTTTTCACAGTGCACCCAAATTTTTCGTCTGTACTGAAGCGAAATCCGTTTCTGACGTATATCGCTGCATTTAGAGCATTTCACCCTTAGACCACTTGGTGCCTCATGAACAGGGGGTACTGTAGTTGGCCAAACGTATGGTATGACAGTGACAATGACGCGTTTCGGCAGGTTAGTTTGCCTTGTCATAACCCACTTCATCTTCAACTCAATGGATTCTGTGTGACGCTAGCGACTTGTCCCTTCGTCGCTCACTCACCAGCATTGCACAGTTGGGTTTGGCAGCAGGTGAGCTTCTCACGAAGGTGATTCCTCAAAATCCGCCAGTGGCAAGACTTCCATTGTGTTTCGCGTTAATCGGGCATGGCAACTTCGCAACTGTTCTATTTTCTTGTCAGATGCTTAGGTCAATGTTGCTAGAGGAAAAAAGGAATAAGACTCACTTTAAAGGAAACCTTTGGGGTAGCGCTCTTTTGGCATCATCCCATTCCTCTCAGTTTGCCATAATGACGATAAAATCGTTCCCGCTCTCATCAGCAAAGGTCTTTCCGAAACAATACGTCCAAATTATGTCTAGTGAGTGGAAAAACAGAAATACTAAGCAACAAGCAATAACTCTGGCCAGACCCAGGCATCTGATAGCTGGGTCATTCGATTATCACAAAAACTTGCAAGAACTAAAAACTTTTCGTACATAAAGGTTGATATTTTGCTATCGTGCAGGTGTACGAGCGCTAATTCCGAAAATTCCTGACATTTTGTGTTGCTCAACCAAAAAAGGAGGACAACGTATACATGGCTCTATGGCGTTTATCGTTATGTGGCGAAAAAGTGAGCTCAGATGAAACATCAAATTCTGAAAAGAATTAATATATGCTTTTTGACTGACAACTGGGAGGGTGGGAGCATGATAGAAGAGTCGCGGGAGGCGTCGACCGTCGCGTTCACCCCGAATCAGTTCAACTTGCTTGCACCATACCCAGTAGAACAGAATTGACTCATCTCGCAGAAGAAATGACTAATGCCAGCCTTTTTCCACTCCTCATCCTTTAAGTGAGAAATTCTATTCTTTAGCGCTCTGTAGATGAAGCTGGTTGCTAAGTCTATAACCACCAGCTTTCTTTTTATCAGAAATCCATGTAGCCACATAGGCCATAAGCGTTAAGGTTGAAATAAGCTTGTATTGCTCTTTAATCCTTAAATAGGTCCAGCTATGCCCATTCTTAAAAAGATGCAGCCTAATAAGAGTAAGTAGCATCACCAGGGCGGTGATAATTGCTACGACAAATACAGCGACTGCTAATCGATTTTTAAGGCATTATTTTTACTCCAGTAATTTGGATCACCTTAGGCCTGATTCAGCCGTGGATTTTACAGAGAAGTAAATTACTTTTACGTGAAGCCTCTTATATCAACAACCACCACCGACTGTTTGCACCTGCGCTGCGAGAACATTACTAGGGCACTCTTCAGCAGTTGGACTAAGACTTGGCGGCTGCACTATCCATCGTCAAATCGCACTAATAAGGAAGTAATGGCCATCCTAATATTGTTCCTGTTTTCCATACGTACCACACTCTAGGTGTGAGCCAAATATCATTGTGAGAGCATATTTCGTTTTGCGCGGAAATGAAGAAAGTGCTACAGAGTACAACGGTTCTCCATTAGAAGATTGATTTGCTCTTTGACAGCACTTTGCTTTACTCAACTGAAATGACTCTCTTTGTTCAATAAAACGCCGCCTAACCCTAGTTGAAAGCTCAGGCCACCCTGTGAACACCACCCTTCCTTCAAAAGTTTTTCATAGTCATATCTGTCATAGAGCTATGACAGATATGACTATGAAAGATATTAGATATAAGCAATCTATAACCAATCGTCATTAGATTGCTTATATCTTAAGGCTATGACATACATTTCTCGACGGTTGCCGAATTACTCGAGCAGGCACCTGCAGAGCCTCCATTGGTCCCTGTAGTCTACCACAATAGCCCAGTAGGTACTGGTCTCGAGGAGTGTCCTACAGTTCCTTCAAAAAACTGTTCGATCATCACACCTGTAGACGGTAGTTGCACTTCTGACACCAGACCGCAAGCATTAGCGCACAGCGGGTGCTACCGAGAGGCCCTACATAACCGGCCTCCCTAATTTGATATAACTTGACCACAGATGTTACAGATGTTTTCTGTTCCGCAAACGTCAGCGAGCTCAGAATTCCGATTACCATCTCTCACTTGAGTGAATCGTGTTACAATTTCAGTAGCAGTGTACAGTTAGCAATTTCCTATGGATGCACCCCGCGTCCCTCATCTGCGTAAGATGTGGCATCTACCGATTTACGGAATCCATTGGATTAATCGGTGTCGCCTACTGAAGTCAATTTAGAAAAGATGGAAAGCTTGGATGATTTGAGACGGAACAAAACCAAAATTTTCCTCTCTTCTCTTCTATAGTTTCTATTATGTTCTGTTCTTCTCTTAGCCTCTTCTGCTGCTCAACTTTCTATAATCTTGACTTACCTTGCCTTTTTTTTGCGCGCGGTAGCGCAGTCAGAGTAAACGCCGGCTGTCGCGTGCATCCCGTAACGAGGTTCTTGGTCCTAGTTCCGCTTTGGCAGACCAACCATTCTCTGCTGAGGTCTGTAATTAGGTACCGGGCTTGTCTGGAAAGGATGAAATACTGAATCGTCCATCAGTTGGTTATTGCCACTCATCGTATAGCCCAAACAAGCACTCATGCTTCCCCCACGACATACTTCAGAAGTAGAATGCGTGGCGCACCACAAACAGGGATGGACTGACGTTGGTTTTTGTTATTTATTCTTATATTTAGTTCTTTGACGCTGACTTTTACTTCCTGTTTTTTCCACATGTTGCTTTTCTTTCGTTAAAAGCGGATACGTTATGTGCCAGATGCGAAAGTTCAGTGCTTTGCACTGCGCTTCCTTTTTTATGCACAGGTGCGTTCTTCGTTGGAATTAAGCTTAAACTCCTTCACATGTTTGTTCAGCGCACCATAGTGCAGCACAATTCGCCTGTCAACCTGAAATGGAAATTTGCAAATTTTTGAACTACGCTGTTTCCAGCAGTATGCAATTTTCTTTAGGAATACGCCGAGATTTTTGGGTAATCTAGGACACTTAGTTGATTTCGAACGAAGCGCTGCAGGACGTGTCACTGAGAGGCGTTCGCAGGGAAGACAACCCTCCTCCGTCCGTTACTGGAGTAGTCGTCGCTCTCCGCGCGAACGTGTCAGTGTGTCGTAATTTGTGGCTGGCGAGATTTATTATTTCATCGGGCACACGACGCATTGTGTATATGATGCGTGATATAAACCATGTTGCCTCACTAAATCGCCGCATCCATTCATTCGATCCTCGTTCACACCTCCACCGCGATGTCGTAACGTTCGCCAGACGACAGAAATTCTCTGTCACTCGTTATTCAGGATTCTTTTGGATTATTCGTTGTCACCTACCTCGTTATTCATGTACGTGCTTGTGGTGCTTGGATAACAGGAGTGGACTCATTCTCAAATCTGATTTGATTCATTGGCAGGTGCTAATCTCCTTTTGAACAGTTCTTAAATTCTGATCATCTGAGCTGCTACGCAAATGTTAATATGAACAGCTTCAATTGCTCTGGAAATTTTTGGACAAGAAATGGAAATCGAAAGAAACATGTTTTTTCTTTCAATTTCAGCTACTACCAACTTCTATGAGGATTAGAAGATAAAGAACAAAGGACAAAAGATGGAGCTAGTTAGGAAAGAGAAAGCTTAACTTTGGAACGCCTCGCATTCTACTTCTACGAGAGGTCATTGAGGGAATACATACGAATGCGCATATGTAATTGCTGTGAGTTGAATCTTTATGATCCTTCCTAATAAGCATGAGGCCCACTGCGTGTGAAAGTCGTCTCTACGACACTATGTGGTTGTGTAGATCTGCACTAACAAGAGAGTTTGCGTGACAATGAGAAATTCGAAGAGCCTGAACATGACATTTAGAGGTCGTACTAGTTGCGGGTAGAAGATCGGTTAGTGGCAGAGGCGCAGATTAGATTCCGTATCGGAAAAAAACGACCCCTTACACAGAGAACATCAATAATAGCATTTGAGCACTACCTAGCTCGGTAATGCTACACGTTGGAATTCCACTCCGAAGAGATTTTGAGGTCTCTTACGAAGGAGTTTCTTTCCACAGCTGCAATTTTTAAGCAATACGGAGACTGGCACACATTAGTGCAGCTTATAAACGATTCTTCAACAGACGGCACCGTCAAGGTAAGATTCATCATTACACCTTCATACATTCTGAAGTTCTTGTCTTCTCTTATGCATGCAAGTGTTCAAAATTCCACCAGTAGCTTAACTGTTATTAGCCTCTCACTGCTTCTTCCCGAGGAGAATCTTAAGCTATTACGGTATTACAAAGTGTTGAAACTCGGCGTCAAACAATCAAATCGTGGGACGCGTCACGGATTCCACTTTTATGGAATATCGTGAAGGTAATCGGAGGGCCTGTGACTTGCGGTGGCCCGTCGATAGACAGTGGCCGACCCTTCTAACAGAAGCCTGACCCCAATTCGACGATTTTGGGAAAGACAGAAGGCTTGGTTGCACTTTGTGCTGAACCTGTAAATCAGAGTCCTCGAACCCGGGTACCGGCGGCAGCTGGCACCTTCACCATTGCTCTACCTCACGCATTTTAATGCTTCTGCGATATATATTCCCTTCAATTTGCATTCTCAAAAACTTTCGGCGTATCAAATTTGGGCTTTCATGATCACTCTTCGTTCCATTTGTTCATAGAGACTTCCATTTTCGGTTTTAGTCGACTTTTAGTCATTTGCACTATCTGACTGCCACTTTGACAAAATTCATAGATTTGATTTTGTCTACTTAAAAATCATATGAAATATAATTCTCTTATCCATAGAGTGTCCCTCAGCTCGCATGCCTCTTAAATTTTACTTTTATTTTTAATTGTTTTGTATTCTCTTCAATTGAGTTCATGACATTATGTGCAAATAGGCTACATACAGCACCATGTACTCTTGTCCAAGCGCTGAAATGTACCATTTTTAAAATATATAGGCTGCTCAGTATTTATATAGTCTTCAGAAGGTCCTACGCTTGAACAGTTTTCGAGTTATGCCTTTGAGAAAGCAGTTTATAACACAGAGATATCCGTAAAAAACCTTTCTGGGAAGGGTTTTTGAGGTAGCTAAGAGAGCACTAACGCGATTGAACTGGTCGGCTTTTACTGCGCGAGAAAGGATACGGAAACGCATTTGGTTCTGAGCAGTGGAGATAAATTTTACGTCCTTCATAAAACGCTGATGCGACATTATTGTGTCTCAGTAATGGTTTACGAGAAAAGGAAGTGCAGCCGGTAACGTCGTTCACCTGGAATTGAGGCTGCAGGTAGACAAATCCAGTTTAATGGCTCTTTTGTAATGGGATGGTTCCTGCTAGAAGTGAAAGGGTAGAATTAGCCTGCAGGAATAACCGAATAGGCAACGATCTCGTTCTGTTGAAGTAGAAATCAGAGAGCAGGGTAAAACTAGTGATTGCATATGTGTGCTACGGGCAATGGAACGACTAGGAGACTAATGTGCCACAGCAGAAGGATCAAAACAAAGAGTGCCGGTCGGCTCCGACCTTACTCTCACTACTTGCGTCTCGCTGTCCAGTCGGCTAACTCAAACTACGCTCCGGTTGACTCGTTGACATATGAGCCATTGTACGAGCGGCGCGAGGGCAGATGCAGCCAGATCAGTAGGGTCGTCTGGAGTTCAAGAAGTAGGTAGGTGGTTCGGGGACACATCCGCAGTAGCCCATTCTCTCTTCGCTTTGTCTTCGTGTAGGACACCTTTGCTTCGTAAGAGATTCATCAGTCCGAAAGTGTCTCCTCTTCTCGGCGGATGCCGTCAGGCGACCGAGAGCGAACAAGGGCTGGGCGGGGGCGTTCCAGTAGGAGGCAGTCCTTGCCTTCCCCTCTTCCTTCCCCAATCGGATTTGTTCACCTCGTGTAGTTCTTATGCAAATATTGTATTAAGCCCAGCATTTCGGCTCTTGCTCATTGTCTCCTGCAGCAACTGCCTCCAACTAGATGGAGAAGTCCGAAATCTGCGATGCTGATGCTTGCACGAAAAATCGCGGTCAGCACCGTTTCTCTCCAGTTGTGCTGCGGTTTGGCTATGTCTCGTCGCATTCGCGTTTTCTAATCTGTCCTGTCCTGAAGTGTTTTTTTGGGTCCGGAGTTCCAAATCGGATGTCCCGTCATACTTCAGCCACAACTCCCTCGTTCATTATGCGGTGCGAATTGGACTCTCGTTGCTGACGCCAACAAAAGACTTTCACTTTAAGCCACTTATGAGGCGACTTTTTGTGGCTTTCAAGGTCCCTCTGCGAGTTCTCACCCAGGTAGCTCCTGCATCACATAAAACAGGAAGGAGAAAAAGAATATGAAAGCTCAAAACTCTCAATTTTAGGTGAATTAGTTTGCTTCATAATTTCCACTGAGGAACCAGTCTGAAATAATCGCCCTAATGCCATTTCCATCCGTTTCAATGGCGTGTTTTTTACTGCGGTCTTCCACGACTGGCCATGGAAACAACAGCATAACAGTTCACTTCTACAACAGTATTGCAGTTGAGCCTTTTACGGAAATGAAGTAGCCCTTTCCTGTCTTTCTGGTTTATTTCTATTCCTTTCTTTTTCTAGTCTCTCCAGAACCCACACCCATTTGTTCATTGTAAACTTTGACTGTTTTCTCATTTTCGGATTTACGAAGCCATTGCATTTTAATATTTTTGTAGTTAGCATCATTATATTAGACTTTTAGACAGAGATTTAATAAGTGGAAGCGAGTGCAGTTTTTTGGATGCTTCAAATTCGTACACATCTCTCTCCCTCGGACTCTTTAAAAGATACCGCACCATCAAACAAGCTGGTTATCACCCTGTACTTAAAGTTTCTGAATTTCCCTCATTTTCTTTACATTTTAGTTGGCCTTGGTTCAACAACAAGATAACAGTTCAGGAAGAAAAATTTAAACGGAGCCACTCTTGCAGGATCTGCATCATGGGTGAATCCTTTAGATTCTTGTAGTAAAATGGCGTTAAGCCGGATGTGGAGAAGGCTTTCCTGCAGTATGTCTGTATGAATGCTTGTCAGATGAAGAGGAGGCAATTTGGCTAAACAGTTCTATGTCAGTACAGTTTTCTGGCTCAACATGCAGCTTCTCTTTTGACAGTTAATTCTGTAAAGAATGATAATTTTGGGGCCTGAACATATGTACTGAGAAAAGGCTCTAAGGATTATCGACATGCTGCTCTGTCTCTACTGTTTTCACTGGAGTGACCCAAGATCCACAAAGTGAGAAGAGGATCATCGTCGATATAGAACCAACGATTTCTTCGATTTTCGGGTTTCTAAAACAATTTCAAAGGGTGACGGAGGAGTATGAAACAAATGTTCGTATGAAAAAAGCGACTCTTTTGATCCTTTCATTTCTATCAAATTCAAGCCAGATTTTTTGTTCACTCTCTGTATTCATTTTTTTGTTTTTATTCTCTTAACTACCTTGGTCGCTAAATTTTCAGACTGGTGCAGTTGTTATGAAGAAATTGAAAATCTTTGAGCTATGCGTCTGCAAAATTATCCTATGAGCGCTGGGCAGTTTTGATAGAAAGTGGCTGCGCTCATGTTCCAGAAGCAGGGTTGATATGTACTAGATGCAAAACTAGTCGCTAACAAATGATTATTTGAAAAGCATTTTTTACAGACGCTCTGCATACGTGGAAGTTGCTCATTTCCCTTTTTAGTTCTTCGTGTCAGAGTAACATGACGGAAGTGTAAGCATACCCTGAGATCCTAGTAACTCGCCGATAGAAACGAATTAGGGTAGCTTTTAAGTCTTATTCGTACTTATTGCGCTTTCGTGGATTTTCGTCCACTTTTTTGTGACGGTGGGGTTTTTTGCCTGCTTCGATAAAGTCAGTCAGGTTGTTTTACTTCCCGTCGTCTCATTTTTTCTCATTATTTCGAGCATCCTATTACTCGAAATGATCCTTGGACGAGTAATCTCACAAACCCTTTTTACACTTCAGGCTCTGAAGCCTGATGAAAGTTTTTGGAAGACCCTGCACCACTGTCTACCAAACAATTTTCAAGCTTCATGACGTATACGTCACAATGCCTAACTTAATTCTGGCTTTCTCGACCGAACTTCTTAATCAGCGTTATAATATACATAAATCAAGAGCTGATCATTCAACTGACCATAAGAATGGAGCAAAACTGATAGAGATTTCGCACAGGGACATTGGCATTATGTTATATGATAGAATATTCCTGTGCGGAATTTCTCGAATAATTTTCTTTCCTTTGTTTTCTTTTCGAATTTTAAGAATGTTACATCCGGCTTTTCATTCGTGATGGAGAATCTCTATGAAACAATGTCAGTGCTGCCAGCTTTGGAGCTTAAGCTCAAGAAGCGCTTCATTCGTCGTCTTGGTTCCACCAGCACTCAAGTCAGCGGAACGACGAGTCGTCTGGCTCTTGAAGCGTGCGCCAAAGAGCCGTGACGAGCCGCAGCTGGCCCAGGGGCTGGTCGGTGCGCAGTGCGGCTGGCAGTGTTCGTCGCATTTACATGTATGGATGGCAAGCTCATTAATCACGACCCCTAACATCAGTATCGAGACCGACTTCGTTATTCATAAGAGCAGGCCTTCCACTCTGGCCCTACGCTACGATTCGGGTCACCATTCAGCAGGCGTCACACGGCGATGATCTCCAGTGGACCGCCACAGCGTACATAGCATTCGTGTCCTCTCGCCATCGTCCTCTTCACTCATCTGACCTCGATTAGCTGGACGTCATCTGACCGCCTCCAGTTCAAAAACACTCAGGCCTGCCGAAAACCGGTCATAATTCGCCATCGAGCTGGTGTCGTCTTGTAATGACTTTGGTGTTAAACATTTGGGGCTGAGAACTCGGACGGTGTTCTCCTTCGGTTTCTTGAAGTGTGTCATTTCTATGTGGAAAACGATTAACTTCCCGTCATCTCTACCCATTGAACGCATAACGCTGAAGCAATTTCTGAGGCTTCATTATAGCTGCTTCAACAAAGGAACTCCAAAAGTCATTTGTTTTAACACAAGTTTTCCTTTAAATATGATTTCCCCAGTAAGCTCGACAAGAGGACTCGCACTGATATGCGAAATGTAAGAAAGTAAGGCTACTACATTTGCGGTAATGTTGTACACTCAGAAAATTAAAGGTTTCTGAAAAGCGCAGTTATTTCTTCATCAGTTGTCACAGCCCTTTTAATTAATGAAAGCATGCTATCCTTGTTTTTGTTGGAGTGGCACTCCAAAAATTCATCACACACTGCTTCTTCTCTTTGCGAAGCCTTGTGAGAGTATTTAGCGTTCTGAATCATTATTGGCCTTGCAATTACGTCTGACTGATTGAGGTGTCGTTCGCCTTTACTACTATACTTTTACCCGCAGAACATCGAATGATGTGAGCTAGCATCAGCAGCATCTTCATTCATCCGAGCCAGAGTGGCTCAATGGATCCTACTCGCTCGATTGACTAGAGTAATGAATCTTAACGTTATTTTGGCGTTTTGCAATATCCAATCAGTAACACCTTGCGCATAGCAGATGTCAGCAAAACGCGCAACGTGACCGGCCCACCTAATTTTTGACAACTCGACACAAGTTAAGGCCCGCGCACACTTCTGCGGCAGCGCCGCTCACCGCCATGGTTAAGGATAGGGCAAGGACGCCGCCGGAGACGAGCTTTGCGTGGCTGCCCTTAAGGATAGGGCCGCGGCGTTGCCGCAGAAGAGTGTGGGGGCCTTTACAGCGTCTCAGATCCTCAAACGTCGACGAAGCTCAGAACTCTGGGTGCCACCTATTACGTGGGTGCATCATGCCGTTAGATGAAGATACTGGAGGGAAAATGTCTGACTATACCACGGATCTGAGGCAGCTATCCGGTTTTCCCTTCGTCGCCACGCTCAGCAATCCACAACCCAAACTTTGTTTCAGAAGGAATCTCTACAACAGGCATTGATCCATTTTACTCGAATTCCGATGGTTAATCAGAAGTTCATTCATCTTACACCAATGATGCCCTTAAATGTGGTTACTCCACAAACCACTGAATCCAAGTGCTCTTGCTCTTTATTATGTGAGACAAGCTAAGCAACTTACGGCTGTGTCCAGGATTGCTAAACAGGTTATTGCTAGCCATATTGGATTAGATCCTACTCAGACGCAGTTCATGAGTTTTCGCAGTTCTGAGTTCTTGGCGGAATTTCTTCTATTGCAACTACAACATACGTTCCCATATTTTCCAACACAAGGAAAGTCCGCAAGTCGTGGTGGGTGTTTCAAGGACAAATCGCGTTGCGTTTGTGAGCACGTAGCTATGCAAAAATTCCATTCACTCTTAGGCTAGTGAATCAGCACGGATGGCACTTGCAGGGAAAGAGATTTAGGTGCTGACTAGAGAAGGGAACTGTTTAGTTTGTGACGCATCCAGTGTTGCCCTTGAAATCAGGTGGATTCTGCTGCAACTTATGAAGGTCGTCGCGATTTAGATGGGACATGTGAGACATCGTAGAACAACCAAGCAGTCATGGCCAGCAATTCGACCAAAAATGCATGTGGAGATTGCGTTGTGGTGGAACGTTGTTTGTAAGAAGTTGGACAAATTGAACTTGTCAGTGTTCGTGAAATACTGAATATACGTATACTGCACCTAACGACGGAATCTAAAGCGCTGTCAAAGCGATTAAGGATGAGATATTAGACCATTTAATCATTCGTTTTATGGACACCACCATTTCCTTTTTAAGCCGAATACAACATTTTAAAGCAAAAGGTAGCATGTCTTAAGTTAAAACTGATACTTTACAACAAAGGCAAGAATCTTTTGGTTTTAAGAAAACTTGTGTAACAAGCCTCATATAGATGTAGAGCATGTCTTGAATGTTTTAAATGTGCTCTCTTTTTGAATGAGTATACTATTTCTATTCCTTTGGCCTGCGTATTAGGGAGCTACAACACAGTTATTTGTGTGAAGATAGATATTGTGCGTCCAGAACATTTTAGTGGTTGACTTAGAGTGTAAGTGCTGCTTACATGGAGCTATGGAATAGAGAATAGAGTTTTTGCTATACATAGTGATCTTTTTTTTTGCTGTTTCTAGATTTTTGTACATGTGAACAGTAATTACACTATCGTTCCGAAAGGCCATGCAATGTACATAGCGAGCGCATGGCGTAATCACTTTCTATACCACCAGCAAATTCAATAATCACAAACACGTTAAATAAACCAGAAATAGTGTCTGATGTTAAATGATAAGAATTCTGTATTTATTGAAAGAATGTAGTGATTTTTCGAAGGACATTCTGCTCTTTTTTGTTTAAAAAATCGTAATTTATCATGCTCAAACAGTGTCTACTCAAACTTTACATGCGTGCGAGTTGGTTTGAAAAATGTCTATATTATCTCTAAGAGTGTCTGTCTTCAAATCAAAAGCGACCGCTTTAAAGTGGGAAGTGTGCAGTTTAGAATGAAAAGTGTCCACTTTAAAGTGAGAATGGCGCATAGGAATCTGAAACAAAATGGCGCAGTCGTTACCGGCGCCGGTTCCGTTCTCCTTCCTGAGTCAGCTTTTAGGCAAAATTTGTCCGTAGGACATACAAGCTACCCATCCTTTTGCTGTCACTGCAGTGATACCAGACTTATGCGGTAAGAATAAGCTGTTAATTTATCTGTCGGTTCTCCACTGCAAGCCATCGCATGGACCAATTACACATTCAAATCGCCTCTGTGAGTTCTCCGTATTGTACATGGCGCATTCCAAAAAAGAACTGATTCCCTTCGAACTTACCCACCTCATCCTTTTAAACGCGTTGTAAGTAGACGAAGTGTTTTCATTTTGCTTGGTGTTGCGTATATGTAGCTGCTACTTTCTCTGTCTTTTTTCGGTCTTAGGCTTAATAATAGGAAGCTTTATTCTCTAAAATCTCAAATTGATCTATGGAAAGGTAGAAATGGAGCTTCGAATGGGCATTGCTGTCTGGATGGTGACAGATCGCTTCAGAATTCTAAATTGGCTAAATAATAATAATAATAGAGAAGCTTTCACTAAGCACTGCAAAATCTTCAATTCGACATAATTTTTTTGTCAATAGAGCAGGTTCGGATTATATGAAACTTGCCAAAAACTCAGTTATTCCGTACAACCTGAAGCCATTTATTACGAATGCAAGTCGATTCATAAATAATTCTAGGACATAACGAGATCTTGTGGCAGAGTCCCTCTTGGTCTGTTCTCCTTTCTATTCTTCATTCTCCGGGTGTTTGTTATCGCATGTACTTTCTAATCATTCTATTACACTTTGGTCTGGATCGTTGGCCAATGTCGTGTGGATGTCGTTGTATACTGTTTCTAATTATATTGTTCTTCACATGGATTTTAGCCATGTAATAAACAATAATAATTGGCACCTGTTTCGAATTTGAACGAAATGGACAGATGCTGTCACTCACCTTTGGTCCCACCAAACAGCAGGAGTTAGAGACAACAGGAGATTTTTAGACAAGCGTTAGCGTTCCCTTTTCAGTCATTGATAACAGGTTGGCACTTCCTGCAATCCTCTTCTTCTCCAGGTCCGACATTGTCCAGGTGACTCATCTTCTGGAGCACCGTCTACGGCAGAGCCTCGCGCACAGATTCGAGAGCACTTTCGCGATCCGATTTTGCGACACTAATTACCCGGTGCGTCTTACAACAGCCAGCTGCCATCCACACAGCCAGCCTGTGAGCACCACGACGACCGTGTCCGTCGGAGCCGATTCCTCTCCACGCGATGAGCTCATCCCTCTTATGATGCCTCATATGCGCTCATTTACACCGGCTGACCGCCACCCGCTATCGCCACCGCCGTCGCCGATGAGGTCGCCCCTCGCGTCAGGAAGTCATCTGTCTTTAATGAGGAAGTGGAGCTTCTGGTAGCTCACCCTTAAAGGTCTGTTTAGAAGGGCTGCGTTTTGGCCAATACTGTGTAAGCTACAAACTATTTAATGCCCTTCTATGCACCATATGCAGGCGTTAACATTTCGTCTATGCAACAGTGTGTTAGCAGCAACAGCATCGTTACCGTGGATATACATAGTCTCGTTGTCTCTCACGGAAGGCTATATGGGAGATGGAACCTTGTGCGGAGTTGAAAATGAGAGCTATTTCCAAGTTTCTTTCAATCGAGTTGCCGAAACTAGTCAGCCATTTCTTCACTCAATATTCGGAATCAAGCCCTATGTGCATAATGGGCGAGGGCAGAGCTAGAATAGCGAAGTAAATATCAGAAGTACCAGATAGAAAATCAAAAAACATTGTCCTGTTGTAGGCTATATCAATGCATTTTCCTTGCAAAAACGTTTGCTTTCAATTTTGACGCAGCAGTCGAACAAAAATAGTGAAATGCCCCTCTTCTATTGGTGGTACATTTGGACCAGTTGGTAATTTTGTTGTATGTTTTTGAATAGCTAATACATTTTTGCTATATTTTTTAGCATTGGTTTATCCATTTATTGATTTCCTATTTTATTTTCATATAGAGGCGCTTAAATTTAAACTGATGTAAAATTTTTATCTGACAGGATTCAGCTTTCCACCTTTCCCTCCCGCCAAATAAATTTCAGGTTCCTCCGTTGAATTATAAGTTGCTTTCTGTTACGTGAATTTTCTTATATTATTGAGATTATGTTTAGATCATAGTAATTTCTTATTAGATCAGATATTTAGATTATATTATTGCATTGTTAATCTTAATCTTATTTTATTGTTATATTAGATATTCAGATTATGCTCAGATTATACTATTCCATTGTGGCGCTGAAGCATGAACAAGGCCTTCGGCTAAGGCAGGGACTCAATCTACATTCCTCGCTTTATGGAGTACGGAGAACGAAATAGGACCATAGATAGAAACGGTTCAGAACGTGGCCACTTCCATCTCTTGGAATTTACAAAGCAAAACATGTTTATAACATTAGATTCTAGAAGCCTTCATACAGTTCAACGTTGTTGTCAGACTTATTGACAAATATTCACGACCTAGATAACAATAGAATATGGAGGATTAAAATAGAACGTGCGTTTTGCAACCTATGCAGTAGAACAATGAATTTATCGTTAGCTAAAAATCAAATTCAAAATCGGCTCTAGTTGAGCGTCTATGTACGGCAGCTATAGATCTCTTCTAATTCTGTTCAAATAAGACGCTGCGCAGAATCCCCAGGCTTGAATGTTCGTTTTTTTTTTTCGTGCAATAACCTTCCCAGGAAGGTTATGGAAACATTATGGTACTGCTTCTTGAGCATGAATGCCGCAGGTGTACACTACGTAATGTGATCTGATAAAGATTAAAGGAAAACACTTGTACAACACAACTACAATATAAATCGTAGAGAGTGCCAGAATGGCACAAATCGCACGAAAACATTTAGAGCTTGAGATTCATGTTGGAAGCTAATTCTTCACAACTTTGGAAAGAAATTAGCTTTCTAGCATAAAACAACTATCACTGCAGGTCGTTTCGTTGTCTGAGCTATACATTTGCATACGATTGCATTTTTCTCGACCACTCCTTGTAAATGTTTGTAAATGTGTTGCAATGCAATTGTTCCTGTGGAATATGAATTTTTAGTGTTCCCTGTACACTGGGAAGTTTTTCATCGAAATGATTTAGTTCGTGATTACGGGTTGAGATACGAAAGTAAAGGACTAGTTTTTGCAATGCAAAGCTACTAAAATAAGTCTGATGTGAATCTGCATGTCCCATAAATCCTCCAATATGAGAATGAAAAAACAGGAGCACTTTCATTGGCATTTTCGGCGATAGAGATGTAAGCACAACGCAGACGGGCTAATCACTACACAGAAAGTGAAGCTAAAGCTCCTGTTCTTAGGATTTCTAAAATTACGAAACTTCACCTCCTATTTGCTGGATAGTAAATGCACCTTCCGCTTTTCTCATGTTAGCTGCATACAGCACCGAAGTTAGTGAATATTGTGGGCTTCTTTTATGGAATTGGGTACATTCCGCTCTGAGATCTAGAAGAGACCAACTCCTGGGCTCGTTCTTGCCCTTAATTTTAGGATAATCGTCATTCAGTGAAGGCCACGGTTTGTTTTGCAGTGGTGGGAGTTCCCACTGGACATGGCAATCTCCGAAAATTTCATCCCCTTTCGCTTCAGTGCTTTAATGTGGCAGGAAATTAAAGCAAAATCCTTCTCAACCCGTTACCAGCGTCAGTTTATCGAAGCGAAATTGCACCTGCGAGGGATGCTAGGGTTCGGTGTAAAATGTGTTTATTAGTGATTCACGCACTGCTCTATTATGCAACGAACATATGTTCGATGGAAGTGCTGAGGCTCTCGGTCGGTGAGGTCGATTCTGCCTCATTCGCTCTCAACAGCTCACCCGAGTCCACTTATAGCAGGTCTGCTCTACTCATCTGAGAGAGAGGCTATTACCGTCACCTACCTAGGGGACTCGTTTAGAAGTCAAGTGAGGAGGCAGCCACCTACTCGGCGATCGGCTGTGTGGGGGAAAACCGGCGGCTCGGATATTCGTACCGATAATACCTTCGCTACACAATACGCCAATGACTTTTTTCTCGCGAATCTGCGCCAATAGCTCGGTGATGCTGTCCGGTGGGTCGAGCAGGCTGGAAGGAGACCCACCGCTCAGTGGGGATCCACCATCCGGCTCGCCTTCTCCGAATGGAGCAGTGCCGAATTCCGTCGTGCCACAGTTGTTTTCCAGTGGTTCGTCGGCAGCAGCCTGAATCTCCGCTCCGACTTCAATTAATCGTACAGACCGTTTATTTCGCTGTCGGCGGGCCATTTGTCCTCGTGGTCCGACGATGGCCCCCTGGCCCAGTCATTCATCTCGTCACTCGCCGCGAGTTTCGCGAGTTCAAACCAGTTCTCACGCGGACGCCTCTCGCCTGGTGCGTTTGCCGTTTGTTCTAGGCTGGACGTTAGTCTTATCAAGGTGTAAACTGTCAGCTGGAACAATCTCCTCTACCGTGCAAGAGCTGCCAACTGAACAAATCGCTTCCGACATTTTTATGGCGCATAGTCTGAAATATTTCACAAAAAGGATTCGAATGGCCAGTTAAGCTTCAAAAAGTTTGCTTCTCGACTTGGTTCTGAAATGCAATGGAGTGTTCTGATCTTGTTCATGGAAGGTTAAATCAAGCGTGTTTTCAGGTGACCTTGTTTTTACTGTTAGTGAAGACCGTTTCTCATTCCTCGCCCCAGGTTCTTAATATACTTAGAACGAATCCGTTATTAGTAGCTGCGCTCAATTAAATCCACTCGTTGGTAGTCCTTCTAAATTAATTTTCGATGTATCCTTTCTGGTGGAATCTCCGATGTCTATCCTCTCTGATAGGAGCACGATCGATGAAGGCACCGGCGTTTGCGTGTACGCCTAATTGAAGCAGTTCATGCCACGCCCAGGCCAACCTTGCACCCCCGAAATTGATAGTGGTTCCGGACATGTCTAGAAACTGAAGAATATCACTTTTTGTCGGCTGACCACCGCAAGTCTTTGCATAGGAAAAAACGCATTCAAGCTGCCTCCACCATACCCCCCCCCAGAAATAGAATACGTGACGCATCTCAAGTCTGGATTGATTATTGCCGTCTCTTTTCATTTTTCACTTCATATTTCTTCCGTTTTTAACTCTGCCTACGACCATTCTCTACGAGTAAATAAATAAACCTTTTCTCGACTCTTTTCCTACATTTGTAGCCTTCTTGTGAGCACTGAGTAGATAGATCCAATTAAAAGTTGAGAGAGCCGACACTTATCTGCTTCGCTTGTAAAGCACTTCTGCGCTTTGTTGTTCTTCGTTACTCTAAATCTTATATATCAGCAGAAAAATTCTATCACCTCCGTTGTTGGATCCTTTTTTTTCTCCTTGTTGGAGTTCACACGAACTCTTAGCGTTTAATTTCAAGCCCTTTTTTGACATGAACAGGAACTTAGTTCAGTTAAGGTTTAGAACCTGATTTCCAGAAAAACTTTGAAGTGCATGTTGCGATGGTAAGCAGCATTGGTAAGTGGAAGCGCGACAACCAATAATAAACAGAGCACACACAGATCGAACACATGCCAGTCGGTCAGACTACCGACTGTATACGCCGTCTCTGAACAGCACGCCCATTCAATGCGGTCTGATTGGATGGACGCTCCCATCTCCCAATGCTGCCCGTCTTCGCGACATATACCAACTTAAAATTCAACGTTTGTTAGGTGTAGGGAGTGCCTAATATCCGAAGTTCAGCTTCCTCATTGCCTGTGCGTGAATGCCATTGCTGCTCACGGTTAGAGACATTTTTTCTAGCGTCATCCGTCTTTAGTTTCTTATTTATTTTGTTAGCACCTTCTATTTTTACATTTTCTAGTCAAAGTGCCCGCTAAATTTTTCTCGTGCTCCAGTTTTTTTAACTGCATTCGGGAAATTGACCTCTCCACATGAACTTCATGAGCAGCTGATTTTTGTCGCACATCTGTTAGGTCACTGATGTGTTCGGTTCCGTTAACCTGTTGGGTTTTTATTTTTAAGTTCAAGGATTCTCATGGCGCATTACTGCGCATGGACAAACATAAACATTGACATTTCTACGTACCGGAAGAAGTGAGCTTCCTCTTTTCTTTGAAATTCGACTTTCTTAACGTGTGTATTCAGGAATTAGCTGCTTTATAACTGTAGCTTCTGAAGGGTCATGACGTCCCTACCATCATCCAGGTCCTCGAATGGCCATTCACATTGCCGTTACTGCAGTAAAGCAGATCAGAAACTTATGATCTGCACCGTATATCAATAGAACTCGCGGGGTGGGCTCGGCCATCTGGTCGGCTCGCGCGCCCCTTCACCCAGCCGCCAGCCGATGGTCGTGCAATCACGGGCGAAATGTCTTACAATTTCACTCTCACCGCGGTCTCTCCTTCCAGTGCTGCCGAGCGTCATCGTCGAGAGTGTCATTGAACTTGTCATCGGCTATCACCGTAATCTGAACCGACGGTCATGCAGCTGGTGCCGGCAGGCCTGGTCATCGAGTCGGCTGTGCGGTGTTCGTTGTTCGTTCTGCGGTTCGAACGCGTTATTTCGGTCACTTTGATCGTTGCGGCAGTGGTTGTTGTTCTTGTTGCGGTTTGTTGGGCTGACGTGCGAATAATCCCATGATTAGTGCCCTCGATGAGCCGAGCCCCGTCGGCCGCTCCACTGAGCGACCGACCTCGAATCCTCCGAGTGCGAAAGTGCGACGGACGATGATGATGTCGCGACGACCCGATGTGCGCGAGCGGGAGCAGCTCCGACGGCCGGGGACACTTGGAAGGAGCTGCTTGCGGTCAATGCCCAAAAACAAGCCGACTTAATGAGTTTATTCAGTTTGCGGCCAGCGTTGCGCACATTCTGATTCGATTTGGCAAAAAGTCATGTCGACGAGGCATCGAAGGTTGATAACCCCCCTTCTCGAACCTCATCATCGTCGTCGTCGCCTCGCTTCGCCTGCAGCAGTCCGCTCTTCACCTCAGATGCCCTCGTACTCGTCCTCTGCTCCTCATCGACACTCGGCCTTTCCAATCACCCACTCTCTCTGTCTCTCAAACTCCGAATGCCTATCACTTCCACATTTGCTTTGTTCGAATCCAATTTAACGTGCAAGGCGAAATTTCCGGCCGAAATTCAATTTGCACATGCTGTAATGAATGCACTACTTTTTCCTTCTCAAACGCTGCCAGAAAAACATTACGGAAAAATCTCGTATCGAGTGTCGCTGAACCGTAAATTGATGTAATGTCTCCAGCGTTTCAGACGAGTGCTTGAGCAGTCTCACCCAAGTCTTCGTCTATTAAAAATTTTGGGATATTCGCCCGCAGACCAGGTCAAAATTAGGATAATTAGGCGCTCACGTAGAATGAACCTGTGGTTAAAGGCAAACTTGAGGTACTACCACCGTCAACAAGATGTCGTGAACGTATTTTTTTTCAAAGCAGTTCGTATATTCTTCCTAAACAATTCCAAAAATCAAAAGTTGTAGGCTATAACCTTAATAGTAGCCTCTCCCCACAAGTGTGGTCCACCGTCTCACATTAGCGTCGAAAATTATTCAGTTCACGGAATGTCTTTTAGATGCGCGCTCTTGTACAAAACAAGAAAAATGCAGAGAAATGCTGGAATGTTTGGTTTCTACTCTGAGGGGTTGCAGTTAAGCGAAGTAAAATTTTTACTTTCCATTATCATGATCAAGAGACCTTTTTGTAACCTTTCCCTGAAGATTTTATGAACACAATTTCAAGGGATACATATTTTTCTCCGGTGGTTCCGGCAATTCAATTTCTGTTTCGGTAATTCGGTAATTTTCTTGTTGATTTTTTTGTGAAATCGATTTCAGTTAGCAATCACTCTACTATTTCGACAATATTGAAGACGGAATAGGTCATCGCTATTAGACAGGATAGCTCTCTATCACTTCAAAAAATATTAATGTGTCAGGGCAAAGCGAGGCAAAGGAAAGGCGTCGCACAACGATGAATGGTCCAACAGAAGAGTTCGGGTTTCACCCCGTAGTATACAGTAGGACAAAAGTGATAGAAGTGGAGTATTCAAAAAAAGCAGGACATGCCTATCCGACTATACAATTGCGCCGCCGGAGTTTTCTTCCATGTTTCTGTGACCAATTTTCTAAAAAGTCGCTTGAGATTTGGTGAGATACGTAAGTTGAGCGACTTATTCTCATTTATTTATTAAATTTCGAATTGCTTAAAGCTACTCTATGAGTCAGTTTTTAAAGATTTGTTTGCATCTACTCAAAAATTCCTTGCACACCGGGCTTCCGCTTTTTAAAAATGAAGCTGATTCCCTCTCACCATAAATTGTGTATATTTGTATGACTGTTTTTGATATATGTACAACCTTCTTTTGTTAAATCTTGAGCTAATGTCAATTTCATTAGATTTGGATTATTTGCCAGTTTTGAAGATGAGGGTGATTTTACTACACAATGCATTTTATAGTCGGATTCTGAACAGGCTCAAATGCTAGCAAACGCCTCATTCGTGCTGCTTCAATTTCATTCATTTTCCGTCACACTCGTGTTATTTGCTTACTTTACTATCCCAATACTTACTTTCATTCCAATTCCTCGATCTTTTTCTTTGTTGCTGTCGACCTTGTGAGCGCTACTTGAGTGCTGTAGTTGTCTACACAAGCTATGGCCACTCATTTCTCGTGTCCGCTCGTAGTTGGACGCTACTCCTCTCGATTTCACGCATCTTTTCCAGATCTCACATGCGGGAATTTCACTTACTCCTAATACCACTATTAATACCGTTGTCGACGAGTTTGTCACAAGTGACGACGCCAACGCAGGGGCAATGTCAGGCGGTTTGTTTGAATGAGGTAAGTCATCCGTCGGCATTGTCGGCTCTGGCCACCTCCATCGGACGTCTCCAGGCGGCGTTTAACTGCCCACTATCGCACATCGTTTGATAATTTCTTCGCAATCGTATAACGTACCAGATGTTAGCTAAAGAGCCTCCAGCCGCCCCGGCCGTTCACATCAGGCACCCAGGCTCAGGCCACGTGGTGAAAGGGGTGAAAGCTAGCCGTCACTTACCGCTTTCAGTATGCGTCACTAAAGGATTTTCGTGCCTTGGATGGAAGCGCGTATCGTGAGGCGGACGCTGTGAATAATAGCGACTTTGCATTGGTGAGAAGCTCTTAACCAGCCCGACTTTAGCTAGGAATGTAGGGTATAATCTGTCGAGTTTAGTGTAAACTCGGTTGTGGATCACCGGGCTTCACCGAGCTGAAATTGGTGCCGTTCAAACGAGGCCAGACGGTGTACGGTGCGATCATCAATCAGGCCGAAAGCGGTGAGTCGGCTTTGGGCTACAGTCCACCTCGCCGAGGACATTACGCAATTAGCGGCTCGCAGCGATGCGGATGTGTCGGATGGCGCTTGTTTCAGAGACGGCTTCGATGGCCTCCGTGTCCTCCCCGGTCAGCAACGTGGCGCTCTTGTGCGCGGACAGCGCCGAGAACAACGGCAGCGTATTCTGGAGAGTTGGACTCGATGTGAGGAATGCGAGCGACGATGGGCTGCTGGCTCACTGGGTTGAAGCTGTTCGAAGAGTTGACAACGACGTGTCCACAGATGCCATCGTCTTCAGCACTTGGGTAAGATCTTATATACTGTTCATTCAACTAAGAATGGGCCAACAACTAGACTCCAAGTGGGTATAAGAGCTATATATGAGCACATTTGTTTATTTGTTTATTTATCTATGCACATAGTGGTGCACTTTTATTGACAACAAACCTAGAACAAGATTATCTGTAAAAAGAACGACTGCATAAAAACTATGCAAATCAGAGTCAACATGGCCACGAGGAGGAAGCTATGAATTAAAAATAATTGCAATCGGTTCGTTGACAATTGGAACTAGACAACAAGTCAGTACATTTTGAACCAGCTGTTCTCGATTTAGGAAGATAAAGTATACTTCTGGGTTATCTGTGGTAGACAAACACCATAATACATGAAAATATGCACTGACTTAAAATCGCGCTCTAATCAAATAGTTCATTCTCGTGCTGTAGATATTGGTATGTTGTTAGCAAACTTCATTTGAAGTATAGGGCAGTGTCAGCCTCAGCTGAACCTGCAAAAAGCTCAAGTTGCTATCTACTTCCGGAGCTTAGTGTGTGACGCATCTGGAGAGCATTAACTGCCTATTGTTGCTTTTATTGAATCCTACATAACTAACTCGCTATTAAATATTCGTGGTAATTTGTTATATCGCGTTTCAACTCTAACCTATAATAACGGCCGATTAGCTCCATACAGGATATAACTGGATGGAGGAAAATATACAGGACTATAAACAAAAAAGTTGCGGAGGAACATCGGTAGGACAGGAAGTTGTACATATTTAGTACTATAAACAATATTTAGGAGTTTATATGTATATGTACACTACTACCTGGGTCAGAATATGGCAGGAATCAACGTATCAATTAGGCTGAAAGTTGTGCTTAAATTTTAGCCTGTAGAAATTTAGAGCAATACAGTTTACTACGTCCTTATTGAAAAGCTTTCTGTTCTGGTATGTAACCTATCGTTTTAAATGTACATTCATATATGCCACAAGCACCACCGATCGCTTCTAGATAGGGTTCTAGTTTCAGAGCAAGTCCTCCGTTTTTAAACATTGATGTCAATATGATGAGGAACGATCTATGAACTTTCCCCAACGAAAAAATCTTCGAGTCTCTTGAAAAGATGGTATCAGTCCTCAAAAGGTCGGTGCAGAAAGTTCAAAATTTGAATTTTCCGACTGATTTTGGGCTATTAGTAATTTTTGGAATATTTTAGCTTCATAGTCGGTACTTCATACTACACAATGAGAATGGTCTGTAATAAAATATGCGCAAGATAGTCCTGTATGAACTACTCCAAATTACTACCCATAAAGGTCTTTGAGCTTGTTAAGCGCTTCAAAGTCAAAGAAAACCGTCTCAAAATAAAAGGAAAGTTTGAAGCCACTTTTAATTGCTTTGAAATGCCTATATATTTATTTACATCATTCAGAGTAACACCGTGTTTGCCATAGTGTTTGACGAGTAGTTTTTTTAAAATGCTCTTGGACGACTCGCCCATTGCTTTTTTCCGGATTCAAATTACCTCGAAATTCTTGTCAATTGAAGGTTTAGTACGTAGTAGAGGTGTCAGGTCCTATACGAAACACACCAGTATCCAGGATGAAGAACCGGCGTATTTAAATGCGTTCTGCTTAGCATGGTCTAACATGATTAACCGGTTTCGCAATGCATTTGGCATGTCATTTCGTATGCAATGGATTACGGAACAAGTGATTCACTGGTCAGCATTAACGTCCGGTGGAAATGGTAGAACGCGCTGGTCTTACGATTGGAGCAATTCATAGATACAATATTAGGGCTTCCAGTTTTCTATGTATGAACGTCCCAGGAAAGTGTTGTGTTTTCATTTCTATTCTGCGCGAACTGCGATGGGGTAAGAAGGTACTAGTGTATAGCAGCTATTCAGGAGTGTGTGTAAAGAACTAAAGTCACAAAACAAATGCGTAAGGAAGCATGATAAAGGATAAAAAGAATAAAGGACGGCGTTACTCAATCCCTTTTGGGATGCCCCATATATTTTACTTGTATGGGAAATTGTGGAGGCGATTTGAATGCGCATTTTGCCTATATGATGATTTGCGGTGGCCAACCTATTGACAAGTCAGCGCTTTATCCTTCCTGGACAAGTTCCAATTCTCTGACCATGGAGGGACGAGAGGCTTGATTGGCCTGGCTGGGAAATCCGAACCGAGAACCTGCCACCGAGACAGCTGATGTTTGACAACCAGCATATCTACTACGTGATTCCAAGTGGATATGAAAATCCCTTTCTATCAGCTTTGACGAAATAGAAGAATAAAGCTTAAGCAGTCTCCATTCTTAGAAAACTTAATTACTCGCTATCTGGTCACTGAAAGTAAATGTACAAAGCAAATATGCATTGAATCTGCCCCACGATATCCTGCAGAACTAGTGAGCATGGTTCACCCCATGAAAAGGTCGATTAACATCGACTTTTATTTTATTTTTATCGTTTTATTATGTGTTTTATTATTCATCCATTTGGTGTTCAAGCCATAGAGATTCGGAACAACTGGTTTTTGTGCTGATGTGAAGACATATGAATAGGCTGTCCCGAATTTCTGAAGACAGATCGCGGTTTTAAACGTATTGCTGTATGAGCTTGCAATCGGTTAGGAAATCCTTTATGGAATGCCGAATTTGCCCATTTTCAGTCCTATAACACCAGTAGTCTGCGTAATCGGCCCGATTCGTGAATCAGCAAAGCAAACATGTCTCCACGTTGATTGCATTTTGAATGACTTGCTAAAAACCGCTGCTGGAGATTCTGAAAGAAAGCCGTCCAATTCCCTCCGAATTTCTCACAGATCGTATGCGAGGGGCTGCCGAACTTAGTCGCTTGCTGGTTTATGTAAGCGCCGACCGAAATCAAGATGACTTCGCTGATCGTACATCAGTCACGGCCGTCGGTCCGCCTGACACGGTCGGTGCTCGGCCGCGTTCAGTTTGTCGTCTCGTCGGTGAGAGCATTCGGAGGAGCTTCGCGCTCCCACGCTCTGATTTGACTTCATTGAATGAGTCCAGTTAGCTATTATGAGGGCGAGACTGAACGAGGCCCGCATTTCCCACGATGTAGTGTGGGACGGACTGCGTCGAAACAGGCGAATGAGCAGGAGCGTGACGGAGGAGCTGGAGACGGAGGCGAGAAGCCGCAGCACTTCCCTCCGACGGACTCAGGAGGGATTAGCCCTCGGCAAACAAATGTTAAACGCCGAGGATTTGCCATGTCATTTCGGGTGATAACAAAATGTCTCATAACGTGGACGTTGCTTTGACGTCTCCAATCCCGGTTCGGGAAGACGGCGATGTACGAAGCGCACAGTGACAGCGGAAAGGAGCTTGTCCGATCGCTTGACATGTTAATCGGATCGAGGGGGAGGGATCATTATTAGAAAGCGTCTTCAAGTATCTTCCTGAATCTATCCTAGTTCGGAGGGGCGACCGCAAAGTAACAAATGCGTTCTTCACCCCATGCCATGCAACCATATCCACTGAATTTAAATAGAAGCCCTTGCATTGTGAGACAGCAGCTGAACATGTCGTGGAGACTCAAGTAGGGGATTGGGCGCAAATCGCTCTATGCCCTCGATTCGGCTAGGATAGATCTCCCTTCCTTTGTGGATGGTTGAAATAACAACCCAGAGCTCCTTACACGAATGTAAATATTTCGTTTCAAATACCGCTAGAAATTTGGGTCTCTAAAAAATTAGGTCTTAAAAAATAGAAATTTGGGCAGCGGTCTACTTGGACCTGCGTAGTTCTTGCGGTTCTCAAGAAGAGTTTCATGAGCGAGATAAATGCGGTCGACTCCTCTTGCCTCACTAAACGTGTTCTGCAAAACCCAGCTGCGCCTAGAAATATTTCCGAGGAACATAAAAATACTTAAACTTAAAAATACTTGAATCTCTCCTAGTTGTAGGGGTGAGCACCGCTAGAGAAGTGAAACAAGTGCAAGAATATAAATGGTTTCCGCTGACTAGGTAATTACAAAGAAAGCTCCTCTTGTAGGACAGTTCAGCCTGGTACCATATTTGTAGAGTAGTTGTTTTTTGAATAGTTTAACTGTTTGCATATTTTTAAAACAACACTTTCCGTTTTGCAACAGTTTTTAAAAAGACGCACACCCCTTAACTAGGATATATATTAAAAAAACTGATTTTTCAGCTACAATTACACACAGAGGAAGTATCGCGAGTCCTCACCGTGATATCATCTTGAATATTCGGTAACAAGGCGGTTCCAAAGCGAATCCTCCACTTTTGCGTTGTAAAGGCATTGTTTCCATAGCGGGGCACTTAGGACGCTAAAGTTTCACAAATGTTTGTAAAGCAACTGTTTCACGTTACCGTGTACGCGTAGAGTGACATGTACAGTACCGGGCATGCCGCTGCCTCCAACAAGCATAAAAGGCCCCCCAGAGTTCTGCGGCAGCGCCGCGGCCCTATGCTTAACCATAGGGCAGAGACGCAGAGCTCGCCGCCGGCGGCGTCCTTGCCCTATCCTTAACCATAGCGGCGAGCGGCGTTGCCGCAGAACTCTGTGGGGGCCTTAATCGGCGTCAAAGATGAGAAGCGGCGCAAAAGGGCGCCGGAGAGCGCCGTTTGCCGCTCGCCACGCGTCGCGTCTGGTGGTGAGGGAAGTTACGTTAGGGCGCGGCGTCCTCAACTCCTGGACGTTAGGCTGATGGAAGGAGCCTACCCATGCGCTTGGACGAGCATGGCCTACTGTTTGGAGCTAACTGCCGGCATGGCGTGCTGTGAGCAATGCATACAGACAGGGCCGACAGAATCAATCGAGTGGGTGCGACAACCTATAGAGCGAGCAAAAGCTTGTAGAGTGAGCGTATGGGGAGTTTTAAAGAAAATTCGGTCTGGTTCTGTGTAGCGGTCTGGTTGCTAAGCACTCTGCGGCCATGACGCGAAACGTTGTACTGGAGCACATAAAGGATCATCCGAAAGATTCAAATCGATTTATTTGAGTCTCAAATGGTTGATACCGAAGCTCTAGGCTGCTAATAGGACGCTTGATAGCGATAAAAACTCTAGCGCCGGGGAGGATTGGAACCTAAACCACCGTTAAATGGGGAAGGCATTACGCCGATGCACAATCAACGCTATTTGATCGAACACCCGGAACACCCTGTATGACTAAACTGCACTCGTCGTTAATATGGAGAAGAGTCGCCGTTGGTACCACCACGGAACCAAAAGTCTGAGAGAAATGGTTAAAATCATTTTATTCAAACCTCAGGTGGCTGAATTTCATGTAGCACCCGAAAGGCTCTGCAGCGGCCCCATGACAACCTTGGTCACATCCATCGGCCTTCTAGAGGGGCCCATTCGACAACACTGATGTTAAGAGCATTCGTCTGGATATTCTCGTCCTAGATTTTTTACCACCCGGTGGTAGGTTGATGCAAAAAAGAAACAAAAACGGACAAATGTTAATGGTGATATGGCATAGCCATGCCTCGATAACCAGCTCAGAACATCTAAAAATCATTTAGGAATGGCCGCTGCAACTTTTGATTAACCTCGGCATCGCTATATGTAGTAGGGTATCCATTGTCATTCTATAAACTTCTCTTGTGTTTATTATATTTTTACGAAGCTGTTATCAGTGTTTCAGGACATGGTTTCAATGGTTCCACCTTTTTGGAGTCTGAAAAAGGTTGACCCATTTAGAAGTTGGTTAACCAGATCTGCCGTCTCTAACGTGTGGAAAATTCGTTGCCCAATTGTAACAGATTTTTGTGAGAATATCGACCAATTAGTTACTAAATTAATTACTAGAGAACAATTTCGTTTAACTCGTAAAAACACGGTCGTAGTTCTTGTAAGAACTGATACTACCGCTATGAACCACTATCGCTAGGGCAGCACCACTGAAATGTTTCTGCAAGATGTCACATACTTTTAAAAATTAGCCACACAGAGTTAATTTCGCAAAATTTTCCTGGCTTCTAAAAACTTCTGGGAAGCTGAGTTTTTTGTTGTTGTTGGAGTGCTTTCGTGTCTAGCACTTTCATGGCTCTTTCAAAGTTGATGGTGACTACATAACGGTGTGTTATGTATAAAATCGTTCCAGTCGTACTCGTCCTACGTGGATTTTTTTGGAGCCGTCGATGTGACGAACGCGTCCATACAATTTCGTGTGTCTACATTTAATGGAAGCGGCGTAATGGGACGACTGATGAGCTCCCAATGGTACACGGATAAGCAGCTGGCAGGCGGTAACTACATTCAAATGGCGATCGCCGAAGAGGTAATCTTCCGTTTCGTCTGTAATTATGTACTATTAGCGAATAGATGCGAGCAGTGCTTTGTGGAGCTTTCAGATGTGGAAAGACGAGCTAGCGGCGGTTCGGGTTTCTTTCAAGTCGTCCAAAATCTCCTCATGTTCGCTAGTGCTCTCCTATAATTCCCATATGGGTGTTGAACAGCGCATGGAATTCATGATGGTGAGCAATGCGTCAGGAAGCTGTGGCCGCGTTCCGAGGAAATCACATGAGTTTCAGGATCGCTCCAGGGGATTTCTTCTTGACGGGTTGGCTTTCGACCACGCATACACGTTGCGATTGTGGCATATTGGAGCCGTAACTACAGCATACACTTCGCACGAGTTTCGGACGACACAGTGCTTGAAGCTGGTGAACGATCCGGCATTATGCGGTAGGTCTTCATTTTCTGGAGTACCCAGATTCCTTGATATGGTTTCCTAGCTTCTTGGGTGTGCACGAATATGCTTTGCTGCATCCAGTGCCTGTAAGGAACCATTGCTGTTTTTTCATACCTGGGCAAAATTGTTATTGAACAATTTTTTTAAAATTTTTACTCAAAGATGTTATCGCTGAAGGGGACCGACTCTTAAATTCCATCTCACCCAAGACCTGCAGTAGCTTGATTTACCTGGTTCAGCGCATATCATGTAATTTATCAGTATACATTAGCATGAGGATGAATGAATCTGAATCCTACGAAGACGGTGCTCACGAGAAACGGACGACTTTCTGAGGTTCCATTCACTCTCACAGGAACGAACTTTTCCTTATGTTCTAGCTTCGTCCACCAAGGTCGTGAAATCAACATGGCCAACGACCTAGTGCCAGAGCTGGGCAGGAGCAAACGAGCGGCTTTTCAAGAGCGTCGAAGAAGTCGCGGGGAAGACGAAGAACATCCGCCTCCGTGCCCACCTATTCGACCCCCCTGTTCTTCCTCACCTGACATATGCCTTAGAGACCTGGGTTATACGAACGCAAGATGAACACGCGATCAGCGTCGCGCAGCGAGGAATCTGAAGTTATTTCCCTGTGCACTGATGGACGATCAGAGAAAGACGATTCGCACAAGTGAGAGAATTTGGACGATACAGGAAGACCAGAGAATAGTGGGTCAACCCATCTAAAACTAGGTGGACCGGCCACGAAATGCGCTTCTCAGACACCGGTTGAACGAGAGCAGTAAGCCACTCGATTCCACGAGATGTCATGAGAACACCAGGACGCACTTGCTCTCGTTTTTCATTAGAAAACTGAATAGAAATTATGCCACTGTACGTGTTCCTGGGGAGGAGGGTTCACTGGGCCACTCTGACACGCGACAGGAACGAATGGAAGCGTTGCTGGCTGGTCCTCGTTCGCTCATTTCGGTGATCATTGGGATGACATGAGATACAAGTGATACATTGGCATAAAGAGAAGTCCTAGAGATATACCCATAATACCCATTATTAAGCGATTGCTGATAAAGTTTCTTGGCGGAACCCGAAGAAAAAATTAATGGAAATAGAACCGCACTAGGACAGCTCACTGTCAGGAGTGGAGTAGAAGCGTTAAAATTTCGTACGGTGAAGCGGAACAGTTGGAATATTATCATGTTCTCGGGATTATGCAAGCATGAAACAATCCAAAATCAGAAATGTAAGTTATCCTTTTTTTGTAAAATTTCAATGAATTTCGCCAAAGATCTTGAAGCCGAAAATGTGTTAATCTTTCTGACGCTCGGTCAAAAATGAGCTATAGATATCAAAAGGAGATTTAGTTAATGCTCAAAAAGCAGTTAAAGACAGTTACCACGAATTATTTCACGTTTTTTTCGCAGATGCCTTTAGGCAGATAGCTTAAAGGATTCGCCAAGTACGTCTACATGCTTTCCTTTTTGTCTGACATTTCATTCCTGTCGAATTGCATTCAGAATCCATTTTGAAAAATCACATGCTAAGCTTATTGTGGCTCCGAGGCGACATTTTTCTGATGTCCCAATTTGATTTCTTTTTTTCAAGGGCCCAAAGAAGGTGATTGAGGAGAGAAATTTTCAGTATGGTAACAGACATCTTAAATTTCCATGGAGCTGGTTCTTAATGCGGTTTAAATCTACAAGATAATTTGTCCAAATGATCGCCGTATTTTTGTACATCTTCGAGAAAATATAATAGAAAGAGGAAATAATATTCATTACTAGCAAACGCATTTTCGCACACTCGAAAAAGCAAGCAGGCCCTATGGGTCAAACCTAACAATTTCTTCTTTCTGACTAGAGTCCAGCGAAAAAAGATCATCAACCGAAGAAACGATGGATCTTCTTTTGGTAAAACCTCTGCTGTTCTCGCTCATATGTACTCGTCCGTAAGTTCTAGAATAGCTTCCGAATCATACAAGTTAAGCAAAATCTCGAGCATATAAATAATTTAATGAGAAAAAAGCAGTGATGTTTCTGTAGTCTGCAGTAGCTTTCAGGGAAGAATTGCTACTGCGTCTATTAGAGGGCACTTTTGAATGCTAGAGCGCTAACACGCTTTTTCCACAGAAACACTTTCGTTTCCTTCAGATTTTTCGAGAACTGCTTTTTGGATAAATTGAATCCGTTTTTGCTTCCAGGACGGCTGGAGAAGGCGTAATTGAATGCGGGTTGCGTTTTTGTCCCATCATTCGTCCGGAGCCCCGTATTGGAGTGGTTTATCAGCGAGTTCGATCTTGTCCCTTCACTTAACTCACATCCATCAGCCGGCCAGCCGCACTCGGTGCTGCTGCTTTGACTGTTGTCTAATGGCTGTTTGGAAGCGAGTAGTGAGCGTGTTCGAAACGTGTCGTAAAACAACCGAACAGGGACGCGTTTACGAAGCCTCGGAGACCACCGCCGGGGGATAGATCTCGTCGGATCTCGTTACGGCATCGTTGAGAGCTCGTTTCGCAACGGTCTCCGTTGCGAACTGGGAGCAGCGATGACGCCAAGCCACCATATAACCGATTGTATACGGTGGTTTCAGCGCCGCCACCAGTGAGTGACATCTCGTGGATATGGAACTCGAGCGAGAACGAGGGCAGCCGCATCGTGCTTTCGTGGAACTACGGAGCGCCCAGCAAAATGGTCGAAGACGGTACGGTTCCGTTGCACAATTTTGGTGAAACATGCAGTTTTTGTGCTTTAGAAAATTGAAGAGCTTAGTCGAGTTGCGGATGTGAAGTGACCAGTTATTGAAAAATGTTTTGAAAAATAGGATCTAATAATGAAATTAAGGCAAGTTTTTAGCCTTTAAAGCTTATTCAGAAGTGCAAAAAGCCAGCCTTTGCAAATGTGCATTCCCATGTTGCAGATTAAGATGGCTCTGTGCACTAGTTATGTAGTTCAATCACGATGCTTTTATGAATGACAGTACACATAAATGCCTTTGACGTACAACTTTGCAATAGGCAAATGTATGATTTTATTATGCTCTTCTTCGTGTGAACCTTTATTTTGAGGCCTATTTCAATTCCTAAGATTTATCCTAAAACTTCGCAGGATGTAGGTGTCAAAATAAGAATTCTAAGCATTTTCCAGCGATTTATTCATCAAAAGCAAGTTTATTGGTCAAAGATCAAGAAATACGGCGGCTAAACTTGTGTAAAGGAGGGTAAAGAACGGCGTTACTCAATCGCTTTTGGGATGCGCCACGCATTCTACTTCTACGGGTTGTCGTGGAGGCGACTTGAATACGTATTTGGCCATACAATGACTTGTGGTGGCCAGCCGATGTACAAGTCAGTGCTTTATCTTTCCCGGACAAGTCTGGTACCAATTCACCGACCCCGGATGGATGGAAGGCTTGGTTGGCCTGGGCGGGAAATCCGAACCAGGAACCTGGTATCGGGCACACGCGATAGCCGGCCCCTACTTCGACTGCGCTACACGCGCCCATCACTAAACTTGCATGTACAGATAAACGACCAACTGTTGTGGCATAATATGGAATTGGGTTCCACGGAAATTTGTAGACGGTTCAACTCAAGAACTTCCCTGTGTATGTATATTCCAGATACGCATTCGAATTGCCTCTGTGGAATCCGGCAGATGAAGAGTGTGTGACGCATCTCAAAGGGAATGGATTAACGTCGTCTCTTATCACTTATGCTTTGTTTGGTGCAGTCAGGGGGGGGGGAAGTGTCCAGTTCGACCGAGGTCCCTCCGAGGATGGCGAATTTCTAGCAAGCGAACCTCATAAAAATAATAGGGTATTCCGTGCAAGTTGCAAGATCAAATGCCCTATCAAGCAAATACTTCGACGACATCACGAAGAAGTGAATCAGTGGCGCTACCTAAACCTTTTTAGAAGAGGAAGACGGGTTGCTGAATTTTCTTCGAAACGCATTGAGATATGATCGATAGCGTTAAGAGCTGCTCCTCTCTCCATAAATTTTGTTTTTCCGTGGGACGGCATTCATCGTATTTCTAAGCTGGTTACAAATCATTTCACGGTGAGGGTCTTCAGAATCCACCTACACCGGACATGTGTTCTCAGTGTTGGCGCGGATTAGTTGAACGAAGGGGTTTCGCCTATAGCTATTGCTCCTGTTGTATAGGGAAAACCGAGCCAACCATCATTCTCATCCCAGACCTTCTTGAGTTTGTCGAAGAAATTTTCAACCAAAAGGATATAATGATAAGGCTTTGACGCCTATTTTAGGCGCTATCTTCTGCCAAATACCAGCGCACCCTAGATAATACGCGATATCGAAGAGGAAATTAAACGCGTGTTCGGCCTTCATTACAGAGCCCTGTCAATAATCAAATCAGACTTTTATACTCCACAGAATAGATGGATAATAGCCAGGCAAGTCGAAAGGGAAGAGTAGCGTCCTCAACATGGGCACAATTCGAATCTACAACCGATTCGTTGTTTGCCCGAGCCCAAAGTCTTTTGTCATCTGAGCTACATGCGCTCATCTGACATAATCCTCTTGCCGCAAATTTGGGTGGAATAAAAGGAACTGTCAAGACAGATGTTTTATTTTCAGGACTAGCATGCTCTAGATTTTTCAAAAAGGTGCGGAGAAAACTGAGTGTGGTGATCATAGTACTGACTGTTTCTGAAATGCGTTATACGCTATTATACTTTCGTTTTTTTTGAGTACTCTATTTCTTATTCCTCTGCGCCGAGTCTGCTGAATAGCTGCATACAAGGTTCTCTCACCTAGCTGCAGCTCATAGTGTTCTCAACTACTCACATTATTTCGTTGGTATATTTTTCATAGCTGAATTAGACTGTTTGGCTAACACTTGTTCTCTTTCTTCGTTATGTTTTAAAGGCGCACTTCTGGTGCAGTAAATAAATAAATAAATACGAGAATTAGTGATTTAGATAGGGTCCATGATGTTAGGCTTAAATCTGTTGGCTTACTGTGGACATTAAATTTCTGGAAACTCTTGCACGTTTGCATTATGCCGCGTTTTATGTCTACGACATTTGCTTTATCTCAAGTAGACAGTTTATTGTTCTTGCTACATGACATATATTAGCTGTGTCATGTACCAAGAACGCTGTGAACGCGGAAGACATTTGAGGGAGTGGACGAGGATAGTGGACTAGTGGACGAGGATAGGCTACGGGTAATGGGCTTTAAACTCGAAAACTATGAGTTACTGACTGTATTGGAATGTGCCGTGCTAACTGTAATGATCAGACAGAGTTGGTTGAGGCGCCTTAGCGAGAGAGCCATCGCTTTCTGCTCCTCAGGTTCGATTCCAATCCCCAGAGAAGGAATCTGTCCCGAATTGATGTCGAACACGCGTACGAAAGAAGAGACGGATGCAATCCCATCCAATTACATTGTATGAATTTGTGCATGAGCAGCAACAGTAGTACCTGGAAATAGCTTTTCATAGCGCATTCTAAGGATATTTGACAAAGGCATGTCTATCAAGTGTTCGCTGACTCTTGTAAGCATTTTTACGATATTAAAGCAGATTACTAACTTCTTTATTCCAAAGTCATTTTGATCTTTGCAAATAGGTAATTTTTCCTGTGTCAATGCAATCAGAACTTCCTTCAGGATGATTGGACTGCTGCCTTGCCAAAGTAAAGAATATTGTGAATAACAGGAGGAGGTTGAGCAGACCTGAGAGTACCCTTACTTTGAACTATCCGATTATCTAGCTTCTGTTCAGGATCTCGAGTAGAACGCCGTGACTCCATGATTCCCGTTGCGACAGCGTTTCCACGCATGGTTCACTTCGATATCGCCATCAACCCACTTGTTACGGCGTCCCAGTACCAGTGTCAGTTTTTGGATGGACAGCGACGTGTCGTGACATGGGTAAGACATCATTTTTTCGGCCTTCAAGTGGGGCTAAAAATGTAGATAATATTAGGTTATAACCGTGCACCGTAGGTTCAGTGAGTGGGTCTCCCTTTTCGGTCAAAGGAAGGATACTATGCGACCATGGCACTTTGGGATGCTATGTATATCAAGGGATTCGAATTCGAACGCTAATTCCAAGCGTGTGCCCAAATTCGGCTAAACGCATCTGTGAACGAACTGCTGTCTCATTAGCGGTTTGGCTTCTCAACCTTCTTTCTGCAAGTGGAGTCCACCAATCACAGGAGGGCACTCTCAAGTAGGCTGAAACTGCTGGCAGTCCAGGAGTGGTGGCGCAGAAGATAGAGGAGCGGCGTGGCGAGACGGGGAGATTTGTGGTTCAGCTCCCCTGTTATGCGGGATTTTTGCACTTTCTTCAAAAAAATTGCCACGATCAATCAAAGCTCTCTATCTCAAATCGCGACGGAGAAGGACACCAGAAAGGAAACCAGTTTCCATGGTACTACTGTGCTTTCATGACTCTATAGGTCGAAAAGTTTCTTCACCTAAACATGGAATATAGGGGTTATTTAAGGTGCTCATCACCTATATAAGGCCCATTTTTAAAATTTCGGTCGACTACTATTGGCTATTGTAGGAATGGGTGAGCGTTGAGCGAACCTTACTCTCCCATACTTACCGTAACCCACAACAAACAAACGCAGTTTTAAAAACGAAGGTATACTTGTGACCGGCTCCTTAAATACTTTTTTAGCGGAGCTTCCCAGAAGCTGTTATGTTTTAAACATTTCGTAGTGTAATTTCACAGAAGTAGAAACATGAAATTGTCGGTATGAAGACGAATTTTCTGGTGACCTTCTCCGTTGTATTTGACAGAGTGGGCTTTGCTTGACCGTGGCAAATTTTTTTAGGAAGCGCAAAGGCAATGCATCACAGGGACTCGAGCCACAAACTATCTCTTTTTATTGTACCGCTCCTCTATCCACTGCTCCACCACTGCGCAGTGCTTCCAGCTTCTCGCGCTCTTGTGATTGGCCCACTCTGCTTGCAGAGGGTAAAATAGCCAATGAAAATTGTTCATTATTCCGTTCAAGACGCGATTGTCAGAATTTGAAGACATATTTGAATCAGCGTTCGAAGCCGCATCCCGTTGTTAATCTTTCATTCAAGAGTGCCATGGTCTCCTAGTATCAGTCCCTTCTAAGGCATTTTAACTCGTAGAGCTTTTGATCGTAGCAGGACCAAGTTGAGGTGTTCAAGAAGTGTTGTAGAAGAAAAATTAATGCCGTTGGATCTGAGAGTTTAAAAAATGAAGGAACTTTTTTTTGCCTAGTTCAGAGAGAAAGCTCACGATCTGTATCTGCTGGCCGTCTTGCTCTGAAAAAGTTCAAACTCATGACTAGGTTGAAAGTTGTGCGTTTGGCAGGCTTCACGATCAGTCAGCCTTGAACTGTTTTCAGCACTTCCAATAGCTCTGTATTGAATGTATTGTATTGAAGCTATTGAATTGCGGCTGTCAAAATCCAAGGCCACTACAGCTATCCACATGAAATATGCCATGCTTGTGCGCTTACTTCCATTATTCTAGACTCATCGCTCGGTTGTTCTCTACGTGCCGAACGAGCACTGTAACTACGGTATAGAAATTACCGTAGTAGATTCGCGTAATCGGCGCAGCACTACGACAAAGGCGCAGGTGATTCGCTTCGAGGAGAAGTACCAGATGCTGCTGTCGGCTGACACCTGGAACACTGGAGTAGTGAGTGAATCAGCTGCTTAGCACGGTGCTTTCGTTATATCAATTCGGCTCAGATCGTCTTGTCGCTGATTGTTCTGGCGTCGTTCGTTACTGTATCTGGAGGTCTGGTAGCCTGCCGAGTACGTGATCGTCGTGAGTGGAACACAATCAAGAGGAGTATCAGCCCTCCATCACCTGGTCCTACCATCACTAGGACCACCTCAGCGTCCGCTGTTGGCGTCACCAATAAATACGGTAGGATTATGAAGGAATCTGTGGCAGGCTCTTCACACTTTGGAAATTTGAGGATAAACTTATTTAGATTGCATATTGAAGTTGAATGTTCCGGAATTTTAAATCCGTCCTTACATGACCTATGCATATGAGGCTAGTCATAGAATCTCGGGCTTTTTTTCCTCTCCTTTTTAATTTAATTCTCTAGACCAAGAAAGATTAAGGATATCGAGGATATCAATTTTCCCGATGGGAACAGGAACCATTCCGTAAAACTGAGTATGGGATGTTGCTCGATGAGCGTACCATGTTATCATCCGAACATGACTCTACTGTGCGGTGTTCATCAGTCCTTCCTTGGGATACGGCACGCATTCTACTTCTGCATGATATGAGGAAGGCAGTTTGAGCGCATATTTAGCCGACACAAGGACTTGTTGCTGCGGTGGTGCTCCTCCGACTGTGCTATACGCGCGCCTATGATGTTGAGTAGGATAAAGGATAAAGGACGGCGTTACTCAATCCCTTCTGGGATGCGCCAGCGCATTCTACTTCTACGGGATGTCGTGGAGGCGACATGAATTCGTATTTGGCCATACAATGACTTGCGGTGGCCAGCCGATGAAAAAGTCAGCGCTCTATCCTTCCCAGACAAGTCTGGTACCAATTCACCGACCCCGGAGGGATGGAAGGCTTGGTTGGCCTGGGCGGGAAATCCGAACCAGGAACCTGGTATCGGGTGCACGCGACAGTCGCGCCTCCTCCGACTGCGCTACACGCGCCCTTATGATGTTGAGTATTCTCACATAAATACAAACCGATGGCCCAGAAGAATTCTTTGACCGGAAGCGTGAGCGTAACGCTCATGCTGCGTGTGCAAGTCGCAAAATCAAGACGTAAAACAGATTTTCCACCTAAGGGAACATGCAGAATTTATCCTGCTTCTTGGTAAATACGACGACGTAACCACAAGCCTGTTTTAGAGTTGTTCTGTTCTGAAGTTTGTAGATATGATTTCTCAAATTATTTTTCATGCGTAACTCGGATTCGCGCCTTAAAATAAATGAATAAGCAGGCAAATAAATAACACTTACTAAATCTGACCGTTGGCGAATTCTGTGAGTCAAAAGTGAAGTAGTGGTGGTTCGTGTAATGGAGAAATTTCGAAGATGAGCGCTCACATTTCCCAATTTTCTGGTGTTCCAAAGAAACTGTGATGGCGGAAACTAGTTTTTAATCGATTCAAATCAGTTTAATTAAGCCTCAGGTGGCTGGTGTCGAGGTTGCGAGCTGTCATAACGATGGTTTGTTGCGATCAAAACTTCTAGCGCCAGGCGGGACTTGAACCCGCTCTTCCCCCTAATCGGGAGGGAATGGTCTACGCCATTACAGCAACGGTGCCGTTTGATCTAACGCAACATCCACACCATCCCGGATACGGGTGAGTGCTGATCGGTTCCACGAGGTGTAGATGTTGCGTTCGATCGAACGGCGCCGGTGGTGTAATGGCGTAGAGCATTCCCGCCCGGTTAGAGGGAGGGGCGGGTTCGAGTCCCGCCTGGGGTTAGAAGTTTTGAACGCAACAAAACATTGTTATGATAGTTTTTAATTATTTGTCCAATAGCATACATATGTAGCAGCAAAGCAAAATTGAGTGCTAGACTACTATCTCGATTTAGACTATTTAAGCTCACCTAGACTACATATGTTCACCTCACCTAGACTAGACTCCTCGGGTGTAGAATCGAGTGCTAGACTAATATCTCAATTTAGACTATTCAAGCTAATCCGGACTAGGCTTACCTCACCTAGTCTAGACTCCTCGGAAGTAGAATTTTCGGGCGGTCGGATTTTTGAGTAGCGACTAGCAGGAAAGCTTGAAGATTTGCCGTACTACTCACTGCTTGCACTTTTCTATTTTGCGTTCATTTGGAACTAGAAACCTAATATCTAATGCGAATTGTCCCCTTAAGGTCTTCTTCAGATTACATGGAGAAGCTAGAGTTTCATTTTCACACGCTGCAATGCACGCATGCGAAATCATTCATTGTCTAATGACCTAAACAATTCTGTTCCCACGCCATCTTGCTAGGCTCAGAATTTATGCGATGATGGCGCTCGTTAACATGGACAAATCGAAGCTAAAGTCTGGTGTTTGCCGACAAGAGAAGACAATTTACTACCAGAGTTTTAAAGACGCGTAATGTTTGCATTCTGGCAGCCTCAGTTTCTGTGTTATTATTCTCGAAAATGGGTACGAAGAAGCGCAGCCGGAGAAGGCGCCGGCTGTCGCATGCACCCCAAATCGAGGCTTTTGATTCGTGTTTTCTGCCGAGGCCAACAATGTCTTCCATCCTTTTGAAACCGCTGAACTGGTTCCAGCTTTGTGCATCGGCCGATGACCGTTGGTCATTGTATAGCCCTAATATGGTTTCAGGTTGCCTCCACGACGTTTCGTAGAAGCACAGAGAACTCACAGCGCATCCCACAAAGGAAAAACTTTGTTCTCTGTTCTTTCGGCTTTTTGCTTTCTGTTCATGGATCTGTACTGCATTTATCAGGGTGCGATGTAACCTTTTTCTCTGCATTAAAAATTGGCTTATCTCGTAAGCAGTTGAAGTAGTGTTTGAAGAACAAATCCCCAGAGTCAAATAACATTCACTGATTCGTGAGCTAGAAGAAATCACATCAAAATATTAGTGTACGAAGTATCTAGTGGATGATGGGGTGTGTGGCGCAGTCGGAGGAGGTGGCGGCTCCTACGTTCACCACCGCGAAAACACATTTTTAAAAGATTTAAAGGCCTCAAGATCTTACTCTTCGTTTTTCTGTTGTGTCTAATTTGCATCAGCTGCTACAACTAATTAATATAGTCAGTACCTGCTGCTACACAAAATAATTGCTCGATTTTAGTGGTGAATGAGCGATGTCCGATGCGCACCCTCAATATGGTTCGGCTCTCATTTAGCGACGATACTGAGGCACCGGTAAACTCCACACCAATTCTCAAAGCAGTTAGTGGAGTTTACGTTTAGCCTAGTTCAGTTTATTCAAGTCTTGAGTTTTTCGCTGAATTTTAGTCTTAGTTTAAATGTTGTTGAAGAATTCCACTGCGGAAACATCTGACGGTGACGACGTTTCCAAGGTGAATGCTGCCACCCCTACGACGGACGACGCCGAGTACGACACAATCGGCACTCCGAGGCTGACTCATAACGTGGGTATTTTCACTGTTACTTCGCGACTAGCTTTGGATGTAAGGCACGCGGTGCATCTTTCTGATGAAGAAGGCATAAAGTAATTCAACAATCAGCAGAGAAAACAGTCATTCCGGATTGATCGTTCGCAAAGTTTTTCTAGGGAGGTCAAATTTGATATTGAGAAAATGTATTGATTTTAAATAGCGAATTCAGTCTGCGACATGCCCCTGTTTGTACTTGCAGTATATGAGCAGTTGCTAACTTATCTCCATTTCCATAGACGCAACCAGAATTTTGGATTTTATAAAAGAAGCGACCTCTTGTAGCCGCACAAATTTATAGCTGGTTCATAATTTTCGCGGGTATTTGCACATGCATTAGTGACCTCGCACGCATGCTTCATAAGGAAGAGCTTCTCGAACAGGCTGTGGAATTCTGTGAATATTTTCTTTGCATTGAAGTATGATTTGTCGCAGAGGAATCAATAATTTCTTATTTCGAGTCAATTCTGGTCAGTGATACATTGGTCTGCTCCAGAAATAGTGTCGGATTTTGCAACTCTGTTTCTTCCACCAAGAGGATTATAATTTTAAGTGTTTCTAGAAGTATATGATATATTTCTCAAAGATGCAGAATTGACTGAAGCAAGCAGATGAATGCTGTTCAAAAAAGTTTGGAAAATTTTCGGGTTTTTTGAAGTGTCTTTTCTGAAGCACAAAGTGCGGATTCTGTTCGCTTTTTCTTTCACTGAGGCGGAGAGGAGCACAGATTGAGCAAGGAAGGGAAATTTCCTATGGGGGAGGGGGAGGGGATGGGGTCCGGAAAAGGAATTAACGAATCTATTCTAATCAGAGGGGTGTGTGGTGATTTGTTTCTCCATCCTCTTACCCTGAAATTCTACGACAGCTTCAGTTGCTATCTCGTGATGTGTAACATGGAATGACGTACGCAACTGACAATTTTCAATTGCCCCTCCCGATTAGGATAGATCCAAACTTACTTATGCTCATGACAACGGTACTTCTCGCAGCAGCGTCTGCCTGCATTGTACCACTGCCTGTTCTGTGAACTGGTGCCGAAAATCTAAATGATGCGTCTTCGTAACAGTCTTTCACTGATACGGTTCAACTCAAGTTGGATGAGGCTGATAGCGTAATGTTGAATGTAGGCGTGACAAGCCCCAAGGAAACTGCAGTACTATCTAGCAGACGGATTAGTGCTGACCCGCCATATTTGCTTTGATTCTACTGTATTATCTTATGTCATGTTAGGTTGTACATATTCACGTCGTCTAGTTTTAACCATTCGGAAATCCCTCCATTTGCTTAGTAACAGTGAATTTCAAGAAATTTCATTGTCACTTAGGAACACTCAATAACTTTTGAGTAACGCCGTCCGCGCCACGCATTCTACTTCTACAGGATGTCGTGGAGGCGATTTGAATGCGTATTTGGCCATACGATGACTTGCGATGGCCAGCCGATGAACAAGACAGCGCTCTATCCTTCCCAGACAAGTCTTGTATCAATTCACCGACCCCGGAGGGATGGAAGGCTTGGTCGGCCTGGGCGGGGAATCCGAACCAGGAACCTGGTATCAGGTGCAGGCGACAGTCGGCGCCTCCTCCGACTGTGCTACACGAGCCCACCATTATTTAAACAACCAGAACTATTTAGCATACCACGACCTGGTTTCAGTGCACCAATTTCATTTTGTAATATGCAATTTAAAGTTCTTATTTAGCCCTGCCAAGATGGGACTTGTTCTGGACGGTGTCTACCTGCAGCGATCCTTACCTCCCACGCCAGTATCAAGCCTAATACATTAGCGTAAGTGTACGAGCTTGCAGATGTGTAGATGTGTGTGTGCGGGGGGGGGGCTCCAGCTGGTCGCTCAAAATAACTATTTAGAGTGCCTCACGACTGTTTGATAGTGACTCGAAGGATCACAAGGACCCCGTTTTCCTTGTGGACCACAAAACACGTAGTTTGGCCGACAACAGAGCAGACATTCGCCATCAAGTACTCACAGCGTATGTTCTGCTCCACCACCGTGAACTTCATCGGTGTTTCTCTAATGGAATTTGCGTTTCAGAAGGCATAGGACTTCTTCGACGAGAGTTCAAGATTTTGAATCACGTCTCTGTCAATCACGCGAACCTCGTTAGATGGTTGGGTGTCGGAGTATGCAGCGGTCAGGTAATAGCGTCCACCTGTCGCTGTATTTATTGGGTGGTGCAAAAATAATGGTCATTTTGAAGCGACTACTTTGAAGTACTAGAACTCGCTCCAAGCTAAACTTTTTCAATCGAGATAGTCACCAAAAGAACAACTACAATTCTGCCAACATGAGCCATTAGATATGTTTCAGCAGCGTAAATTCTGGAGTTCTGTAGGTGTCGAAATCGTTAACTTCGCACCGCCCAAAACCTCGAGTTTTGCTTCGGGATTGGTTGAAGTATAAGGAATCATTGTCTGGACCAGTCTACAACCCTTCATTTGGATGATGTGCTCCATGGAAGGCGCCTGCTGCGACAGTCACAGGAGGCACTGGTTGTCGCGTGCACGGACAGCCGAGTCTACTTGTTCGGGACCCGCCGGGGTTAACCAAGAATGTCTTCGAGGTCGATGAATTGATGCAAGCAGTGTTTCGCAAGAGCAATGAGATCCATTCTTCAGCATGCAGAAAGTGCTTCTTCCGAAAATACTGATTTTAGTGTTTTGCCTTTGGCGAATAAAGTATGATGAAAAATCTTCTAAGGGGTACGAAACCGCCGGCTGGTCTTACAAACCTTTTGCAGGTTACGTTCTAAGTTCCAGTTCCAGACGTCAGTATTGCTTTATCGGCCCGCACTGAAGTGAAACGGTTTTTTTGCAATTTTTGACCTACCCAGGTGTCCGCAGGAAATTTGAAAACCACTACGGTGCTTCTCATACAATCCCCTACAACCCTCCATAGGTCATTTTAAAAATTGCCACGGGACGTTCATTGACCTCCCTTGTTAGTGCGGAACTCGGTTCAATGGATCTGAGCGCAGGCAATATCGTGCTATTGCACTGCACCATGGAGTGTTTCCATGTGTTATCGAGAAAAGAAAGTCGGACTCATCTATCACATTTATTTATGCCATTTGTTTATTTTGCGTACACAATACAAGACATATAAAAAGATGGCCACTGAGACATATTTAGGTTCTCTCGCTTTTGTTCGAGCCATGCAATGGAGGAACGTTGTCCAATTTTCTCGACGAGACCAGGAAATCGCTCATTCATGGGTATCAGTTTGAGTTTTTAGTGGATCCTTCCAAAGATGTAGAAGTGGCTAATAATTTCGCACGTTAGACAGCACTCTTTGCAGACCTATTTTTGAGTTACCATCGATGGGGAATAAAGTGCACTTCGTTGCCTATCATCTTCACCGTTTTGCTCTGAATGTCGCTCAAGCGTTGGTGAGTTTCTACTTATCGCCTACTTTCCGCAAGGAATTTTCGGCTTTAGTCACTTCTTCTGCTTACCTATTTCTTGAACACTGATATGAGACTAGTTAGGAGTATGTGATAGATTTTCCAACAAACCAGTGGACTGCAAGATTTGCGTAATCTGTTGGGTCCATTTGGCTCTTTCTCACCTAGAATAGGATCATCTTACTTTGGAAGCGATTGAATTCTGGTAATGTATGATGGCGTGCGGCGCTGTTCTTCGTTAGCAAACTGGTTACACGACTAGTGTGGCCCCAAACGTCGTGCATATCATTGGGTGGCTGCGACAATAAATCTGAGCTTGGCCTTGATGTGAATGATTTCGTGGCCGCTTCAGTAATTCGAAGCGATGATTCGAGCGTTTGAAACACCATCTCCTCATTCCACGGTGGAGCCGCATCGATGAAATAGTCAGACTACGCGGAATTTATGTTTGTTCATCATCGAAAGTGGCTAGCTATGTACATATTGAAGCAGGTGTATACATATGCAACTGTAAAGGCTGGCGTGCAGGAGCAGTAGAAGACCGCTGAAGAGTCTTACGCCTTTTTAAGAGGAACCTGAGGGCACAATTGTGCTAGTGATATTGTGAGCGTGCTGTAGGATTCCCGTTGATCTACAGGGTGCTGCATAAATGTTTGCACAAAGTTTCGATCGAACTACGCGAAAAAGAATGAATTACGGTCCCCTCTCGTTATAACACGCTTGAAGGGGCCGGAGAAAATCCATGTTATAACGGGAGTTAAGATCTAACCTGGGCTGGCCTTTTTCACGCTCTCTTACGCACAGGTATATCTAGAATCGCATACAATGACTAAGTATGGCTACAGTAATAAAATGTGTGACCACGAAGAGAGTGTACAACAACTGAAGGTATACAAAAGCTTTCGAATAGTCATGAAGTCCTGTTCTTAGAGATTCTCTCTGTTATATGCGTATGCAATATGTATGGGTAAATATATGCTTAGCTAGACGTGATCAACAACAAAACTGTGTAACCAGATGTATCTTTTATTACGATCAAGCCTATCGCGCCGGGCGGGACTCGAACCCGCACTCCCTCCCCTCGGGCGGGATGTTGGCCCACTGCGCCATCAGCGCTGCTGGATCGCTCGCTACATCCGCGATATCCTCGTTGCAGATGGCTTTTCAGCACTCTCCCATGATATGGGGATGTTCGCGATCAGACAGTGTTGTTGCTGTAATCTTGGCAAAAGCAATGGATGCAGGCATAAGTCTCGCATGACACGAGAGTACTTGTCGGAAAAACATCCTGTAACAGTATCCCAATAGAGGAAATCTCCCAGTGTAAGGGAGATTCTAACAACTACCGATAGTCGTCCACTGTGCTTGACATATTGCTGACTATGAGCGCTTGTTTTGGCCAGGTACGCACGAAAACAGAACAAAAGGCCTGATCACAGACGCGGTCAGCATCTTGCTCGTCTTCATTTTCCCTGTGAGACCGGAACTGAGCCCGGGTCGCGTTATAATGGGAGTCATTTTGAACGTAGAGTTTCTCCCCGGACATGCATATATAGGAAGTAGCGTTACATCTGGCGCGTCTTAACCGGAGTTCGTTTGTACTGGCGTAAAAGTAAGCTGGCTGGGGCCAGAGAAAATCTACGTTATGAGATTATATCGAGAGTTGCGTCTTATCCGGAGGCGTTATAACGGGAGGGGTCTGTATTTTATTTATTTATTTACTCAAAGACGTGAGACCAAACCGCTTGTGTAAAACAGAATTAAAGAAGGGAGAAGCATACATTAAATATGAGCAGAAAGCCATCAACATAAAATTTTGAACAATAGTTGCTATTTGTGGACGATAATTCTGCTTCGTACAATAAAGGATAAAGGATAAAGGACGGCGTTACTCAATCCCTTCTGGGATGCGCCAGCGCATTCTACTTCTACGGGATGTCGTGGAGGCGACGTGAATGCGTATTTGGTCATACAATGACTTGCGGTGGCCAGCCGATGAACAAGTCAGCGCTTTATCCTTCCCAGACAAGTCTGGTACCAATTCACCGACCCCGGAGGGATGGAAGGCTTGGTTGGCCTGGGCGGGAAATCCGAACCAGGAACCTGGTATCGGGTGCACGCGACAGTCGCGCCTCCTCCGACTGCGCTACACGCGCCCATCTTCGTACAATAAGACTCGAAAATTATTAAAAATTGTTATTCTAAAAATATCCTGGAAGTTGCAATTGGGATAGATCTTTTTGTGGTTAGAATATAATTGTTTAGTTTGTGAAGGCCAAGATTAGCTCTCTTAGAAAACGGCAGCTGCAGATTCAAGCCACCCTTCCGAATTCGCATCGTTGACTCGTCAGCAACGAATACATGCCGATTTTTGAAGACAGTACTTCATGAACGCTCTTTTCGAACGGTCTATATTCTGTTATGTACAATGCAAAGAGCGCTAGTTGATGTCTCGTGATTCTCTTTTCTTCCTGTTTGAGAGAAAACCTCAAATACGCTGGATCAGGGTAACATTTTAATTTTCGAAAGTGATTTATTTAGGGAAAGTGCCAGTCGGAAGGACAAGAATTGGTGCTTCGTTAAAGCTAAGAGCATGCCCATTTAAGGTTTAAAAGTGAAATAGTTGGTAAGAATGCATAAAACTAAACGAGAGTGTAGGAATTGAAGGTCCTTGTTGGTTCTTTAGGCTTTTATTTTGACTTGTCTATCCAGTGTCTTGAGCGTACGCAGTACATACGCTAGGGGTCCCACTACATTATTCGAGTTTTATCAAAGATTTTACTTTTTGATTTTTGCAATTTTTCACTGCTGAGTAAAAAACAAAGTAAAACACTCTGTGCTATAGAGCTTTCTTTTCCATCTTTGGGTTAACCTACAGTTTTTGAGCTACCAAAAGATAGAACAGAACTTGTCCTAAAGAGTAGTTTTTTGTTGATGTTGTCTGCTACAGAATAACTGTTTCTCTTAGCGATGAAACCGCAATCCTTCCACTGCCCACAGCTCTGACACTCGAGCTAGACAATCGCTGTGACACTAATAGTCATCGGGAAAGCTGTATATGCTATCATCAACGACCAAGACATTTTTAGGGATTAAATTTTTTTCTAATGAAGTGGTGTCGGCAAGCTATGTTTATCAAATTGTTGCTCAATCGTAGTTTCCAACATTTTATGACGGAAGGACTTTCTATCCGTATTTTTGGCACATATTGTGAAGGAAAAGGTGGAGGACCAGAGTGGAAGGTGACGCCCAAGTGGTCTGAAGATTTGTCGTCCAGCTATCTGCTGCTTTGAAATCCGGTGACAAGCCTGTGCACCTGTGCATCGTGGGTCTCGCCCGTGAACGGCGATTCTGCGAGGGAGCTGCATATGCATATATATGCATATATATATGTTTACATCGAATCAAAACAGCTCCAGCTTCAACCTCGGGAATTACCGGCAGAATTTTGTGTCCGAAATCATTTCATATGGAGCAGCTTTTTGAAATTTTTCATACCCAGGAGGTCTTTTAGCAGTCCGGCCCATTTTTCGTGTGTTAAAATAACGGTCAAACATTGTTCATTCATTTCATTCCACTCTGCAATACTGCAGTTAAGAATTTGTTCAGACTCTGCTGACACTTTTTATGTATAAAGGATTGCTAGCGAGAAAATATCGTTCAAATCAGCGAACATGCCGTTTGCCTCAGAACCGCGTTATCTCTAGGCACCCGTACCCAAGGTCTCCTATAAGAGTGTGGATTTCTCAGGTCTTCCTCCATGAGCAGGGCTGTGTTCATTCACATGTCACTGCGGAGAACGTCTACCTGGCACAGGACTACAACGATCCGCTGGACATTCCCTGCGACCAGTCCGTCAAGCTTGGCGACTTCTGTGAGTTTTCTTGCTTTTCCTTACTCTAACTCAGAGCTTTCTGTATCTATTTCTGGATCAATAGGCCGATCTAAAGGGAATATCGGAGTTCTTCAGTCTTATCTATCCTATATTCAATGTCCATGGTACCAAATTTTTAAAACTTTCCGACAACACATTTTATTCATTTTATATTTTCTGAGCGTGACGGATTAACACCTCCAATAAAGCGCAGAAATTATTATTTGAACGTTGCAACTGAAATTCGTAATTATTTTTGGATAAGCGTTGATGGTTACAATGCTACAGTTGTTTGGCTTGTTGGAGCCTTCTGCTATGTACGAGCATTTCTAAAGATTTACGCTCTTTTGCACCTTAAAAAATGAGACGAATCTCCAATTTATTAGTTTCATCGAATGTCAACGTCAGGATATTTTCCGGCAAGACACACAGTGCAAAAGACGACTTAGCTTTCAGTACGTGTAATGAAAACGATAAAAGTTACTTTGCTAGCTCGCTTTTTAAGACTTCGCATTAATGCTACTTTTTTGAGACAATAAATTCTCAAGAAATCATCGGAGTCAAGAAGAGCTTAGTGTGGCTGCAGTAAACAAGTCCTTAACATAGACGAAAAGTACCTTCTTTTTTGTTGTTGTAGTTTTTCCCTTCGAAACCTGATTAAAAATGTTGTATAGATGATTGTGAGAATCCGAGGGTTAAAAATTTAAAGAAAACTTTTACTAATGGAAGGATAACGTTCCTCAGTAGAAATCGATTGAAAACTGATCCATTGTGATTGTTGAGATTCAAAATTTTAGAGTGCCTACAGTGCATCTAAATGTTTCAAATCGTTTTTAACGCCTACCCAATTGGTACTCAAAGTAGGAAACATTTCAAAGTAGTTCCTACAGATCTCATGACTTTTCGAAAATCGTGGTGAAGCCATCATTAGATGATATTGTAATATTAACAATTGTTTAGGATATTTTTTTGTCGGTTGCGTGAAAAGCCTTAGGCGAAACAGTTTTTTCTTGCACACTAGCAATTTTTCTTGGCAATCGATCTTCGTACCAGTTAAGGCTACGGTTTATTTGACTAGTTTAAAGGATTCGTTTTTAAGTTTCTCTCACAAGGAGAGCGTTCAGAGTGGCGGTGAGCTTTTGCGATGCAATTTCTACAGGATGTAGGGTCCCGTGTGGGAGTCCAAAGCCATAGTTACTTTTTTCGGAATGCTCTTCTGTGGTCGAAAAAAAAACGTGTGGACGCGTAAACGCTAGGTTTATGCCGCCCTTCTGCCATCCAGCCTGATGTGGTTGGCGTAGTGGTAGCGGGATCGCCTCTCGGGCGCACCTAGTGGTTTGATGGTGCGGTCTCCGGTGTCGCCGATGTTTTTGCACACATCGTTTCGCTATTATTAAGGGATTGCGTGATCACGGAGTCAATTTGTACACGATTAATTCTTCTAGTATTTAAACCTAGCCTTTTTGAGCTTTCATTTGAGTACTGCAGGGAGGTCTGGCTTATAATCTGCAATCGAACAAATGCGTGCGAATGGAATACAGTTCGTATGGTGTTCTATGCCATTACCTTACTTTCAAGATGCCGTTTCTGCTGTGTAGCAAATTCCGGATAGTGCTGTATCACATAATCATGCACCCGTCGGATGTACCGCTGGAACAATCGCAAGAAGTATACATCCAACGGCTGGCAGAGGTAGGTTGCACCAGCTGGAATGGTCATCAGGCGAAATTTTTTTTCCATTGGGCACCTCTGACAGCACATTGGTGTGGTCCTTAAATCCAGCCCAGCTATCGACAAGAAGGATTGTGAGCAGAGGGCCTGACGACCCAGCTACACACTCTCTGATGAAGCAGAGTACCTGGAACTTCGTCATGACATGTGTCGTCCCTGCCGTCATCAGCACGTTCGGAGCTTGGCAGTGGCCAGTTTGGTGGAAGACACCGTCTTTTTCTTTGAGAATCACGAGAATCTTCTCTCCAAGCCGACCATCCGCATATATCACGGGCATCGCCGTGAAAGAGTGTGTTAGAGAAGCTGTGGACTTCACAACTCTCGTAACTTCCCCTCCCATTCACGCCCAAAAAGGCTAGGTTTAAATTCTTGCAATAATCGTGTACAAACTGACTCCTGTGATTACGCAAGCCCATAATAATAACGATCCGATGTGTGCAAAAATATCGGCGACACCGGGGGCCGAACCATCAAACCCGCTCGGTGCGCCCGAGAGACGATCCCGCTACCACTACGCCACAGGCTGGGTGGCAGTATACTTGTGCTCGAATAATCGAATTCGAATAATTATTCGAATAATTTATTCAAATTCGATTTTCGATTATTTGATTATTCGAGTTTCGTAAATTCGAATAATTAATCGAATTCGATTATTCGAGTTTAGCAAATTCGAATAATTATTCGAATTCGATTATTCGAGTTTTGCAAATTCGAATAATTATTCGAATTCGATTATTCGAGGTTTGCAATTTCGAATAATTATTCGAATTCGATTATTCGAGGTTTGAAAATTTGAATAATTATTCGAATTCGATTATTCGAGGTGCGAAAATTCGAATAATAATCGAATTTCGAATCCGTGGTTGTTTCGAATGTGGCATAATGATGATTTTTGTGAGCGGCGTTCATTTCGGTGACGATTGTTTTCGATAGCACACTGTCGAGGAGCTCACCGTAACGAAAACGCATTCAGTACTATACATAGAAGGGTAGTGTGTGTGTACGTGCGTGTTTCCATCAGTCCATCACAACTGGCGTGGGGAAACTTCGTATTGGCGATACTGACCGCAGTTGATGGCGATCGACTGCGGTCCGAAGCTTCAGCCGTTGGGGTAGTCGATCTTGCTGAACACAAATTTGAAGTTCGTTTTTGAAATTATCGGTTGAAGTTGATCGAGCTATTGGTTTTCTATGGGGAATTCGTTGAGGCGAATCAATTGTATGACCGGTCTTCGTCGATATTTTCAAAATCTAACTTCACATTTGCATTCTCTGCGACCACGACTGTCATCAATGTCATACACTTGAATACTCTACGGAATTTGCGCAATAAACACAAATTTCGACGGAAAATTAAAAAATGAATTCAGATTCGTGTTTAATGACCTCGATCACCTCAGGCCTGAAGTTTCGATCTTGTTGAGTGATATTTACAAAAAATCGATAAATTGATTAATACATATCTCTTGATGGCAACCGTTACTGGAAAAACTAACTTAAGATTCGTGTTCAGCGACCTCGATTACTTCGGGACTGAAACTCACAGTTTGCATATATGACACGACTATATACCATTTTCAGTTGAAATTCAAAGTTTTTCAAATCAACGTTGTTACACGAGGTGATTCAACGTAAGTTCAACGTTGTTACACAACAGAAGAAAGTTGAAATTTATTTCAAAAACGTTGAATTTCGACTGAAAATGCCGTATAACTCTACAATTTGATTGGCTGACGATTCCTGTGAGACAATGAAATGAACAAATGGAGTGAACGGTTTTTTTCGCAAAGGCTTGCACTTGTGCGTAGATGTTTTGCACACGTATTTCTGTAGGATTTTTTTTGTAGGATTTTGTTTGCAGGAAAAAGGTTCTCATGTCTTGCCATCTTAACGAGTATTGTCAACGTTTCTTAGAAGATACTGAATATCTTCATTATTTGTTTTTTTACTTTATTTTATTTTGTCTCTGGCGAATGTTGTCGTTGAACTTACTTTACTACATTTACTTGAGTCTACACAATGCGCTTTTGGAGTGAGTAAACGGTATCAAACGAAATTGGCTAACAAAAAAATCGCATCGTCCTTATTAATACACCCCGGTGCAAAATTATAGATACCCCCGATTTGTCCATTAGTACCCGAAGGATCCGCTGCCTAGGCTCAGCGGTAACCGTCGTATTTCTCACTATCGAAAGCCTCTATAGAAGAGTTTTAAGCAGGTTGTCTCATCAGTGCAGGATACCACGAACTTTTATTGAAATTTTAACGAAGAATGGAAACCGGTGCAAAATATAAGTTCCCTTCATAAAAAACCTGATTAATCACAAAAGCCCCTACAGACAAAGTAAGATTGGTACTTCGTCACATTACCTTTGTTGCAACCATATCGAAAATTCTGTTTTGCATACTACTGATTAGGTTATCAATAACAGTTCGCTCAACATTGGCTCATGCATGAAGTATGGCGTTCTTCAGATCAGAAACCTAAGTGTAAGTGGTTCCATTTTTGCACACTTTGGGTACAAGAATGCCCCACAAGTTCTCTATCAGCGGTGAGATCTGGAGGAAAACTAGACCACTGCAAAAGCTGAATTGTATTGGAGTTGAGTCAACCTCTTATAAACCTTGTGGAAAAGGTACAGAATATCTACACTCGCAAGGTTCTTATTCGCATTGGCGGGTTCCTTTACTCTATGGTACCTATAGCATCGATAAGAAATAAATACCTGGGTCTTCACACATTGGCTTCTCGCAGGAAATTCTTTGATATTTGTCGGGTTTATAAGTTAATCCACTTTTCGCGTGATACGTGTATGGAGTCGGTAAAGTTTATTCGATTAACCTCATTTTCCAACATTATCTTGTTGGAAAATGAGGTTAATCGAATAAACTTTACCGACTGCCTACGAAGTCTCCTGAAATATGGCAAAAGGTGATCTCGAAGCAATTCCTGGTAGTCTTCACTGTTCATCCTACACGAGACGAACTTCCGAAACGAACGAGACAAGTCCGCATCCAGAAAACGTAGCCCAACCATGAGACTTTCACCGTCAAAGTTACGCCTAGAGGATACTCGACCTCTTTTCTCAGATCTCTCCAGTAGTGTGAAAGAAGTGGAATCTTGATGGGCCCGGCGGGTACAGACACTACTCGAGAGATTCGAGGAGAGTGAGAGAAGCGAGAATTCTACAGGTGCTACTTTGTCGGTAGAAGTCTCATGGTTTCGGCTGCGTTTTCTGGATACGAACTTGTTGCCTTGGAGTTCGTCTCGCGTAGGATAAACAGTGAAGACTACCAGAAATTGCTCGGAGATTACCTTCTGCCATATTTCAAAAGATTTCATAGGCACAACCTTATTTTTCAACAAGATTATGCATCCATACACGTATCGCAGTCAACTACAGGTTGGCTCAACTCCAACAGAACTCAACATTTGAAGTGGCCTAGCTGTTCTTCAGATCTCAACCCGGAAACTAGAAAGCTAGTGGGACATTCTTGTACACAGTGTACAAAAATGGAACCGCTGAGACATCCGTTTCTGATCTGAAGAACGCCATACTTCATGCATGGGCCAATTTTGAGCGAACTGTTATTGATAACCTAATCAGTAGCATGCAAAATAGAATTTTCGATATGGTTGCAACAAAGGTGATGTGACGCAGTACTAATCTTACCTTGTCTGCTGTAGGTACTTTTGTGATTAATCAGGTTTTCTATGAAGCGAACTTATATTTTGTACCGGTCTCCATTTCTTAAATTTTCAGCTAAAGTTCGTGGTATCCTGCACCGATAAGATAAACTGCTTAGAATTCTCCTATAAAAGTTTTCCATAGTGAGGAATACGATGGTAACATTACAGGGTGCGTAAAAAGTATTGACGCACCTACGTTTTGATTCAGCTCCAGCTTTTTCTTTCTACCCCTCTAGGTTTTTGTGTGTTATTTTTGTTCTCTGTATTGTGCTCAAAAAAAAAAACACTCACGAAAAAACTGAAGAAACATGATCGTCGTCGTTACGGTGGCCCTTTTTTGTCTGTTACCCAAAGAGCCGAATACTTCCTCAACAAGAGATTCAGGCGCTGTTCGAAACGGTAGGTGAGGAAAGATGTCAGCAACCCAAACGTCAGCCACGGCTCTGTCATAACAGATGATGATTACTAGAGGTTCAAGCACGATAACGTTCAAATCCGAAATTATCAACCTCTGTCCGATAACGCCAAACAGATAACGCGCGCAGGTGTAGACAGCTTCTCAGACGAGCGCAGCTTAAACAAGAATCCGCTGGATTACTCTTTTTAGGCAATTTTGGAGAATGAGGTCTGGGCTACTTTCAAGAGAAGTGACCAGTCGCATAAGGCTACCCTGTTCAAAGCACGGAACGAAATGCAAGCAAGTGTTTGCGGAGCGTGCTCATGAATTTTTCCGTCGTTTTCGCTCCTGTATTCACAGTAAAGGAGCCAATGTCAATTACGAGTTATTCTGTCGTGTTTGCAAGATCATTTCCCATATTTCTCAGGAGAATATTTTAAAACTTAATGCGCAATACTATTTCCACAACCGTCATTTAGTGCGTCAATACTTTTTACGTACCCTGTACTGAACCTCGGCAACGGGTTCTTCGGGTACCAATAGACAAACCAGGGGTGAACCTATTTTTCACCGGGTGTATTAAGTTATAATAATGTTTATTCGATTATTCGATTTTTTCGAATATTCGATTATTCGGAAATTCGAATAACCAAAAAATGGGGTTATTCGATTATTCGGAAATTCGAATAACCAAAAAATGGGATTATTCGATTATTCGGAAATTCGAATAACCAAAAAATGGGGTTATTCGATTATTCGGAAATTCGAATAAACGAAAAATGGGGTTATTCGATTATTCGGAAATTCGAATAACTAAAAAAAATGATGTTATTCGATTATTCGCTCATTCGAATTTTCGAAAAATGGGGTTATTCGATTATTCGGAAATTCGAATAACCGAAAAAATGGGGTTATTCGATTATTCGTTCATTCGAAAAATTTTAAAAAAGCACAAGTATAGGTGGCAGCAGGGCACCATGAATTTCGCGCCCACGCGTCCACACTGTTTTTTCTCGATCATAGAAGAACATTCCGAAAAAGTTACTATGGTTGTGGACTCCCGACACGGGACCCTACATCCTGTTAAAATTGCATCGCAAAACATCACCGCCACTCTGCAGGCTCTACTTGTCAGTTGCCGCTAAAAATGAGCACGGTTATAAGAATTATTTTGAACACGGTAACATCATGCAAGTAGCATTATATTTGTCCTCTCTTCATGTGTTCGGAAAGCAGTGGCTACTCATCATTAGTTTGACAGATTATTTGTAACTTTCGATTGAACATTTGCATTTTTTTTTGCCAGAAAAATCCCTAGATTTACGGCAACAAAATGTACCAATAGTAATATTGGTGCCTTAGGAGGATGATCGGTGACATAATCAGGTACAACCATGAAACAACTATTTTTCTCTGAAGCTGTGTGCTACTTTTCTCGATTATATTCAGAGACCATCGAAATGTCTCAGTGTAACCTGTTCATTCTGATTTCCTCTTCCAGGTTGGGCAACGGTGCCCAGAGTCAAATGCGGCCGAGTTCACTGCCCACAATCTCTGCTGCCTCCGGAAGTGGCGATCGAGGACGAGAATCTCAGCGCCGCAACTGATGTGTATGTTCCACTACCCGGAAATCGAACTCATTTCAGGATCAGTGTTACTCTTTCAGCTGGCAGTATGGCCTGCTGATGGCGTCGATGGTGACGCTGAATTCCGCCCAGTCCTTGATATGCCTGCCTCCTGATGTGCTTCTCACTGACAGGATCATCAAGAACTACTACACGTGCCTTTCGTCCGGAATTCGACAAGTGTAAGTACATCTGCCACAGTTCAACTCCGTTTGGTACAAGTTTTTCATGCTTGGCGAAAGGGTGAGATGGTAGGTTTTCAGAGATCCATACATGGCCTCGATGAAGAGCAAGATTCCCATGTGCTTATCTTCGAATACACGAAGTCGAACAACCATGAAGAAAATCGAGGTGAGAAAGAACTATGTACTAATTAAGTAGTTCATCATCTCTGCAATTCCTTGCATCACGTTAGCAATCTAATGCCTCACCTTGCTTGGTACACGTAATACTTGTTTTTAGTCAATTTTGACAATACCAAATTTGATCGTTGCCATGCATGGTGCGCTTCTGTAAAGCCCGCTAATGCTTTAGCAGTCACGTACATAAAACAATGCCATCCTTGATATACATAGGGGTTTTACCACATAAAGGACAAGGGATAAAGGACAGCGTTAATCAATACTTGTTTGGGATGCGCCACGAATTCTACTTCTACAGGATGTCTGTAGGCTATAACAATTTTTGAGTAATATAGGCAAATCTCAGTCAGAAATCTAGGTGAGTGGTAGTGCAGTCGGAGAAAACGCCGGCTTTTGCGCGCAGTCTGATTAAAGGTTCTTGGTTCTGAGTTTCCGCCTAGTCCAATTAATCCTTCCAATCGTCCGAGGTCTGTGAATTGGCATAAGATTTGTCTCGGGTGGATAAAGCGCTGACGTGGCTATCGGCTGGCCAATTCATGTTCTTGTATGGGCGAAATACGCAGCCAAACAACCTCCACGATATTCCCGTAAAAGTAGTAGGATGCGTGGCACACCCCGTAAAGGGACTGACTGATACCGATATTTATCCTTTATTCTATGCATAAATCTTTTTAAAAAAACTTGTAGTTGTGGGCAAGGCTTGGAATAAATGTGAAAATAGCCTACCTATTTGTTTCTGTCAGGTGGCAAGTTATTTCTTTCAGAAAGAACTCATTGCTCTGGATATCAGAGCTCCACTATCAGTGACCGGTACAAACTCGGTGCTCGTCTGAAGCTGCCGCTGCCAGTGGCACTAGCGTCTCACTGCCATACATCTCTCATCGCTTGCTTTCTATTCAGAAGCACATCAATTAACCTCCAAGGTCTCTATGATGATCTCGCTACATTCTTTCGAGTTTTGCGTCCGCCACACGAAGCGTATTTATCGCTATTGTTGGTAATAATAACTAATATATAATTTGCATGATTTGCCTGTTAGTTAATATGTAGCTCAGAAGGCAAAGAGTAGTAATAATTGGAGTATTGTTTCTAATTGCAGAGTCTCCGGTCACTAATCGTCACTCTTTTCTACCTGCTGCTTCTCCGCTTAGGTGCTACTCTTTGCATGTCGCCATTCACAGATCAGTTATAGTTTCTATAGTCTATATTGGCCACGTGATTCTAGTTTCTCATTGTCATCTCATCATCTTCATCCCCGTGTATACAGAGCTAGTTGTTTTTCGTCGTTTCACCCTTAATTATTTCGTTTTCAATCCAGTCGGGTCACGTGCTGTATGTTCAGCTTACGAGTGCTTGTAATACGCATCCGTTTCTAAAGGAATCATCTTTTCCATTCATCTAAGTCAATGTTTTGGTATCACTCGTGTTTGTAAGTAAAAGATAACAGGTACTCTACTGTCATAACAGGCTTCTCTTGTTCATCGGAATCATAAACCTGGGATGAAAAACTGCCAGAATTTCAGGATTCAATTTCAGAATCGAAAAACAGGGGTAGCGCCGACCCTGGCCGGAGCTATCGAATCATCTGTAAAGCAGCCATTTTGGTCATTTTCTTCGTTCAAGGGTGGTCCCTCCGAGTACAGTGCATATCATACTTACAATTTTTCAAATACCTAAGATCAGAGGTCTAGAATTTTCCACCACCAAACTTTTTTTTTGAACTTCCCGAAGATTTCGTTGGATCAGCATAGCTTCTCCTTCTTCTTCAGCGTCTGTCCTGCCAGCGCTAGATCAGGGTGGACACCAGCTACTTTCAAGTCCATATGTAACGTATCGGACCAGCGCTGCTTCGGACGCCCTCTAGGCCGCTTTCCAATTACCTTGAAGTTAAGGCCTATCTTGCGGACGCTATCTTCCTTTCCACGCAGAACGTGGCCGTACCATCGTAAGCGAGCTTCGCGCATCTTGTCGGCTATCGGCGCGACACCGAACTTCTGCCGAATGGCATCGTTTCGGATGCGGTCCATGCGCGTGACTTCGGCCGTCCAGCGCAGCATCTTCGTCTCCATGACGCTGAGGCGCGTTTCAACTTACTTAGTTGCAGGCCAACACTCAGCGCCGTACATTGCTACCGGCCGGACGACTGCTCTGTAGATCTTCGACTTCAGGCGCTCTGGTATCTTCCTATCGCAGAGCACGCCAGTCAACGAGCGCCACTTGGTCCAAGCTGCACTCACGCGTGAAGTCACTTCAGCCATCAGATTGCCATCGGATGCTACTGCTGATCCCAGGTACTTAACAACCGAAGTGCGTGGAAGCTCGATGCCATTAACCTTGCTGGAGCAGGACTCAGTAAAGTCCGTCGTTATCAGTCTTCTTCACGCTCAGTTTGAGTCCAAACCGCTCCATGCGATCACACCAAGCTTGCACCTCTCGCTGGAGTTCACCTTTATCTTCGCTAGCGAGCATCATCGGCGTAAAGCAACGTCCAGGGGACGGACTTCTGAAGATCTCGTGTGATGGCATCCATGACGACAACAAAGAGGAATGGGGAAAGGGCAGACCCCTGGTGTACCCCGACAGAGATGGGAAACTCCATCGAGGTTCCAGCTGCAGCTTGAACTCGACTCTTTGGACAAGAATAGAGAATTCGCACCCACTCTATGAGCTCTTCAGGAACTCCATGTTGTCGCAGGGCGTACCATATCACTTCACGCGGTACGCGGTCGGAGGCCCTTAGCAAGTCGAGGAAGGCGATGTGCACTGGCTTCTGTTTCTCGCGATGCTTCTCTAACAGGAGGCGGCGGCATGTATGGCATCAAGGTGCCACAGCCAGCTACGAAGCCGCACTGATTGCTGGAAAGCTGGACGATGTCATGAATCGTCCATCGACAATTCGCTCAAAGATCTTCATGCTGTGCGAGAGCAAGCGAATCGGACGGTAATTGGAGCAGTCTGCAGGACTGCCCTACTTCTTCCAAATCGGAATCGTCGTGCTTTGGCACCAACACTCAGGCACCTTCTTCTCCGCCACAACCTGGTTAAAGAACTTCGTCAACCAGAGTTTTTAGTCGTCAGTCAGAGTTTTTAAAGCACTCAAAGCCGTCAAGATCTGCTTAAAATTTGCGCCGACTTTCCTCTGCACAACAAGGGCATATGATGGTATAATGGTTCCATGGAAAGATTATAAAATTTTTATCAGAAGTGTGCTACCAGCACATATTAGGATGCACCTATAATTACGTATTTACGGATGTTATAGTTGTTCCAGCTATATGGGCTGTTAAAGTAAATTGAATGAATGGAATTAAATATGTCGCATTAGAATTCGCACTCTGAAACCAATTCACTCGTCGTTGGCTGACTTATTTTCCGTTTATTTAATTTATACTACTTCTAAATTAGTTCATGTCTAGCTCAGAAGAGCACAAAGGAATGGTCCCTTAATAAATTCTGATTTTCGGAGGCCGTCCACATCATCGTCCTTTATCTTCCCTGAACTGCCTGTCGCTTAATGCTGTTCCCTTCGTCATTATACGACAGATGTTGCGTAGGGTTTTTCTTAATTACAAAAAGATAGTCCCACATTTTTCCGCGTGACCCTGCTGCTTTTAACAAAAAGCTGTAATAGAATCCGCGCTTATATTAAGCGCTAAATTTGGTATGAAAAACTATCAACGCAGGGGTTTTTGTACGCAATTGGACCGCGTGTATCCAAAAATGTGTGCAGTGTTTAATTTGGCCGAAGATTATTGTTATTTTGACTGTGAGCTGCATTCGGTCTCTGTTTTGTGATATTTATTTGATTGGTAGTGTTAGTGTACTACATAGACTTTTTCAGTAGAAGATTTAACGAAATTATGCGTTCTGGCAGTGAACCTTTGTACTGACCGTTTGCCACTTCGTATGGAGTGGCGCTTTGACATCTGTAAGAAATTCAGAAGGGTCATTCTAGAGCTCACAATGCGAAATGAACGATGATAAGTCACTCTACGAAGACGATGAACAGGTCGAAACTTTAGTCCACCCAATAAGTTTGATCCACCTACAACCTCGTTCGGTACAGAAACATTGACACAGTAGGCAACATGCCAAGGTTTTACGAAGAGAGAACATGGAGAATGTTTAATCAATATTTTTGAGTACCCTACCTTACACGAAGGCGCTACGAAACCGTCTGTTTGTCCACCTGCACTTTCAATTGGGCGCTGGACGAGATTCACAACAAGTAAAAACCGACCGACTGGACAATATTGTCCGATATTATCAATTTTTGTCAAGTAAACTGCTAACGATCCATTTGTGAATATCGATCACTATTCTAGAGTTGTATCTATACCATGATGTTCGATATGGAAATTGCATGAATCCAGTAGTCGATGCACGGTTTTCATGAAAAACTTCTCCGTAAGATCAACCAGTCGCTCTATAGAATTAAAAAAGAATATAAATCACGGCGTTGATCAGTTCCTTGGGGTGCGCCAGGCACACTACTTTTGCAGGATATCACGGAGACTATTTGGTTGCGTATTTGACTTATACTACGACTTGCTCAGCCAGTACAAAAGTCAGTGTTTTATTCTTTCCAGGCAAGTCCCGCACCAATACACTAACCTCATATGGAAGAAGGCTTGGTCGGCCTTCTTAGGACCCGAAACAAGATTTTGGAGCGCGGGGAAGCGGCTGCTCCTCCAATTGCACCGCACCACCCATACGCCCAACATTGCAGTCAATATTATCTAATTCTGCCTGTGTTAAGTTGGTGCATAGTTTTTGTCCTTAAAAGAGCAGGATTTTAATTCTTTTTTTAAACAAAACAAATCATCCATCAACAATATAATAACCGTTAGTGTCGGCAAAAGTGAGCCATTTCTTAGGAAAGATTTCAATGCCCTTAATCCAGGGAAAACGAGACTGACAGTCAAGAAAGGAAATCTCATTTTTAGGTGGTCGTAATTATCGAACCTCGCGCAGATGCTGCTTGAGGGCTCCGAAGAGGTAGTGGTCTGACGATGCCATGACAGAGCTGCACGGTGGATGAGGTGCCATCGTCCAGCCAATCATCTCTAGGAAATCGCGAGTTGACTTCGCCTTGTGCTGTCTCATGTTGTCGCGGAGGAGGGTGACTTCAAGAAGTTTCGATCGTTTTTCCTTTGAAGAGTCAACCAGTTTCTGGAGCTGTTTTGTGTATACCTCGGTACTGACGGTGCGATTGTAGTTCAACTGCTTCCAGTAGATCACGCCTTATGAATTCCAAAAAGGCGGAGAGGAGAATCAGTATTCATTTTTTCGGTAGTCTTGCAGGGCCCAAATGCAGTTGATCCGAATGTGTTGAGATGGCCCTGTCCTTCAAACTGGTGTCTAATCTTTGCTCGCAGAGGTAAATTTCTTTTTGCATTTGGGCCCTGCACGACTGCCGAAAAAATGAATACTGAATCAAAGATTCTCCTCTCCGCCTTTTTGGAATGATCCATTTTCTTCAAAATTGCTGGCGCTGATCCATTTTCTTCAAAATTTTCCCACATGCTCGCCCACCCGTGCTCATGGACCCATCCTTTGGAAGTTTCTAGAATTTACTACGCAATATTGCAGACATCTCAAGAATTCTCCAGTGTCTTCAATAAAATCCGAATAAGTGTCGACAAAATGTGAACAAAAATTATGCACCAACCTAATAGTTCATTTGTGGAGACAGAAATTATGTCATGACTGGATAGGCTTCACAGAAAATCAAGATCGATTACTTGATTAATAGATATCAATCATCATGATCCTCCTTGAACTTTCGATAGCCTTTGGACTGCCGACTGATGGTACGCTAGGTGGATTCGGCTGCTGAGTGTTTAAGGTAGATCTCATAGAATATGCAAGAGGTCAGTATTTATAGAAAAACATCCGTTTTAATAACTACTAAAAACAAAGAGGGTGTGCAGTTCTAGAACGGAGTCCACCTTGTATGCCCTCTACAAAATCCAAGGGATATATTCACAACCCTGTGAAGTAAAACGTTAGAAATGCAAATGCACGCCACAGCTGGAGTGGGTAATCTAAGCCTGCTTTGGACTGGGCAAAGCTGCCAGATTTGGAAGGAACACAGGGTGGCCCCTCTCTCTAGATTCGCATCGGACGATCCTACACAGTGTTATGAAAGGGTTAGATCAGGTGAGCTTGCGAGAGATTGAAAGAACCACAGTTACTTGCGGCTCAACCTACTAAAGCGGGAAGGATGCACTAACTGGAAACGGCTTCTAACCTGTTGGAGCAGCCACGACTTACAACCAACGACAGAATTATGTACAATCGTTTATTACGCAGAATAAGCTGCTAAGTTTTACACCTGTAATCAATGGTTTCACAAGGTGGTTGAATGTTCAATACATGTACAGAGCTAGAGTCGTCTCAACAAAAACACCAACAATAGAAAAATTGGAAGAAAAATGCACTAAACGCAAACGATCACAAAGCTCTCTTTGACAGAGTAAAGGGGAGATGAGTGGAGGTAATCGGGATGAACAAGAGTGGCTACAGTAACTGAGGCCCACTTGGATCAATTAGCACGTGTGCAGTGGAGAGTGAGAATTCTTTGAATGTACTGACGAACGGCCGGACATTTCAGACGGCCTGCACAAAAATCGAAACCCGGATTTCTGGAATCGATATGCAGTTAGATCGATATGTCAAGGTGTGGAGTGGAACAATGGAAGGGAACCCACGTTAAATGACATCTTGTAATATGCAGTATTGATTTTCCTAGCCGTGACGTCAGAGATCTGCTCGAATGCATGATTTTAACGGTCGCTTCATACCAGGACTGCTGGAGATCGTCGATGAGGCCGATGAGGCTCCCCGTCCAGAGTCACGACCGTCCTGAAGATGAGCTGTTTTCGAAAGTGGTCCATTGCGGCACAAAGGAAAAGGAATATGCACAAAGAAACAGATGCGCAGAAGGGATGGAAGGTTTAACCGTTACCTGTGAAGCATCTAGACACGTTTCCGGGCTTTTGGCTCGTACAGAAGTAATACATTCGTCGAGATGAGTCTGAAGGAGGTCGCAAACACGGAGGGAGTCGATCAACATCGAGTCGTAGACCTGCGGTTGGATTACTGTGAAGAATGAAAACGAGGCACATACAAGTCGGAGAACTTGCGCAAAACTTATGATGGTCACTCGACAAGAGTGAGATTTCGGGTCGGTTGACATATAGCTACCGTACTCCTTGGCGTCAACGATGTGCTTCCCGTTGAGGTCGTAGAGAGTGGCAACGCCCAGGCAGTGCCAAATTACATGCACCTCCAAACATACATATGAGGGCCACGCTGCGTTTTGATTTTTCAAAAATTGAAGACTACGTGAGGTGCCGCGGGGCAGGCATAAGTCCAACGCCGCGCGAACACCGTTGGCGTCGCGCACGGTGCGCGACGAAATTGGACGAGTTGTCGCAGTCCGGCTGCCTCCAACAGGGACGGCTAGTGACTCGCGCTAGGAGTGCGAGAGTGTGCGCTGGCGACGTCGACCGCGCAGAACAAAGAAAAAGACATGAGATGAGGATGAGACACGTCTGATGTGTCCTGGTAGGGAAGTGGGAGTGATTGTTAACAAAGTGCGGGCGGAATCAGACTCAATCTATTTCAAATGAGTGAAGGGAAATGGTCAAGGATCTGGTGAGGGAATTCGAAACAAGAACTGGGGCGGGATTACTAACTAGAAGTTTCGGAAGCAAGTGTTCATAAGTTTCTATTGGGGAGGGGGGGGGGGGGGGGAGGAATGAGCGCATTAGTCCATAGCTTTTCCCTTGATTCTATACTTAACCGTCACCAACTCACTTGTCATAGTTCACGTGTAATGCCATTGGCAAGCACCCCCTTAGCAAACGCTAAGGACCTCCTTATTTCTCCAATCTAGAAGCACAGGCAGAGGCATTTTACTGCTTCCTTTTTCTTCCATGCGCCTTCACCAAGAGAGTTCCTCTTCCATTACATTTGGGGCTCACTGTGGTAAAAAACTAGTCCAGGAGCTTAAACAGTGGCAAGATTTCGTGTTCCGCCGTTAACAACGCGTTACCGAGCGCACGTCCGCGTTCAGCGCAGCGACGTCGCATGCGGCAAGTGCGCGACGTCGCCTTGGAGTTACGTCCTGGAGCCGAGGTGCTGCTGCTAGTGACTGAACGAAATTCAGCATTAGAGGTCACTTCGGGCACGCAGCGTCCGTGATCATACCAGGAGGCATCTAGTTGACGTCATGGATTACGGTGGGCGTATGTCTATTGGAATGCATCTCATAACTGTGTTTACACGACGTCAACAACTTGGCGACTTCGTAGATGTTCTACGTCCTCACTCACTCAGTCTTCTTCAATTTAAGAAAAATGGAAAAGGGTAAAGGATAGAGATCGTTTTGATAATAGCACTTCTGACCTATAGCATCTTTCAGTTTTAATGAATATTTGGCCTATACAGTGACTTACGGTGACAAACAGATATGTAGCTCAAGTTTTTCGCTTGTCGAAAGGTCTGCCAGTAATTCCACGTTCTCATAGTTAACGCGTGCATTCGTTTTAGTCCACCGCTGGAAATCCGAGATGTGGCCTAATCGGGTGGGGAACAAACCCGATAAGTACCACCGTCAAAAAAACCCGTTCAGTGAAACGCAAGACGCGTGCTTGACACTACTGAAGCGGAAGAAGGATTGGTTATTGGTGCAACGGTTAGTCCCATTTTTGTTCCCCTTTAAAAAGGCTACCTAAATATGACCGAAGAGCTGCACTGAGAAGCGCAGTGTCGTTGCACAGCTACTGAGCTGAATAACACAACTGCTCGCCCACCTCTTGTTCAAACAGGCAGTTTCTCATGCTCCGATCTTCACGCTTTGTGATCTTCGCGTGTTTCGGAATACTACGAGCGACAAGCGGTTGTTCGGCGGCTATCGTTTCCAACGCTTCCACCAGTGCAGCTGGGTCCTCTTCGAGGAGGACGTCGAATGATTGGGACTGAAAGTAGGATATAAGCTTTCTGAATGTCCATTGATCCGAATTTATTAGAATTTTTTTCGAATTTATCTTATCAGTTAGTTCATTGGGGGGCAATAAGACTAATTTTTCACTAGAGCGGAGATGCTGAACTGCAAGCGGGGCTATTTGAATCTGAATCCGGCGGCCCAAAACCGACATTACATTTAGACTAACCTTACAGATACTTCGACACAAGATCGAGCATTTGTTGCTGTAATAGAAAGAGATGGTAGCACAGGTATGTGTAAGCAGAAGCGCGATTCTCCTAGAGGGTAAAAAATGGGCGAGCTTCATTAGGTGTCTTCCTTACTGTAGGGGCAAGCGACGCGCTCGTTTACGGTAGAATGGTCAGATGCTGTGCCCGCGTTCGGAGACATTTTACGACAAGACATCGAGATGAGACGATCAGAATCTACACACGAAAAGAAACAAAGTTACTCAGACATAAGTGTGTCACATCAACGACGGCGGAAGATTTTCAGAGCATGGTACTCCATCAAGCGTTCTTGCCAAACTGCCAAGTCAGTGAATAATTAAAGTTATAACAATAATAGTGGTCAAAATGAGGCTAGCGATGAAGCAATAAAATCGAGAACAACTGAACATCAAAAGAAACTAAAAGTATCAACAACAACATCCTACTATATATAAGCGAGAACGGTCGTTTGTCTGTGGGTGAGTGAGTGTGTGTGTGTTTGTTTGCACAGAAGTGCTGAAGGAGTGTGTTGGGAGGAAGTATGGGGATGAGGGTTGTAGTTGTCACCAGTTGTCAACTGTTGAAGTTGTCGACAGGCGTCCATGTTCAGACGACATGTCACCGATGTCGCTCAAAGGAGGTGCGGGTTGGGAAGAAATGTCCCCCACCTCCTTCAGCATGCGTCCGGGTTCAGAAGAGGTGTCAGCGAGGTGGGTCAGCAGGTGTCTGGGTTCAGAAGACGTGCCACCGATGTCCCATCAAGGACGTTTGGGTTGAGGAGTGGTGTCACCGATGTCGCGCGAGGGTTCCGGATTCAAACGACGTGTTACCAGTGAAGGTGGGACCAGTAATAGGGGAGCGGCAAACGATGGGGTTCCAGTAAGGGGGACCCTTAAAGGTTGACCAATAAAGAAGGGACCAGTGAAGGTGGAACCAGCAATGGGGACCGGTGGGGGGGGGGGGGGATCCAGTGAAAGGGGAACCGGTGAAGGAGGGGGGACGGGTCCAGTGAAGGGAACCGGTGAAGGAGGGGGGAGGGGTCCAGTGAAGGGGGTATGGGTAGAAGGTTGACCAATGAAGAGGGGACCAGGTGAAGGGGAACCGGTGAGGAAGGGACCAGTAATGGGGACCGGTGAGTTGGGGGAGGGGTCCAGTGAAGGGGGACCGATAGAAGGTTGACCAGTGAAAGAGGGAAGCAGGTGAAGGGGACCGGTGAGGAAGGTACCAGTAATGGGGATCGGTGAATGGGGAGAAGGGGTCCAGTGAAGGGGGGACCGGAAAAGGGTTGATGAATAAAAGGGGACCAGTGAGGCTGGGACCAGTAATAGGGATCGGATAGGATGACCAGCGAAGAGGGGACCAGTTAAGGGAGTCCAGTGAGGGTGATGGACCTGTTTTGCCCTATTCCGCTATACCATTCTATATAGCAAAACCAGTTTTTTTTTACTGTAATGAATGAGAGAAGGTCTAAAGAGGAGAAGAAGACGTTCGGGGTGTTCTATTCTCCGGGTTTGGGGCGAAGCCCCAACCAGACGTTTGGCGGCCGGCAGGCCGTTGAACGTCTGGTATGATATATGTGAAGTGGCGATGGAAGTCAAAAGAACGGAGAAACTTTAGAGCTTGTACGAGAAACATGAAAAAACGCAATACGTCACGTTTTTCCCGTTCTGCCTTTTTGTACCGACAACTGCTTCATGGGTTACACTAGATTTCTTTGCGTTTTACTGTTGTTTTTCTTCTATAATTGTCATTTTAGGGGCTAAGCCTCGAAACAGCTGAAGCTGTTTCGAGGCTTAGCCCCTAAAATGACAATTATAGAAGAAAGACCCACTCTCCTCGCAATGTCTAACCTTCTCACTCGATAAAACTCGTCCGAATTGGATACACCAGCCAGTCATTCTATCGTAGATAAAGGCAGGGGATGCAGCTGTAGTCCAGGGATACAGAGGACGAACGAACCCGAGAGGTCTCAATGGAAACCTCCTGTAACGGCAAGGAGAATGTCGGTAATGGTTTTTAACAGACTATAGTTATGCGTACTATTAACCCAAGACCAAATTATCGAAAATTAAGTAGGCCGGCCACGTAATGCGCAGACACTTGCTGGACGAAAGCTGTCACTGACTGGGTTCCATGGGATGTCAGGAGATCACCAGGGGACCCACCAACGCGTCCGCCGGACTTCTTCGTGAAAGGCCTAAACGAAAGATATGACGCCCTTCGTGTCCCTCGAGCAAGAAGGATCGACTGGAGCCCTCTGGCACGCGTCAGGGACGAATGCAGATGCTGCTGGCGCCCGCTCCAGCAACTCGATGATCAATGGGACGACAGCTGACAGGTGGCAGGTGACAGACGATCTACCCACAACTTGAAAATTTCCGAGATTTCCGAGATTCCTATTGGCACCATTAGTCAAAACTGCTAGTTAATGAGTAAGTTAATAAGATTCTATTTCGTTGGCTGTAGAAGCGGTTTCCTTCAGTTTGACCTAATACCTGACCCCATTAGCAGAACTAGGATGCCCACTTCTATCATCGCCAGCCCCTACGGAAGTAGAGGCTGGCGATGATAGAAGTGGGCATCCCAGTTCTGCTAATGCTAAGAGCATTAAGAAGTGTACCACCAATATATGTATGAGGGGTCTTTTTTAAATTTTATTCCAAACGAGGAACCTTACTCGTTCCATCACATCTTCACATCTTGAACGACTGTTACATCTGATAGAAGATCCTAGTCTTCGAGGGCTTTTCTCTCACCTTCGTCTGTTCCCACACTGTTTTGTGTTTCTTTTTCTTAGTGTCCAGCTTCGCCGGAAGTGTGCTTGAATCGTGCTTCTTCGTGCTTCGCTTCTTTTCTGCAGCGCTGTCGGTGGCCTGTAATAGAACTGTGTTGCTCAACTGCGACTCAGTGACCTAAATGTGCGAAGTGCAAAGCTTGAATGTTGAGTTGCCTAGGAGCAGCCCTCCACCTACGTTTTCGACTCCTGTTTCCATTGCAAATCTGAGATCTTTTTGAAACATTAAGAATTTTCTGTCTTATAAATTTATATGGGCGCGTGGAGCACAGTCGGATGAGGCGCCGACTCTCGCGTGCACTCGATACCAAGTTCCTGGTTGGTATTTCCCGCCCAGGCCAACCAAGCCCTCCATCCCTTCGGGGTCAGTGAATTGGTACCAGACTTGTCTGGGAAGGATAAAGCGCTGACTTGCTCATCGGCTGGCCACCGCAAGTCATTGTATGGCCAAATACGCATTCATGTCGCCTCCACGACATCCCGTAGAAGTAGAATGCGTGGCGCACCCCAAAGGAGTTTGAATAACGCCGTCCTTTATCCTTTTTTATCCTTTTATAAATTTATGGTGTTTTTTATGTTTAAATAGGATGCAGACGCAAATTAAGCATAAGAGCACGATTTACAATTGGAAGAATTGTGACAAAAAAACGAGTTTCGGATAATTAGGTGCAGTTCTGCCAGCAATAAGACAAGATAACACCATAATTTATTTTTATTATTTATTTTTATTTTTTTCAGGAATTCATTGTGCATGTTTTAAATCAAGGGTATTCGGTCTGAGCAAAGGCCACATGGACCATTTATTGGTAAAATGAGATAATAAAAGTAGCTTAATATGGAAAAAAGTTCTCTATGGGTTCAGGCAACAAATAAGCGATATGTGTAAAACCACTCTGTTTCCTATTTTTCATGGCAGTGAATTATTCACTTGCTTAATGAATCGAATAAAGGGAAGTTGTTCTTCCAAAAAATTTTGATAATTTTTACTACATATTCGCAATGAATGTATTTTGGAATGCTTTTTCAACTGATACAGGGAGAAAGCTATGGACAGTTCACAAGCTCATGAGTTTGCTATTATCTGCGCACAAATGATTATACTGGAACCCGTGACTACAATATTCCTGGACTTCTGAAAAATCTGAGTGTTGATCTCAGGATTTAGAGTGTCAAACATCGGTTCAGTGGTTTTGTGAAGCGTTGACCGCTTTATAAGTCGAGTGCTCTGATGATGGCATTTGGCCTTTCCAGACGAAGCACGTAGCAATTTCTAAATGTAAGGAAGGAACAACGTTCGAAACGACAATTATTTGATTCACGAGCACTCATGAATTTTGATTTTTCGTAACTGAGTTTTAAAAAATTAAGGCAAAGTAAATGATTGTAAACGGCAGATAACCAGTAATCTAATCACTGAAGCACATAATTCTCCCAAATCAGTGGCTCTTTACTAACTTGTGCGTTATTATGTTTATGACTCCGTGTTAAATGAGATTGTAAGGTGATTTATATTTATATCTTTTTTCCCCTTCGTCCTGTCCGTCTCGTCGTCTTCAATGGCCTAAAAGTAGTTCAAGAATTCAGGCCTGCTAACCGAAATGATAGCTAGTCGGAAGGGGTGTTGGCTGTCGCAGAGGCTCGAAGTCAAGGTTCTAAGTTTGAACCTCCTTCTTGCAGACCAACCAATCCTGCCGGCGTCGGCGAATTGGATTCAGACTTGTCTGGGAAGGATAAAGTTCTGCCTTGTCCTTCAGCTGGTCATCACATGTCATAGAATAGGCGAGAAACACTCAAATTGCCTCCACGACATCCCGTAGAAACAAAATGCGTGGCGCATCCCAAAAAGTGAGTGACTGACGCTGAGCTTTATCCCTCATCTACCTTCTTCTTCTTCTCGACCAAGGGCCTCCTCAAACTCCACCTCCGCCCCAGGGCAGGAAAATCCCAAAATAAGATGTGCGAAAGGTTACGCATTAAAATTTCCTGCACACAGTCAAGTTACTGCTTTCTTTATCCAAGACTGTTCAGCGAAACACAAAAAAGTGTGGAGGTCGTCTTCTATAACTCTGGAACGCCGCATAATATGATACTCTGTTGGTGTGGTCCGTTGTTCAGAAGGTGCTCTCGGCGCAGCGACGTCTCCGTCGTTAGTGCGAGTTCAGCGATGTCTGTGTTTTCAGCGCACGCGAATCATTAGCGGAAATCCCTTGGCCAACGCCATTTATTACTTATTCATCCAGTCGTGCGACGACACTGATTCTTCGTCGCAGAAGCCGGAGGCTCGAAGTGAGCAGCGCGAACAGAATCGTTAGACTACTCCCGCCCACTGTACTCAACCACGCGTCAGGAGCAGTCCATGATTTCCATGAAACTGCAGCGAAATCAAACGTGGAAAAAGAAGACGTCCCTCTGGGCCAGTCGTCCACTTCGTTCAGCGTCAACCGTCAATCATCGCCAGCTGTTCGACTGACACCTTCACCATGGCGTTGCAAATATATTGTGACAACGCGCAGAATTCCTAGCGCAACACGGTGTCAAGGTGTAGCCCGGCGTTTCTTTCCATTCGTACAACGACACAAAAGTGGACATGCTTGAAGCATGTCCTTTCGCTTTTGCACTCCTTATTAGCCTTCTGTTGAAGACTGTCTTTGAGCAAGTATTGCGAACAATTTGGCTGATGAATGGGAGGCTGAGAAGCGCGGTGCTGACGAGGGACAAATGGTACTGCAGTCGGAAAATCCACCGGTTGACACGTACAGTTGCAAAACGAAGGGGGGGGGGGGGTCCCACCCTTGTTAATCATGTCTTCCATTCGTTCCCGATTGGCTATTCAGTGCCAGATCTGTCCGTGAAGGATAAAACACTGACTTGAACACTCGGTGATTGAGTCTGAAGGAGCAATGTAGCAACTAAAATTTGTATCTTCTTTTCTGTAAACTTCCTCAGAAAATGCTAGAATCCGAATCAGCTGCATTCGAGTGAATTAAACATAAAATACAAATGAATAAAAATAAAAATAAATAAAATAGATATTTAAAATATACAAAAGATGTCATTTTTACCAAAAAGGATTTCAATCGAAACAACCGATTGATGGGTTCTGAAGGTTGCTGCATCCTAACCCTTATATAAAGATGAATTTAAAAAGACCTTGAATTTTGAGGCCAGATACAATTGCTTAAAATTTAAAGCTTTTTTAAACTCAAGTTACTTATTATAAAAATTTAAAATTTTTAATCTTTAAAATCTTAAAGGTAAATCAAATCTAACAAATAGCAATACCTATAGTGATAAATAAGGAACATGAGAGGAAGCTTGAATGCATGTTAAGGCTACACAGGTTGTTCCAAAACATATTTCTGCCATTGAAAGGGTCATGGAATTCTTTACCTAAAATCATGCTCTAAAACTTATTTTATGATGGAAGGAACAGAAGTTTACATTTTGGCATATGTATGTTGCAGCTAATCCATTAATACTAAACAGTATGACATCAAAGATGACGTTAGAGAAGAAGTAGTAATACATACATGTATTTGTCCCACAAATAGCTATGTATTATCAGCAGGTTCGCAGTGCAGCTGCCGTTTTTATATTTGGCGGTTGAATAACGTACATTTTTACGCCTTGCCTTGCCAACACCTTACTTTCAGGAGCGATTCTGCTCACACAAAGTTGTTTGTAAAGCTGTGAGGTAGAGCTGAAAACTTGAAACTGAGCCAGATTTCTATTAAGGAATAGTGCCTTGGCTCCCTAAATTTGAGACACAACAGACAATAAAGAATTACGTAAATGGCGGTAATTCGCCAATCACTCGTGTACTCTCTTGCAATCGTATCGTCGATTGCAAAATCTTTTTTAATGCTGGAATCTTATGTTGTAAATGGGAATATTAAGACGATAGTGGTGTAAGACATGCAATTCCGTAGCCGGTTTTTGTTTTTCTGACAAGAAACATTTTTGATGGCAAAGTTACCTAACATGGCTACCCATTTTTATGTTTACATCAAACTTGAAACAGAGTCAAGCTTTTTAAAAATTTTGCGAAATCGAAACTGATGATCCAAGTGAAGACATTCGTGAGAAAAAAACTCGCCCATTTTTCAAATGCCACACTTTATGTAAATGGCACTTACATACTCCGTCAATCAAATTGTGATCATCACATATTGGGTATGCGCACCGCATGATCTCAACCTCAGAGTAAGCATGAGACTTTAGCTCTCGTGCTCATCAACAAAGCAGTAACCTTTGTTGCGGGTTAAGACTGTGAAAATGTTATGGCCAGTCAAGCAGTGATAACGTTTTTGGGACACTTTGTATCATATTTAAATTGTAGTACTGGTGCTATAAGGGCAAGTGTTTTGCAGTAGGAAGAGGTCCCGCCCGTCGCGTGCACCCGATACCAGGATCCTGCTTCGGACTTCCTGCCCAGGCCAACCAAGCCTTACATTCGGGGTCAATGAATTAGTACCAGACTTGTCTGGGAAGGATAAAGCGCTGACTTGTTCATCTACTGGCCACTGCCAGTCATTGTGTGGCCAAATACGCATTCAGATCGCCTCCACGACATCCCCCCGTAGAAGTAGTATGCGTGGCGCGTCCCAAAAAGGAAAGCGTAGCGCCGTCCTTTATCCGTTTTCCTCACTGGTGTCATCTCTTAGGTCAGCGTAATCGCTGCTTCCACTTAATTGTGCTAAATAATTTTTTTGCAAGAAATAGTGCAAGATGTTTGACTGATCGAGTTCTCGCTTTTGTGAGGCTATGGAATGTTAAGTGCGGCTCCTTTATATGTATCTACTAGCGAACCTTGGTAGACTCCAATCGACTGCTTATAAAATTCTCGACGGTTAGGGATGTTGGCATCTGATATGCCTGTTTCTCGGTTTTGATGTCTATTTCACCAGCATCTTCAGCAGTATAATATTCATGTATTTGTCGCGGAAGATGCTCTACCCCATGTTACTCATGCTATGAGGAGGCTGCGGCCGGCAGCTACTACACTTCCGAGTCGGACATCACGACGACAACACGCCATCGATACGATGTGGTCTGCTATTCAACTATGAATGTGTTCTTCTTCAGCGACGAGGAAAGATAAAGTGAGCCCGACGAATAGCTATGACTAGCAGATCGCACTCGCCGCCGTCGTCAGACTTCATTGTCACTTTTATGAGACGTAAAAATGTGCACTAGAACAGCTCGTCTCGAACAGAAGTGGTCTATACTCGAGGTTTTTGATGACTGGAAGAAGATCTAAAAACTACCAAACGAAGTAGCCCTAGCCTGTTCTCCGAACCTTTTAGGGTATGTCGCGTATTCCTCTACTGCTTGACTTCTTTGAAGGGCATGGATGCAATTCAGACTTACATAAGAGTTTCGAAAAGCCTGCTAACTAACTTACTGTTTTTATCTTTCTTTCTGAAGAATAGTGCAAATTCGCCGACAGCCGATTTGAAGGTTAAGTTCTCTTGCATGCAGTCTATAGAACGCTAAGCTGAGCGACTTCCTGCAGTACGGGAAAGGGTCAATTTTGAACAGCAAGTGAATAGAAAAGATATTGGTTTCAACACAGATTAATTGATAGGAGTCTCAGAAGCCAACCACGTAGAGTGAAAGAATGTCTAACGAGCTTCTTCTTCTTCTTCTTCTTCTTCTTCTTTGCGCAGAGAATTAATAAAAGATAAAGCCAATCAAACCGTCTTAGGATGTGCCACGCATACTACTTCTACGGGATGTTATGGAGGTAATTTGAATGCGTATTTGGCCTATACAATGACATGTAGTAGATAGCCGATGTACGAGTCAGTGTTGTTGTTTTTTTACCTCCCAGACAATTCTGATAGCAACTCATCGACCCAGGAGGGATCGAAGGTTTGGTTGGCCTGGACGGGAAATTCGAACCAGGAACCAGGAGTCGTGTGCACGCGATAGCGGGCACCTCCCTTTCGAGGCGGCGGCTGTTGCTTGCACACCAGAACAAAGCTCATAGCTCCAGCCCCGGCAAGGCTATCATGTACTCCAACCTTTCGTGGTAGATGAATTGGAAGTAGACTTCTCTCTGGGGAGGGTAAAGCACTGAGGTGTGCATTAGCCGACCACCGATAGACCTAATACGCGTTCAAATTGTCCTTATGATACCCTGCAGAGGTAGAGCGAGTGGCTCATCCCGCAAAGCGTCTGACTGACGCCAACCTTTATCCTCACCTTTACTTAAAGTTTAAGGTGACTGTTGCTTAAACATTTTCTCCTAAGGCGGCAAATATTTTTTCAGATAATTTTTTAAAAGATAATCTCTAAATTATTATTAATAATCAATTACTAACAATGATAATAATTACTAATAAATATTCTCAAATAATAACCACAAAATTTATTTAGCAGAGAAGCTCCAGGATTGAGTAGAAAAGGCTCAGCAGACTGCTACTGCGATTCAGACGTTTTATATTTTACAGGAAAAGATAGGAATTTTCGTGCTTGGTAGTGCTTTATCGTCGCATCTGTAAGGAGTCTATTGTCTTATATTGCCTTGAAATTCATAACCAACGATTGCTAAGCCAAAATTGAGCATTTACTGGATTCCCATGTAGAGGACGTAATTCATTGGATTCCTTACTGAATACGAAACCAAACACAATTTTAAACTTCGGCAACTTCGAAGAGTCCTCGAATGCCTCTTCTCATCGTATAAGGAACGCATTGCTGCCACCCAGAGCAATTAATTCACATTGAGACTCGATTTTCCTAATGGGATTCAATAAAATCTATTTTTCCATTGTAAAAATTTGCTAACGCTGATTGCCTCTATACCAGTTGCCTCTCCCATGTTCCATTTATAAACTGTTGCTACATGGCTCTCCAAATTGTAAAGAGATCGTTCCATACAATCGTGCACGAGGAATTCCTTGTTTTCTTATTCATTCAACCACCCAAAGTTGACATTTTGGCACAGAATTCAAATCAACTTTTATTGTTGTTAAGTCATCATAAAAATCATAAAAACTATTGTATCATAAAAATCATTATTGTCATCATAAAAACTTCTTCGGAAGCATCACGTTCTATTGTTGGTTTTGAGGGACGTCCAGTTTGGTCTCTAACAATTCGACGCTGACCACAAAAAGTTTGAGTGCGTTTTATGCGATAAGTTTTAACCTGGATTGCTAGTGACGCGAACTGGGCGCGTGTAGCGCAGTCGGAGGAGGCGCCGACAGTCGCGTGCACCCGATACCAGGTTCCTGGTTCGGATTTTCCGCCCTGGCCAACCAAGCCTTCCATCCCTCCGGGGTCGGTGAATTGGTACCAGACTTGTCTGGGAAGGATAGAGTGCTGACTTGTCCATCGGCTGGCCACCGGAAGTCCATGTAAGGCCAGATACGCATTCAAATCGCCTCCACGATATCCCGCGGAAGTAGAATGCATGGAGCATCCCAAGAGGAAATGAGTAATGCCATCCTTTTTCTTGATCATTATTAATGACACGCACAGAGATGGTGAAGAGCAACGTTATCACTGGCGTTAACTGCCTCATGAAGAAAAACAGCTGAAAATTCAGTTCTCCCATTCGTCTTCAGTTGTTTGCTAGAGAATCAACTGCCATTTGCCTTTCATCTGTTTTATTTAGATTTCTTTTCTTCTTCTTAGCACTTTTGTTTCTTTGATGTTGGAGTGGTACTCTCATAGTTTTCACATTACCGTGGAACCGAAGGAAAAAGTTTTAACGAACCCAATATGTAATAAGAATTTTTAAAAAAAAGTTAGACTTTGCTAATTCATTCAAAAAGTGGGCGTGACCGCTTTATGGAAATATTTTCTCAATATAGCAGAATCTTGTGTCCATCTCATCTAGGCGATCTGTGCCGTAAAGCACATGAATGTAAAGACCCTGAGTATATGTGTTCTCCGAATGGAGGAAATGTCCTTATAGACCGATTAATTGAGCGAAGGTCCTAAACAATTTGTAGAGCGAGTATTAGGAAAGCGGAGGAATCAGCTCTTCTAGGTGTATGGGTGTTACTGTTCCCAGCATCTCATTGCGCATTATTTTTGAGGATAACCTATCTTGAAGAGCGAAGGCTATTCCTGGGTCTCTGCTTCAGCTAGGACTCCAACTAACGTGTCATTGACAATTTGCTACTTATTATTTATTTTATACTAAGTAATAAAAGTATTTTAACAAATATACAAAAATTGTACGAACTACACTCTACTATCTTCGGTTCCATGAACCCTGGTATTTACTACAAGTACGCTGTTTCTTTTACTACTGCAGTGATCAATGTCTTCACGCATTCCCTAATCTCACTTTTCCAGCAATTTTTAACGTACTGTAACCCTTTATCTGATATGTCACGCCTGCCCACCTGCCGGAAGAACTAGTATGAGTGGTTGGCTCAATTCCAAGTGCACGCACCTGTTCGTTGCGTTGTCCGTTGGCCGCCTTCAGATCGTCGCTCGACTTGGCGCCATTCACTCGTTTTTTCCGGTGGAAAATTGAGAGAAACGGCGACGTCTTGCCGGTGGGTTCCGTTGTGGTCATCTGCAAGAGGAGTGCCACTGCTCGAGTTGATGCGAAAAAACAACGTCGCCGCGAAAGAAGAGTGTGAACTGACGAGTCGACCACTCCAACAAGGAACTCTTAGAAAAAAGGGAGTTCATAGCAGAAAAAAGCGTCGGTTAAAGGCCATGCGGTTAGGCCAGCGAAAATGGGGTAAACGAGGTTATCTCGTAATGTGTCCCCGTCTATTTGTTCAGATCCATACGCAAATTCCATACGCCAACGAAACGAAAACTCGTGAATTCAGAGAGGGACAAAACCGACTGCGGTTGAGGAGCCAACGAGAGGGGGGGGGGGACTGGAGTCGGTCCGGAATTTCTCTCTGAAAAGGCGCGCGAATGCGGATGAGAGCACGCTTGAAGTGTTTAGTGGGCTGGACCGAGTGAGTTCCGTCACCACTTCGGCCGTTTTTCTGCTTTCTTCAGCGCTCGGACTCAGATGAAACAGAATAGAAGAAGTACACGCAGCTGTAGCTTTCAAAGCAAACACTCTTCAATGTGAAGCCATTCCGAAGGATAGAAAGTACAACGGAGGCTTCAATAATTTAAGGTGCTCTTTTGCTTTAGGAGATGTCGTTCGCAACGTAAGGTAGCGGAATGGTAAAGGCCGGTGAAGTGGGCCAGTACAGTTTGAGCCCCGAACTCCACCTAGGTAGGTAGGAGATAAGATCACTGAACGTAACGAGCTGAGGAATGTATGTAAGAACAAACTCCAAGTTAGCGACAGCCACTATTCGGTAGGTATCCGGACGTTGTCCAACACATGCACATGGAACAGAGCGAGTCGCTGTTACCCGTTGGAGGGCTACCACGCCGTCCAAAGAATTTGAAAAGAGATACCTACGCAGTATTGCCTTAAAAAAAGAGATGCACGTATGGGCTCATAAGGATGAGGAATGCGTTTATGTATGGCCATGCTAATGCCAGCTGACTAATACTCACGCTGGTGCAAGTCACGTGTGTGAACTTTAGCTACATACAGGCTCAGCAGTTTCCTTTCGAAAATTATAATCCATTATCTGAAAAAACAGAGATAAGAATGCTGAAAAATTGTTCGAAGCACATCTTCTACAGCTTTTAGCAGCCAGAATTAAAGGAAGGAGTTAAGCCAAACGGTGACAGAAGCCTTTACAGAATCAGCCATTATCGGCATTAATTCACTCATACTCATAGAACATATGTAGCTTTCCTAGTTTAGTAAAATTCTCAACATTGGCTGAAAGAAGGCAAGATAAGGTGAACAAATGGTGGACCAGTAAAAGAGGACACTCTTGCACTAGAATACACATTCGAACACATGGTTGGAATTAGAGCAGGTCCTACTCCTGACGAATGCATAGGTCGTGGATTTAAAAAGTATTTAAAAATACCAACCTTCATGTGAAATTAGGATAGCCCACCAGATCGACCTCAAGGAACAGCCAGATATTTCTTTACAATATCCTAAGCTTCTATAACTATACTAATAATTATATTTGTATTTAAAATCCAGATAAACTAAGTGATGTAAGAAATTGAGAACTGGACGCAATGCTTGCAAAAACAGATAGCTTTTTGTCGAAAATTATAATTAACAAAATATTCATATTTCCTTCTGACCGTTCAGAAACAACAGGCCAAGACATGAACATCTCTTAATTTTCGTATAGCCTCACTGTCTAATAACGAACTGAGAAGTTGGACAATCTTAAAAACAGTAGTCGTATCATCCAAAAAAAAAAACTGCCTGCGCCTGCGTCTTCAGTAGGGTTCTACACTATACGAAGGGAGAACGATGGGCGGAAAAAAACGCGACGAATCCTCTTCTAACTTTCATACAGACGGCGGAATCACGACAAGTCAAACAATTCGCTTGTCAATAGATGGAGGAAGAAGGCAGAGGAGACGACGACGGGTAAAAAGCGTGTCGTCGTGGTGATGAACAAGTGCACGACCATGCTCGACAACTGACGAGTATCAGAAAGGCGCTGCGCTAGGTGGTGATGAGAATTTCTTGGTGGGATTTTCCTTTTGACTTTAATTCATAGCCCTCCAAAGATGTAACAGCACAACAATTTACAGAATCGGAAAGGCGCCACCGAAAAATAGTGTAGATTTTGAGTAATAGTGTTTTGTTTACTGTATCTACGGTTAGCGCAGTCGTAGGAGGTGCCGGCCGTGGTGTGCACCCGATAGTAGGTTTCTGGTTCGGAGATCTCGCCAGGCCAACCAAGCCTTCCATTCCTCCGGGGTCGGTGAATTGGTACCAGACTTGTCTGGGAAGAATAAAGCGCTGACTTGTCCATCGGCTGGCCACGGTAAGTCATTGTATGACCAAATACGCATTCAAATCTTCCCCACGACATCCCGTAGAACTGGAATGCTTGGCGCATCACAAAAGGGGTTGAGTAACGCCGTCCTTTATACTTATCCTTATCTACGGTAATCTTACAAGCGATGTTTTGATACGGCCTTGTGATGAAAATATTGAGAAAAGAGATAATATCTTGCTGTTCAGCTAAAATATAACCAAGCAGGTTTTAGTGATATTAAAGCTATAGGGCTCAAAAATTAAACTAGAGCTACACCTACTCGCTGTGGATTTGAGTAAGTCTTAAAGTCTTAAGTAAAAATTTCGAGATCAAATCGTAAAAAAGACATATTCATCTCTATTTTGTTACAGGATGTTTTGTTGCGATCAAAACTCTTGTGCCAGGCGGGTCTCGAATAAGCATCTTCTGCTTTCCGGGCAGCGATGTTCGCCTTACACCACCGGCGCTGTTTGACTGCCCGTAACATCCGCGATATCCTCCAGGGGCCGTATGCTCGTCTTCCCCGAGTCTCCCCCAATGGGGGATTGGAGTGTGGTGATATGATATGTCGATATTGATTGATTTTCCCCCAACGGGGGAACACGAGCATACGGCCCCAGGTTTGTCAGCACTCACCCGTGATACGGGGATGGACCGGCCGCTGATATCAGCATACAACCGGTTAAGCTGAAGACCTTACTAGTTACAATGTTTTACCACATTTGGTTAAGCCTTGAATGGCTGGTAGAGAGGCTATATGTTGTTACAGGATGTTTTGTTTGGTTTATATTCATCTCGGTTAGAAAAGTGTGGTAGCATTTTATTGACCGAGCAAACATACGCTCAAACTAGAGACCTAGTTGGGCTTCCGTGTACTCTTCTACTGATTGTCAAGACGCTCCAATTCTGCGCCCAGATCACACGCTCAAGAAAAGTTTGTGAAGGATGAAAGGCGAGGAAGTAAACCCTTGACTCAAATTCGTACTGTATGATAAACATGCATTAGCCGACACCCTTTCCGACAACGAGACAATCAAGATAAGCTTTAAAAACACGAAATGTACCCTATCAAACATTTCGGTCCTAAGAACTCAAGAATGATGTAATGGTAGATTTCCCCTGTAGGTCAACACGATAATCTTAAAAAATTTGGATATTACAGTGCCGCAATAATAGAATTAGTCAGGACATTTCCGTTGAATTCTGTTCGGGAAAGAGAAACTCGATCTAGGTAAAAACACTTCTTTAATCAGGTGCTAGAAAAGGTATGCAGCTATGTCAGATGGAAAAGAAACGGTTCTAGGAATAATGCCTATGCCTAGTTGTCGAACAGAAATTTCGACTCAATATAGCCAGAAAGTCAGCTTCAAAGCATTACAGCCTTCAGAAGTGAACGTGCGGAAATTGATATCTTCAATCGTTAACTGTTAATACAGTGGTTCGTCATAGGTCTGACGTCCATACGTCCATAGATGCGTAAAAGATGTTCAATGGCTAGTTTCTAGTTGTGTTAAGCGAAAAGGGTTTCTTTCGGGAAGCAACAAAGTGCAGCAACAATGTGGTTATGGTAAGACCGTAACACCTTGTTGCAAAATTGGTGTCCATTGTCGGAATGTTTAATTTACTTTTAGGAAGCTTTACATTGTTTTTCATTACATTTTATTAGTACTGGACACATTCTAACAGAACCGCCTAGAGGGCTTCATGTTGACACCGGAAAACGGAACTTCAGTGGGAACAACCCCGACGTGGGTGGAACAACCCCCATATAAGGAAGCGCGAATACAATGGACGGTTTCAAGTGAATTTGAGTAGAACATAGTAATAGTATATATGGTATATGGTCGTATAGTAAGCATGGTAGCACAATTCGGTGACTTGATCTGCTATGCTTTGCTTTCTCATAGAATTCTTTGTCGCTGGTAGGTTTTGGAATGGGAAACCTATGCTGAACTATCCCAAACGACTCATTTATGGAAAGCGAAAGACAAATCTCTTAGGCGTTTTACTAGTTAGTTCACCAAAAGAGAGTGAAGCCACTCCGTCTTCTAGAAGAAACCACGCGTTGCCCTTTGTCGACCTAGAGAAGACGATGAGCACAAATCAGCACATATACAGCTTGGACAATTCATGGTTGTGACTCCTATCTACGTACGCAACTCTAAAGGGGTGCAACAAGTGCTATGGTCGAACCCACTGCTTATGCTACAGTTTCCGCAGCTGCGCTTCGATTAATCACAGGAAAGTTCGGGAACACTGAGATCAAAGCAAGTCGTGGAAATATGGTGGCGCTCAGCGAAGAACCTCTTCTTGATGTGTAGCTCCAACTCAGAGGTGAACAACAGTACTAAAGAAGCTGAAGAAATTACAAAAGACCTCGCAATGGCCTTTCTTTCCGATAGTTGCTTGAGCTGGCTGGTGCTCATTCTCCTGAAGAAGACATCATAGCAAGCGCGGATTTTAGATGCAGTGCAGTTCTTCACTAAAGAGGGCTTCAAAAATAAAATTCCAGAAACAAATTTGGTGTTTTTATCTCTGAACTAACATACACTGGAAGAGTTCCTTTGCTGTGCCGGAAGAATATGGTGATCCACGAACTTTTTGGAACCAGCCACGACAGAAAAAAGTCGGATGAGCAATGGGGGTTATTTTTCACGGATCAGCAAAGCATGAGTCATTTTCAAGGACGTTGATTCATTCTCAGTGGTGCACTTTCAAGTCGTCGGGCCACGGAGACCTCCGTGGGCCAGGGCATAAAAGGCTCATTTGTCTATGTACGAGGTACTTAATCGTGTGCAGTTGATGTGGGTGGCTTAGGAGGAGAGTTGGAGAATAAACGAGGGAGAGAGAGAGAAAATCCTGAGAAACAGAAATGCGGCCACCACCAGACAATGGCAGCAGGACATCGTCGAATATTTGCTGAACACGATGGGCACGATGCGAAGTTCAGACGCATGGAAGAGAGGACTACAATCCAATCACCAACAGATTTATCACACGAGCAGCACGGCTTTTGACGATGTTTTTGAACAAATATTGACGCTGTTCTCACCCTTAGTGACGACCGACTTGAATGCCATTGTGACCCCGACAAAAATCGAAAATGTTCTCTGGCACTATGTGTGCTGTCGACAGAGAAACGTACAGGTATGACTTTACGGCTGTGCATCGTAAAAGGCGAGTGCTCACGAAACTGAACGAAAGTAGCCGCGAAATGAGTGTCCATGAAAAGAGCGGCGCTTGTCAGCCTCTTCTGATGACTCAAGCTGCCTGCAGAACGCAGCCACATACGTGAGCAGATGTATTAGCCCCTTATTGTCCGAGGAGAACAACGAACGGTTCGAAAGAAACGGCCCGAATCGCATCGGATGCGAATCGGTGCAGCACGAGAGCAGCGTCGCTAAGCGATGGAGGGTCCTCCACACGTTGCCCTTGCGCGGCGATCACCACCACCTCCTTCGGGCTGGCTTCGCCCAGTTAACCTTTGGCGATGGCGAGAAACTCTCCGCACCTGCAGGCAGAGCCGGTCGCAGAGGCCAGTGATCGAGGGCAGGCAATTTGGCGTGACTTTCTGGGCAAAGACCGGGGCACATGCACTGCGTACTACTGACTCGTGCAGCTAGGGAAGACTGAGGGAGAGGATCAATGTGTGTAATTCAAAGCAAACAGTGATCATAAAAAAGCGACATTCCAAAGACGCAGGAAACCAACTCAGAAATCTCGAGATGGCAGGGCTCTTCGCCTTCACAAGGCCAGAATTAAAGCCGACTCAAGCATGTGCAAGCGGCGACACGTCACACGCACTCACATCACATTAGCAGCGAAGAATTTGTTGGCCAACCGGTGAAGAATATTTTAAGTACTAAGCCGTCGCACTGAAAATTCGTAGACAAAGGAAAAATAGATCAAATAGAGTTAAACGAAGGGTTATTTAATGCTCCTCTTCTTCACTGAAGAGCCGCGGGAGGAGCACAAAACAAAGGTTTGTCTGAAGAAAGTGGCAAAATGAACCTTCTTCCTGTTTTTCCTTAATCTTCTCCTCTCTCCTCTATTTTCATCTCCTCTCTCTTTTTAATTTATTTTACTTTGTTTCCTTCATATCTTTTCTTGTGTTTTCTATAGATAGTAGATAACCATAACCATCAAAATAGATAACCATTAAAATTTATGTTTTGTACAACACATTCCACATACTTTTCGGAAACAGAGACGGTTTGAATGCGTACTTGGCCTGTGACGATTTTCAAGTGCCCGGCCGATGGGCATATCAGTGGTATATATTTCCATGCTGTATAATGTATGTGGTTAAATATTAGGCTATAAATATAAATATGCCACCTTTTTGTCGATTCCAAAGGAATGCAAGGGATTTAAGGTCCGGTTGCCCTGGATGCGACACGAAAAAACAACCACGACTCTTGGTTCACGCAACAGTACCCCGGCTGCGCTTCCGCTTCTGCGCGCCCGCCACACTGTAGGACGCTTAATTAATAAAGAGACATATTTTTAAAGCTGCTCAATAAGTTATTCCAAAAACATTGACGGTTATACTTTGAAGTGCCTTCTAGCAAAATTTCTTACAAGACCTTACAAAGTTCCTCTCTGGTGAATTTGTTTACTCGAAAACGGTAGCCACTCTTACAAAAGCGTTGAATATAACAACACGATAAATCTCTTGAGCAGCTTATGAAGCGACACAGATGGTGCTTAATAGAATGCACTGTACTCGGTTTCAGTGAATCATTTTGTAGGGTGCGCCACGGCACTACATACTTCTACGGGAGGCAGTTTGCATGCGCTGTTAGCTTACACAACTTGCGATGACTTCTCGAGGTACAAGTCAGAGTATAATATTTCGTAGAAGCGACTCTTATCGTCTATCCTGGAAAGGCGGAAGAGTTGGTTTAAGTGGACAGCACTCGAAACGTGACCGATTCGGTGGACACGTAAGAGCCAGAACCCACGTTCGCTGCACTTTGCATACTGAGATGAAATTCTATGCAGCCCAAACGAGGTGCTCTTTCAGTCATGGCCATAAGCGACAAAATATCATAAGAATAGGGACATATGGAGCAAAGTCATTGTAGGTGAGGAGTTAGAAAGCATGGCGTAGTCTCAATTCGATAATGTTCGGTTTGGAAGGCGGAAAAATCTTTGATTGCTTGGAACTCCTTTTCATTTTTGGAGGCCTTTTTTTAGCTATTATCAGGTATTATGGTCATAATACGCAAAATTTCAATAAAATTCCAACGTGAAATCGAAGGACCAAAATTTTGCTTTTCAGCTTCCTTTTTATCATTGTTGTGATCAATTCGCTTCAGTTTATGGAAAATAACGACATTCTGAATAGCTTAAAAGGACATCTTCAAAAGCTTCTCAAGGACAAGGAGAAAACGAAGCCCAAAACCTAATGAACACCAATATACTTTTGCCTATTTCTAATTTTTAGGTGGTATAGAGAATAAGACGGGCGCGCGTAGCGCAGTCGGAGGAGGCGCGACTGTCGCGTGCACCCGATACCAGGTTCCTGGTTCGGATTTCGCGCTCAGGCCAACCAAGCCTTCCATCACTCCGGGGTCGGTGAATTGGTACCAGACTTGTCTGGGAAGGATAAAGCGCTGACTTGTTCATCGGCTGGCCACCGCAAGTCATTGTATGGCCAAATACGCATTCATGTCGCCTCCACGACATCCCGTAGAAGTAGAATGCGCTGGCGCATCCCAGAAGGGATTGACTAACGCCGTCCTTTATCCTTATCCTTTTATAGAGAATAAAGATTTCAGCTTTTTCTGAACACTTCCATGAATGAATTTGGTATCACCGGCGTTGAAATACGTATTGTGAAAACAGCACTGAAGTGTGGGATATGAATCCGGATATAAAAACGACTAAATAGGAGCACTGATGATAAAAACAACAATAGGAAAACTCAAAAAACAATTTCAAGGTAATATAGAGCAGATAGTGGCGGCGAAACAGTAGCGGGTCATCAAATCTGACGGTACAACTGATTTTAGTCAAAACTAGCTGTACCGCTAGACAGTTGAAATTACGATTCTTCAGTGATCGATAGGCTTATTCAATTTCACCAAAGATTTTTACTGCTTAAGAGTTTGACTTTTTTGAGTTCGATACGGTAGCTCTCTTTGGTTTAACTAATTGTAGGAGGGGGACTAATGCAATAAAAAGCTGCCTTGATAGGTGATGACGCGCTAGAACAAACATCTGTCCATTGTGAAAGAAAGATGTAAGAGAAGAAGTTCAGTGCTAGTGCACCAGACCTTCTGGCTAATTTGCTCATACACTTCCTTAAGCTGAAGAGCGTAATCATTCCGGTCTCTTCAAACACGAGTCGGTCATCATAAAAAGCTTGAAAGTACGTGTAGCAAATTATGGAGGGGAACCGGCGCCCTACCCTGGTCCCATATCCGTTACTGAATCTTCAGACTCGCACTCCCCGTCAACAGCCATATAGAGAGGCGTGTTGAAAAAGCCGACCGCTTGACGGATGAGGCAAACGACAATGGGCCAGTGGCCGTGGGGGATGTGGGAGGCCTCGTGCTTCGGAATGATGCCATTAGGCACGTCAAGATCAGAGCTGATACCGCCGGCAATGCGGAGGTGCTCAGACGCAACGGCAACGAACAGCGTCGGCGGAAAAAGCGAAAATTGTACTGGAAGAAGCTTTTGCATGGAGGCGTACAGTAGCTAAAAATACAGTACTCAATCTGAATCCATTTCTTAACGGCGCTTTTGGTTGATTCTGAAGCACTACGTAGTTAAACCACTGAAGCAAGTTTACTTTGTCATTTCGCTGTAGATCTGACTCTGCTCATGAAGAGATTTAAGGGAGGGGGGGGGGGGTGTTATAAAAGCAGGCATTTTACAGAAAATGGATAAATCATGTAAAATTATTTGACTTCTACTGAGGATGGTGAAGTGAACCGTCTTTTTCTATTTTCCCATGAAAAAAAGCTCTCCAGGCGATTTAGACACCTAGGGAAGGTAGAAACTGCCCTGAGATTTCATCAAAAATCGAGGTTCGATTATAAAAACTAGGTGAATAACCAAACTAAACAGGGCAGAAAGTTCTCACTGAGAAGACGAAAAAAGAGCCGAGGGAGGGAGTTTACAGTTTTCCTTTAAAAAAGTTCCATAGGAAATTGGTTAAAACAACTTTCCTGAATTAAACATGAAGTTAGTGCATCTTCACATTTGCGTTGGACAAATTGGCTTAACTTAAAATAACACTGGTTACCTGTGCTCATGTAAAATGTGTTTACAATTTCAACTGAAAGATGCTCCTTTTACGGGTTCAGGTTTGAGGTCCAGGGCGATCAATTCTTTCATCTTCTGGAGTCCGTGAATTAGTATAAGATTTTTGCAAGTGAAGAATAAAACACCGGCTTTCCATCGGCTGGATAGAGCAAGTCAAGTATAATATAGGACAAATACGCATTCAAATTGTCTCCACGATATCCAGCAGCGCTCGATAGCGTGTCACGCATCCAGCGAAGAGACCGACTGATGCTGTACCTCACTCTTTAACCTTTCCTTAACCTCTTACTGTTAGAGGCATCTGAGTGTGCAAAGCAATTCTGCTTTAGTCTTTTGCTTGGTGTCCGTTTTTCATTGGTGGCGTACGCATCTTAACAAGAAAAACCGAGGAGTTTCATGAACAGTTTCACTGCATTTCTTCTGCAGGATGGAAGGTGACACCGGGTAATCGTCGGAAAAAGCCTGAGCTTAATTCAGTACTGATATTGGCGGACTATGGGTGCAATAATGAATGAATGAATATTGTCTTTTTCCCTCCGCTATTATTTGTTGGTGTTAAGCTAACTGAACCGCTCCTGCCTTTTAGTGTTCCAAACTCTTTGTTTTAAAGGCGAATTTGAATCCAAATCTGAACACGCATCGACTGCAAAGGAAGTTATAGAGGAAAAATTTAGAGAAGAGAAAACAGACCAAAACTCAGCGCCAGGCATCACCTGCTAACCGGGCGGGAATGCTCTACGCCACTACGCTGCCGGCACTGTTTTATCCTGCACAACATCCACACCTCGTGGGACCAGTCGGAACATCATAGCATTGTTGTAAGAGCTTACAAGCTTAGTGCCAGTCACTTTAAGTAAAGAAATGATTTGAAAAAAATCATTTTTCAACCTGCAGAACTTTGCATATTGTGGAAAAATATAGCAGGGTAATCATCGCTTATGAGTTGAAAAGTGACATGCCGTGGCTTCCTCTTGTTCAAGCTCTTATTTTAACAAAGAGGTGGACAGTGGAAGGCCCAGATTCCCAGGGCAAAAAGTGGTAGGGAGAATTAAACTATTCGATTCTCGCTTATCGAGCTGGCACTGATTTCCTGAAGTATTCCATGAACAATAATTTGCCGAACTCATCCAGGGAATTCAACAACTGGTTGATCAGTTTCTCCGAGATGCTTCTCAGCTTATCATTTCTTTAGATAGCTCCTGTTCTTTATATTCCTACTGTTACTTTGTCAGTTTGCCAATGTTCCTACACTGGGATGTGACCAATTTGAATGGCTATGGATATTGCTGCGTGGTTGTCCACGAAGATAACAACATAATAAATGAATTCTATAGCTTTTTCTGTGTTTTAGAATTGGTAGCCGAAGAAACAAAATCATTCGTAGCATATCGTTCTTAGAAGTGATTTAAAATACCTGCTAGTTTACGCCTTCAGCTGGACAGGACACAGGCAACAACGTACTCTGAGTGTGAAAATATATGGAATGTCGGAGGACTACACCCGCCAATTGGCTCCGCAGCAATGGGCGGAAGTGCGCCGTTGGCCAGCATTCATCATGGGAAATCATGGTACGACGAAAATGACCCTAATTAATGGAGCCAGGAAAAACAGGCCCAATCCAGACGGCGAGCGGAAAGGAACAAGGAGAAGGAAACCGACTGGAAGGAAATGAAATCGATTGCAAATTAAGCGGGAATAATTTCGATGCAGGAGTGAGGGAACAAAAATATATTCTTTTGTTTCTTTCTAAATAATCTATTTACAACACGACCCTGTACATGTAAATCTTGCTTAGGAACTTCTGCGTTTAATCAGCTCAAAATTCGTCAACAGGGAGACGATAGCCCAATAAATCGTCGACACTGTAGACGACATGTTGATACTCAATGCGACGTGATGGATTTGCGTCTTTATCACTGAGAAATTCGGAATCTCACGGCCATCGAGTGAAATGGATAGTGGCGTGATACGGGAGTCGCCGGCCATGCTCGGCCATGCGTTGATCCGCCGAACTGAACTGTCTGAGGAATTTGGACTTCTCTGACAGTGGGTGCTGCTGGCTGCTCTGTTTGCCAACCGAAACGATCAACGACTAAGCTGGTGTCGGGCCTGAGCAGCATGCTGAGACAAACAGCAGAAGCGCAGTTGCCGAAGAGACGAGAAACGGTTGCTGTGGACTTGGCTCGGAAAAGGCGGCCATTGCTGCATAGGAAGGACACCGGTACTCGACGTCTAGTTTGAGACAGCCTCCTTGACCTGGCCGAGGAAAAATAACGGTCATTTCTACACGTGGGCTAGAGACTGCTTTCACTACAGGATGCGAGAACGTCTTGGAAGAAACTGCACATTTATATGCTTCTACTCTGGGCAAGCTTCTTATTGATACAGATTTATTTTATTATTTACAATAGAGATTTGTTTTATTTTTATTTTACTTACTATGCAGATTTATTTATTTATTCATTTATTTGTTTATTT